>JAUPFV010000001.1:50476940-50911830 GCA_036936605.1 Limnanthes douglasii subsp. nivea | reverse complement strand
AAGCATGTACTTATAGAATTAGAAAATATGAAGATGTTGAAGATATTTGGAAAGAAATGCATGGTACATATGAAACTATCCCTTTAGGTTATTAAAGTAGAATCTGTACTTTTACCATAACATGGAGTCTTCTAAAACTCTAGTTTAGGTTTTTTTTTCCTACAATACTAGAATTTCTTTATAATCAGGATTCAATTATCCAAATTGCAAAAGTAATTTGTATACCTCTGTCAATTTGGGTGCCCTAAAAAATGGAGCAAACTTTAAATGTTGTAAATCTTTACTCGTCGTAGACATTTAAAAATCTTTGTCCTAAAAACTTTGAATAGGTTTTGGGGAAACTTATGGTTTCAGACAAGAAATATCCAATGGAGACATGCCATCATATTTCTTAACCTAATAGCACTAGGGTCATAAAAAAGAAAATTATAATAAAGGCTTAAGTAGTATAGATATATCAACAACTATTGATAAGGAGCTCACATTTAAATCAAATACAAATTCAAGTTTGAACCTAACTTCTCAAAAAAAAAAATTGGTTTAAAATGTTAAATGGTAATAGTCAACAAGAATAATAATCAGAAACGTGATAACTCCATTTCTCTCTCTCTCTCTCTCTCTCTCTCTCTCTCTCTCTCTCTCTCTCTCTCTCTCCTCTCTCTCTCTCTCTCTCTCTCTCTCTCTCTCTCTCTCTCTCTCTCTCTCTCTCTCTCCTCTCTCTCTCTCTCTCTCTCTCTCTCTCTCTCTCTCTCTCTCTCTCTCTCTCTCTCTCTCTCTCTCTCTCTCTCTCTCTCTCGCTCCCTCTCTCTCTCTCTCTCTCGCTCCCTCTCTCTCTCTCTCGCTCCCTCTCTCTCTCTCTCCTCTCTCTCTCTCTCTCGCTCCCTCTCTCTCTCTCGCTCTCTCTCTCTCTCTCTCTCTCTCTCTCTCTCTCTCTCTCTCTCTCTCTTCTCTCTCTCTCTCTCTCTCTCTCCTCTCTCTCTCTCTCTCCCTCCCCCTCTCTCTCTCTCTCTCTGCTCTCTCTCTCTCTCTTCTACTCTGCTCTCTCTCTCTCTCTCTACTCTGCTCTCTCTCTCTCTCTCTCTCTCTCTCTCTCTCTCTCTCTCTCTCTCAAGTTCTACCATAGTGTAGTAATTTAAGTGCAAAAACTTAACTAGGAAAGCCAAACAACCTATTTGAATATTATTTTATGTCCTATATCTCTCACCAAACACGTTATAAATTGACATTAGTCTCTTTCGAACCTCTCATTCTTATGAAGAGACTACCAATATAAATCTTTAATATCTTAAGCCATGTTATAGTCAAGTTGTATTTTATAAGTTTACTTGCTCAATCGATTTGACGGCCGTGAATATGCTAGTTATATTGACAACAAAATGTATGTTATTAGGCTCTCTATGTTTATAAGAGTATACAAGGTGTAAGGGTGTGATACTATATTTTTGAAGAATCTATGTTTTTTTCTTACTTTTGCAACCAAATTAAACTTCAATTACAGATGAAACATAATTATTATTATTCCATACTTATTGCACAACCAAAATCTTATTTATGCATGTGTTTTCTTCATATTTCTATAACACATTTTGTATGTATTTATGCAATTATAACCTAGTTTTCTTTTTTGAACCAAATTCCTATTTACGCAACTCTTCTTTTATTTACACAACTCATTTCCACGTAATTCCATAACAAAAAAAATTGTTCCCAACCAAATTACACTTAATTACGCGTAACTACAACACATTTATTTTTTCATAACCAAATTACACGTAACTTCACAAATCGAACACAATTTGTTTTTTAGAATAATTTGGAACTCAATTACATGTATTTTACAATCCATCGCAATCCAAAATAAATTATTCGAAAAAGAATCATGGATCTAATTTTGTTCGTCTTAAAAAATAAAAATAAAATAGTATTCTTTGGAGTTATGATTTGAAAGATGTGATATTTAAATACATAAATAAAAAGGAAAACAAAAAAATCTTAAAACATATATTGATATTAGTAGAAACTCCACATGGTTATATGTACTTACAATTTATTTTATATTGATGATCGCTGGTATTAAGGCTAAAAAGCACCCGTAGTCCCTCATGTTTAGCACTTGTATCAACTTGGCCCCCTTCCTTCAACCATGCATAGAACTCATCCCCATCCTTTTTTTAATTTGCATTTTTAGTCCCCCTTGCACAAGTGAAGCCTGAGAGCTTGACACGTGGCATCAGTTTTTGTTGCAAGACTGGTCCCCCAATTTTTAGCCAAAAATTCCCCTTAGCATTCCAAGTAAGCTTCCATGTCAGTTGCCATGTCACACTTACCATTTACCTAAAAAACTTACCATTTACCCACTAACTTATAAACGGACCGGGTCGAACCCTAATTTAATTAACCCAACCCGAAACCCAATATAACCTAGCCCAGCCCACTACAATATAACCCAACCCGACCCGTTTACACTAGTCAGACCCCAATTTACATAAATCAAACCCCAATTTACCCAAATCAGACCTATTTTACCAATCTGAATGTTACAGGTCATTTCCTTTCAAGAACCCATCTTTCTTTCATCGTCTTCTTCCATTCTCTTCCACCTGAACAAAAGTTTCATTTTTTAATTTAGGAGACCGAAAAGAATAAGATTTACGGCTGGGTTTTTTTTTTCTGAAGCTAATATTGCAGTAGAAGAAGCTAATTCTTTGTTCCACTACGGAGGGATGGACATATTTTAAAATAAAAAATCAGATTCTCCTAAGCATCAAACAGGTTTGTCATCCCCTTTACATTTTGTCAACATCAAAACCCATTTATCTTTCGCCAAACAATAGACGCAAAAAATATTTAGTTTGTCACCATCAAAAATATTTTTTAATTTAGTTTATGAAAACCCATTACTGATCCTCTCTGTCTGTAGCAGATCTCCTGCAGTTACCGTAATACTAGAACCATTTGAGGTTGTCAGACTAAACGGATCCCTGCCACCGATCGGAATCCCGAGAGAGTTAGGATGAGTCATCAAACCTCATACCAACTCACTTTCATTATCAAGGTTTTGGACAAAGTCGATGAACTTGTTGGCGGAAGTTGTCATGTTCTTTCATTTGACTAGTACTTAAAAATTAAAAAATGAAACTTTTGTTTAGGTGGAAGGAGAATGGAAGAAGACGACGAAATAAAAATAGGTTCTTGAATGAAAATGACATGTAACATATGAATTGGTAAATTAGGTCTGATTTGGGTAAATTGGGGTTTGATTTATGTAAATTGGGGTCTGATTAGTGTAAACGGGTCGGGTTGGGTTATATTATAGTGGGATGGGCTAGGTTATATTGGGTTTCGGGTTGGGTTAATTAAATTAGGGTTCGACCCGGTCCGTTTATAAGTTAGTGGATAAATGGTAAGTTTTTTTTATGTAAATGGTAATATTTGAAGGTAAATTGGTAAGTGTGACATGGCAGCTGACATGACAGCTTACTTGGAATGCTAAGGGGTATTTTTGGAAAAACATTGAGGGACCATTCTTGCAACAAAAACTGATGTCACGTGTTAAGCTCTCAGGCTTCACATGTACGGGAAGACTAAAAATGCAAATTAAAAAAAAAAAATGGGGATGAGTTATATGCATGGCTGAAGGAAGGGGACCAAGTTTATACAAGTGGTAAACTTGAGGGGCTACGGGTGCTTTTTACCCCTGCTATTAACCTAAAATTTATATACTTTATATAAAATATCAACTTAATATTGATGAGGGAGAATAAAAGACATGGTAAAATTGCAAAGAAGAAGTTTGTTAGGAGAGAATTGTAAAAAAGAAGTTTATTAGGAGAGAATTGTAAAGAAGAAATTATGTTAGGGGAGAATTTTATAAATTATAAAAGAGATAGCTATCATGAGAAGGCGAAAAGATATAGGGACTAAAGATGTAATAAACGGGAATTAAAGCGTGTGGGACCTGCAATTGTACTATAAAAGGACCACACACGCTTCACACATCCCGAGAGGAATATAATACTACTTTCTCTCTCTACTTAAGCTGGTACTTACTTTGTCTCTCTAAAAAGATTCCTTAGCTAAGTTCTTAAACCTATTTTGGCACTAAGAGATCTTCATAACACAAAATCACCCCTGAGCATTCTTAAAACTCTTCAGTGGCACCCTCCGTGGGAAACGAAGATTATCCTGACGATAATCGCTTCTTGCAAATAATTCCTAATCCGAGGGAAATTATGGAAGAGCAAGGGGACGATTTTGTTAACAATTGCGAGGAGAATTTGGTGGGTGACGACTATCGGAATGGCATGGAATACGAGGCTCATGGGGGCCAGCACGTTGGAGACACTTTTGATGACTCAGACTTGTTGGCTCGATGGAACAAATTGTTGCTGGAAATTGAGAGATTGAAGTCGGAAAAGGAAACTGTTCAGGCGAACCTTCGCTCTGAGGTGAGGAGGGAGCCAGACAGTGGAAAAGAGGAGCGCGAAGACGATTTTCGTCCCAAAACCAGGGATAATAAATATAGGGGATATGAACGATGATCTTCGAGGAGGAAAGAAAAACGACGTCTAGAGTCACCTAACTCAAGCGATTATTCCCGTTATAGCTCGTCGGAATCATCTCCTAGGAAAAATCACAGAAAGAAAAGACATGGTCGAGGACTAGCAGATCATCAGAGAGGAAGAAGCTCGGAGAGGAAATCTCCGAGAGAGAAGAGTTATCATCCTCGAGTTAAGGAGCGAGATTATGGCCGAACGAATTTTACCGCTGGGAACCAAAACGTCGACCCGCGAAATTCGGAGTGGCAATATCAATATACTCTACCATCCAAGGAGGGATTGTATTTTCCGAGCAATGAAAACTTGAGATCTAATGTTTATTGGACGGGTCATAATTGGAGAGCTTCTCCTTTGTCCACGGAAATTTTAGTGGGCAATCTCCCAAAGCATTTCGATATCTCGAAGTTAGAAAAGATCGATGGGACACAAGACCCTGACAACCACTTCGAGCAATTCCAAAACTTCATGATTAATTTCGATGACGATGATAAATTGTTGTGTAGAGAGTTTTCTCAGACCTTCAAGGGGGTAGCTTCCAAATGGTATAATAGGCTTCCGCAGGGCTCGATAAAGAATTTAGACATGTTCTGGAATATCTTCAGGCAGCACTTTGTGAGGAGAAAAAATTTCATAGCTAACGGAGATACGATAATCTATTGTAGACAAAAAGTTGGGGAAAGTTTGAAGAATTATACCAATCGATTCGTTAAAACAAAAACAGCCATGGAGTATTGTAAAGACTCAGTGGCACTTGCAGTCTTCAGGATGGGCCTACTCCCCGGACTTTTAAAGGGCACGGTGGCGGAGAGTCAGGCCATGACCTTCGGAGCACTGTTGGATCAGGTTGAGAAGAGAATTATAGTGGAAGAGACTCAGGCATGTGAGAAAGAATCCGGTGATCAATTGGATCATAACCAGTTTCAGAGATCTGAGTCTAGTAACCAAGGGCCTCGTGCCAGCGTTCAAGCTAAAAGTACGGGTCAGTATCTGCTGAGGCAGAAAACAAACCCACAATATTATGCCAATCAGCAAAATTACAATCAAAGGGCTAGACCAATCTCGAACGAGTAAGTTCGACCGGACTATTTCGCGGAGTTAACGAAAAATGTCGCCACAATATTTGATAAGGCAAGATCCACGGTGTCGTTCACAAAACCTTTTCCTATTCAGACTCCGAGGGAAAGCAGAAGTGTTAACAAGTATTGTAAGTATCACGAGGATATCGTGCACGATATGAAGGACTGCATTGCTTTGAAAAAAGAAGTGCAAGCTTTTATTGAGAATGGAATGTTGCTAGAGTTTGTGAAAAAGCATTCTCAGAAAAATGCGGCGGAAAAGGTTGTTCCAAAAATCGCTGACACGGCTATGGTGATTTCTGAGGAAGTTGACATTTTTTATATTGAGCAAGAGTATCTGGATCCCAAGGAGGGAAGGAACAACGTAAATATAGTGGAGGAAATTATTCCGAGAGGGAAAGTAAACGACCTCTGTACTTTCCTTTGAGTCACTGGAAATCTTTGGAGGGGATATTATCGCAGGGAATTCTAATAGCTCGCGGAAAGGGCATATGGTCAATCTGACTACCTAGATTGAAGCAGGAGTGTCGGCACAAATGCATCGATTACCCTCCCCCATCATATGTTTTGATGATGACGACATGCGAAATATCGCGGGCCCGCACGAAGATGCGGTGGTGATTGCCGCGGGTATTACTGGTGATCAAGTTCAGAAGATACTTGTTGATACAGGAAGTTCAGCAAACATTTTGTTTATGAGCACTTACAGGAGAATTTTTTACCCACCGTTAATACGACGATCAGACAGAACCATAGTAGGTTTTACCGGCGCCACATCAGTGGTTGTTGGAGAATTTCAGTGTGTGGTCGAGTTAGGTCGTGGGCCGTTCAAGAAGGAAGTAGAAGTATTTTTTATTGTTGTCGACGCACCAACTTCGTATAATGCAATTTTGGGTCGATTTTGGCTGTCCCGAATGCATGGTGTGATTTCGATAGTGCATCAGTGTCTGAAATATGTGGTAGGCAACAACATCGGGATAATCAAGAGCAGCAAGAAGATAGCTCGCGAATGTTACCAAATCGTTTTATCTTCGAAGGGAGTTCGGGGAGAAATATCAGACAAGGCATAACAATTAAAGGGGCCTTTCTTTGAAATCATTCCATGTGATGATCCGAGGGAGAGCGCCGAAATTCTGGTCCCAGAAGAGGATTCCGATGAACATAAATTTAGAGAGGGCAAATTTTTGAAGATCGGAGTAAAACTTTCTTTTGAGTTGAGAGAAAGATATATTGCGTTTTTGTCTAACAAACTCGATATGTTTCCTTGGTGTGCACAGGATGTTACTGGAGTACTATCATAGATAATATGTCATAAACTTGCGGTACGACTTGATGTTCGACCCATTGTCCAGAAAAGAAGACCAGTTTCTCAAGAAAAGGCTGCATCTATTCTGGTGGAAGTAGAAAGGAGACCACATTCGGGAGTCGTATTATCATGTATGGGCTTCGAATCCAGTCTTAGTCAGGAAGAAGAATGGCAAGTTGAGAATGTGCGTTGACTTCACGGACTTAAATAGAGCTTGTCCTAAGGATCCATTTCTGGTGCCCCGCCTTGATCAGTTAGTGGATTCAACTTCGGGCAATCGATTGTTGTCTTTTATGGACGCGTATTCAGGGTATAATCAAATCCAGTTGGATGCACAAGATAAAGAGAGCACGTCCTTTATTACAGGGAGAGGGCTATATTGTTATAAAGTTATGCCATTTGGCCTAAAAAATGGAGGGGCAACGTATCAGCGCCTGGTCAATAAAACCTTTGAGGGAAAAATTGGTCGGAATGTCGAAGCGTATATTGATGTTATGCTTGGCAAGATTTTACTGGACGAAGATCATTTTGCGGACCTGGAGGAGCCTTTTAATAACTTGAGTAAGGTCAATTTGAAACTGAACCCGGAAAAGTGTGTTTTTGGGGTACGATCGGGCAAGTTCCTTGGATATATGATAAGTGAAAAAGGCATCGAGGCTGACCCAGACCAGATAAAAGCTTTAATCACCATGACTCCACCTCTTAATATCAAGGAAGTCCAGATCTTGACAGGGCGATTGGCAGCGCTAAATAGATTCATTTCTCGGTCCTTGGACAAATGTGCACCTTTCTTTAAGGTATTACGAAATGCGAAACAATTTAATTGGACTGATGAATGTTCAGCAGCTTTTCGCCAAATTCAGGAATATTTGACACACCATGATATACTGTCTAAACCATCGGTGGGGGAAAGATTAATTATCTACGTAGCAGTGTCAGATTGTGCAGTCAGTGCTGTTTTACTCCGAGAAGAGGATGCTTTTTTGAAACCTATCTACTATGTCAGTAAGAGTTTGTTGGATGCAGAGAAACGATATCTCAAGTTGGAAAATGTAGCTTTGGGTTTGGTAACAGCTGCCCGAAAGATGAGACCTTACTTCCAGGCACACCCCATAGTTGTTCGAACGACATTCCCCCTAAAAGGTTTGTTACAGAGGCCCCATATATCTGGAAGGATGACTAAATGGTCAGTCGAATTGGGAGATTCTGACATAACATTTGAACCTCGAATGGCGATAAAAGCCCAGGTTTTGGCTGACTTTTTCGTTGAATTCCACTCAGACAGAGAGGACATGTAGATCATTGACCATTTTGATGATACATAATGGTTGGTACGAACGGGTCGAATAACTCTCGAAGTGGTGCGGGTGTCCAATTAATTTCTCCAGAAGGGATAACTATGTTTCAAGCTATTTGATTCGGTTTCAAGGCAACTAACAATGAAGCGGAGTATGAGGCAGCATTGGCGGGTTTGCGTTTAGCTCGGATATGTGGGGCCAAAAAGATTAAACTGATTAGTGACTCACAGTTGGTGATAAACCAAGCTTTGGAGGAATCTGAGGCCAGAAAAGATAAGCTGATACAATATCTGAAAGCATTAAAAGATTTGGTTTATGAGTTCGATGGGGTCAAATATGAACATGTTGGAAGAGAGGCAAACATCGTCCCGGGATCTTTAGCCACAGCCTCGCGGACGGAAGGATACCCATGGGTCTTGATTCAGGAACATCTTTGGGTCATGATCGATACAGATCATTCAATGAATGTTAAGGAGGTGAGCAATGTGATCACAAATGATTGGAGGTCAGAAATTATTGACTTCTTGGAAAATGATACTTTACCTGCTAGAACGTACGAGGCTAGGAAAATCAGGTTCAAGTCTCACGGTATTTCATGTTGGGAGGCGCTATGTATAATAAATCTTTGAGCCGACCATCACTAAGGTGTCTGAACAAGGATGAGTCGCAATTTGTCTCGTCCGAATTGCACGATGGGGAAGGTTCAGCCCATTGTGGGTATAAAGCGTTGATTCGACGGGTGTTTCTCGCTGGTAATAATTGGCCGACTATTTATTTGGATGCGAAAGACTAGGTAAAAGGATGTGACACGTGTCAGAGCTATGCAAACGTAATCCACAAGCCTGGGGTGTTATTGGAGAGCATTTCAGAGGCAGTCCCATTTGATAGGTGGGGCATTGATTTAGTGGGGCCCCTACCAATGGCGTCTGGAGGCAGACAGACTATAATCGTAGCGGTAGATTATTTCTCTAAGTGGGTAGAAGCGGAACCCCTAGTAGGGACAAAAGCCAAAGATGTTGTGAAATTCGTCGTTTCGAATATTTGTTGTTGCTTTGGGGAACCATTGCAGATCACAACGGATAACGGACCTCAGTTCGATAACAAGGAGTTTAAAATCTTTTGCCTTTCCAGAGGCATACGATAATATTTTTCTGCCCCATTTTACCCCCAAGCTAATGGACAAGTGGAAGTGACCAATTGAACAATTCTCGACGATTTGAAAAAGAATTTGGAAGGAAAGGCCGGAAGATGGCCCGAATATTTACATGAAGTATTATGGGCTTATAGGACAACGTCTCGAACTGCCACTGCTGCATCTCCGTTTGCATTAGTATATGGTATGGATGCCATTGTTCCTTCAGAGATTGTTTTCCCTTCATATCATGTGGCAACTTATACAACAGACTTGAATGATCAAAGCAGAGCCCTGGAATTAGATCTGGTTGAAGAGAAAAGACAACGCGCACAGTTGAAGTCTTTGCATTATCAAACTCTAATGAGGAGTCGATACGCATCTAAAGTAAAGCACATAGATTTTAAGGTGGGAGACAAAGTATTATGCAAAGTCTTTCTACATACTAAAGAGAAGAGTCCTGGAAAATTAAGACCGAATTGGGAAGGCCCTTATGAAGTAACAGAGAAATTAAAACAGGGCACGTATCGATTGAAGGACAAGGAAGGGTGATATCTGCGGCTTCCATGGAACATTGAACACTTAAAATTGTATCTTGAATGAGGAACTAGTTGGAATGTAATATTTGTCCTTTTTGTATCTCCAGGTTACAAAATATAGCGAGGGCATACTCTTTCCTACCCTGATAGGCACAGGAAGGTTTTAACGAGGTGTCCCTATGAGCTGCTTAATACAACGTATTTTTTACCTTAAGCTATTATTTGTGTCACAATAATTTGTGCCTCGAATTGTTTAACACTTCGAATTATTATTTGGATCACAATAATTTGTGTCTCGAATTGTTCCATACCTTAAACGATTATTTGGGTCATAATATTTTGTGCCTCAAATTGTTTAACACTTCGAATTATTATTTGGGTCACAATAATTTGTGCCTCGAATTGTTCAATACCTTAAACTATTATTTGGGTCACAATATTTTGTGCCTCGAATTGTTTAACACTTCAAATTATTATTTGGGTCACAATAATTTGTGCCTCGAATTGTTTAATCCATTACACTATCATTTGGGTCATAATATTTTGTGCCTCAACTTTCTTGGTGACATAGTTTATCTGGTGCCTTAACCTATTTCCCTTAAGCTAATCTTAGCATAGTTCTTAATGCATACTATGACGTTAGTAGATATAGATTAATTATTCAATAAATATTACGATACGAGTTGGCAAAACTTAGGATAATGCGACAATTAAGAGATTACACAATTAAAATTCCAAGCTTTGGCATACACAAAAATCCGAGGAGTACATCTCCTCGCATAAAGTAAGAGGGTTTAGAAAAATCGCCTTACAAGGTCTTATACACAAAAACTAGAAACAGTGCTACCATTTTTTACTAACTACTCAGATTTATCCGGGGAACGACTTTCCTCAGAGTACGATGACTCACTCTCACTCACGATAATATGAGGAGGACGAAGATCTTGACACACGAGCTTCCAAAAGCTGCCTAAGTCGTATTCGGGGTGCTCTGCATGAATTTGAGTTATTAGCCCTGCTCGAACCGTAGCATCTCGAACAACAAGGTTGTTTGTATACTTTGCCGCATAGGCATTCGCGACCTTTTCCTTCTCCTCCTCCACCTGCCGAGGAAAATCTTTGATTTGCTTCACCAATTTTTCTCTGTCTTTATAAATCTTTTCATAGTCATTACAGCAATCGTTAAAACCCTTGCGTGCCACTCCATGAGCCTTTTGATATTCGATCAGGAGTTTCTCTTGACCCTCCATCTTCTTTTGATAGAGGTCCCTTTCTTCTTGGCAGCACCTTTCGAGCATGATGACATAATTCTCAAAAGTAGATAGTCTTTCATACAGTGCATCTGCTTGGCTCTCCACAATGGCATATTGCTTCTTGGCCTCTTCAAGTTGCGAAGCCATCAGGGATGCTTTGAAGTTATAGTGATTTTTTCGATCTTCTAGATGCTGCATCTTCCTTCTCTTAATAACCGAAGTATGTAGCAAACTTCGAAGACTTAATGAAAACTCATCATCAAGAGAAACTTCAAAGGAGTTGGTGGGTGAGCCTAGCACTGTAGGATCGTAATCTAAAGTCTCTCCAATTACAATTTCAAGTTCCATATTCTGAGGAGGTTTGCTTCGAGGAATGGGGAGTGGTGTCAGCACAGGGGGATTTTCAATGAGAGCAGGCCTTGAAGTTTGACTTTGGGGAGAGTTTGGTGTCTGGTTAGAGTTTTCCTTGGGAGAGTTATCTCGAACTTCCTGTTCAGGCTCCCTCGGTATTTTGGGGAGTTTTTTGCCATGACCGGTTTCTTGAATATCATCTGGCGTTTTGCCATCCTCGGGTATTTGTTGGATGGGCTCCAGAACAACTTTATTCTTTTTCTCTTTTACTCTGGTGTCTTTCTTCTTTGGTGGATGCATAGATTTGGTTGGAGGGGAGTTGGAGTCGGGTATCTCAATGATGGCAGTGGGAGGTGGTTCCTGGTTGGTGACTCTTCCTGTGTTATATGACTGACGATCTTTGGTGGAGAGTTCCTCGTCGGATTCTGACTCTTGGCACAGGAACGTTTCGGGAGGTATATGACTCTGTATTTTTTCGTCACACGTTCCAAGACTTCTTGTTGTGGGGGGGGGGGGTCATGAGTTCCTTTAGGGTCAATCGGTCAAGAGGATTCAACCTCCATAATCTGCCAATGGCTAAATTGTTGTTAACAAAGCAAGGGCGAAATCTATTAATCTATTTTCCCAATGTTCCTTGGCCCACTCGCTCAACTTGGTGAAGACATTAGTAGCACTCTCTACATAATCCGAGTAGAGTTTTGAAATACCTGTCATAGCTACAAGAATTTTCAAGTCAGCATGTTATTATCCGAGGAGAAAAGATTGCAAAAGATAGTCAACTTACATTTATTGGTCAACATGAGGGATAGCCTGTGAGGTTTCGAAGACGTCGATTCTGAACATGTTTCCCAGTGACCAAAGAAGAAGATAAATTGTTACCTCCATTTTTTATCCGCCTCCAACAAGTCTTTTAACACTTTTTGTCGTCGGCTAAAGGTTAGTGAGTAAAAAGAGAAAAATGGATTCCTTGCTAAGCCAGAAAGTCTGATCAGCTCTTCTAAGGAGAATTTGATGCCTGAAATCCTTGACGCCATGATGATAGCCATAAGTGTGAACCACATGTTTGGCCCAGTTTGTGAGGGGAAGAGACTAATCTTGGCAAAGTACTCAATAAAAAATGGGTCTAAAGAAAATTTTAACCCCTAGTTCATAATTTCGGTATATACAATCAGTTCATCATCCCTCACAGATAGAGGGGAATCACCTTCCGAAGGAAACCTTATGTTAATGTACGAAGGAATGCACCACCGGGTTCTTAGCATGGGTTCTTCCGATGGTGAGAAATACTTATATTGTATGTTGTGCAATGCCACCAAGTGTTTGTTTTCGATCCCTCGGATATTGTTTCCTACAATGGCATCAAGTTCTAAAGGAAGCGTAATATCTCCCTTAGACTAAAGTGCAATCCGACGAGCTAGCTCCTCGAAGATTACGGGATGCCTGGTAGTCACTTGACTAGAAGATTCTGCAGGAAATTTGGTGGTCTTATTTTGTTATTCAGAGGATGCCGGTTGAAATTCTGGATCGGGGATATCCGAGGCGATCCTTTTTCTTTTGGCAGATTCTGCAGGCAAGTTGGTTGTCTTATTTTGCTCTTCACGGGAGGCCGGTTGAATTTCTGGCTCAGGGATATCTGAGGCGATCCTTTTTTCTCTAGCAGCCAAAGCTTTGTTTCGCATGTCTCGAAGCTCTTCTTCGGTTAATGTATTCCTTCCTGGAGAGAATCGAGGGCTCCCGGACGTTGTAATTGAAGGAGTGGATGGAAGACTTGATACTGCGTTGTCATTTTTTGGAAGGAGGTTTTCAGCAATTAGAGCCAACGGGGAGTTCGAAGTCTCCGAGGGCATTGTTTTAGCGCGTTTGCGCTCTTCATATTTTCTCTTATGATGCTTCTTCCTTTTTCCGGATGAGTGCTTATGTTGTTTGTCTTTACCCATGACGTCGACTTTACTTTGATCAGAAATTAGGCTATGTCGTGAAACTTCGAGGGGTATGATAGCAGAGGATTTTTCTGGTGGAGGCCACGAGCCGTAAAATATAGTAACATCAGGTTGGGGTTGGGGCTCAATGTATTCACCAGCAGCAACCCTTTCTTCAAAAATTTTGCTAATAAGCAGCCACTCTGGAATCCGACGAGTTTTATAAGCCAGCTTTATCTCTCTAGAAATTTTAGGATGTAAAATTTGCAATTTTAAGAAAGAAGATCAGTATTTATAGAGGGTAATGGGCCTTTCGGGTCAGTCAGGCCTGGGGACATTGGCTCTTTATTGCCTAGGGGCATTATGGGTATCATAGGTGCAAAATTGTTGACAGAAAAAACACGGGTGAAGCTACAGAGGCACAATCCAATCTAGGGAATATGAAACGATCACTAAAAAGATACGCTGACAAGAAAGTGCGACTGCTGACGTCATCTTTTTTTGATTCAATCCTTGCAATATATTAGCCTAGCATTGGTGGCTATGATATGCTGATACACTGAATTCCGACGGGCGATTTTACCAACGCCTGAGTTAGTTCTTGCTAAGACATTGCAAGGATTAGGGGGGCTACTTGTATATATGATGTAAAAAGTGGTCTATGTTCGAAGGAAATATTTGTTTGGAAGACATTTTTTTGGAAGGGATATGTAGCATTTAAAGCTTTGTTCAAAAGCATGTTCGAGGGAGCGGATTTTCGAGGAGAAATTTAGCAGTTAAAAAGGAGTTATCCGAGGAGAAGATGTTCGAGGGAGTGGATCTTCGAGGAGGATTGAAATGAGCAACGGAGATTTCTTTGCAGTCCCAGCGAAAATATTTTTCACTAGGACTGGGGGGCTACTGATGAGGGAGAATAAAAGACATGGTAAAATTGCAAAGAAGAAGTTTGTTAGGAGAGAATTGTAAAGAAGAAGTTTATTAGGAGATAATTGTAAAGAAGAAATTATGTCACGAGAGAATTGTATAAATTATAAAAGAGATAGCTATCATGAGAAGGCGAAAAGATATAGGGACTAAAGATGTAATAAAGGGGAATTTAAGCGTGTGGTACCCGCAATTGTACTATAAAATGACCACACACGCTTCATAGATCCCGAGAGGAATATACTACTACTTTCTCTCTCTACTTAAGCTGGTACTTACTTTCTCTCTCTAAAAAGATTCCTTAGCTAAGTTCTTAAACTTATTTTGGCACTAAGAGATCTTCGTAACACAAAATCACCCTTGAGCATTCTTAAAACTCTTCAAATATTATTATTGTTTTTATTACCTTTTTTAGATCTATTATCTAACTTTATGTATATATAATTTACACTTAAAAGGTTTCATAAATTTTGCTTAAAAATCGATTCTTCTGCATATTCGGATCACTAACATTATTTATATCATTCTTTAGAATTATTGGTGGGCTTAGACCCTTCGTTAGTCATCGGATTTTTTCACTTGTTTCAAAAGTACCATTCAAGTTATATTTGTAGCAAAATTGCCATTTTTATTGGTTTTTTTACTGTCATTAGCGGTGACTAAAAATGCAAAAAAGAGCAACATTACTGACTACTTGTGAACCAATGTGTGTTTTGATACAAAAATTAAATAAATTGTTGTTTTGAAACAAGTGACCAACTCCGCTAACTAACTATGATTTTTAGCCAGTTATTGGGTATACTAATAATTCACCGGATTGTCATCTTACTTGGGAATAACTAGTGTACGAACCAAATGTTTTGCATTTTTTAAAATTTTAATTTTAATTTTCCTTTTCTATTTTTATAAGATGATTGTATGAGTGGTAAAAAAATTTAAATTATATTCAATTAAATTATATCTTTTTTACTTGAAACGTAGTATGTGTACTTGAACTAAATTTGTTGATTTATCTATTTCTCTATTTTCACGTTGGGACGAACAATATATGAAGTACAAGAACAAAACTTTGCGTAAGTATTTGTAACTGATTTTTACTAAGGAGTAGATAAATCTCCAGCCTCCTATTCTTATCATTGCTTTGGTTCTTTCAGTCTGTCATTCTCGTTCTGACCACCCTGATCTGGGTCAATTAAATCGTTCAGTCGTTTGACATTCACTTCCATGACTGTAAAACAAGTCATTTTTATCTAGGTTGAGTAAAGGGTGCTTATGTTTCCCTCTGACGCCATTGCGGATGACAAGGGTGAATGAGGAAAATGTTTCTTAATTGACTTCATTACTAAGAAACAGGCTACCCACCAAATCCAGGCTCTAGTGACTAATGTTTGGAGCATCCATAGTTTGTAAGAATGTAAGCCTATTTTATCGGGGCATTACTTCTTCAAGTTCTCGACGGCTGAAAATGCCACCTAGGTCCTAGAAATGCGGCATGATTATTCACGAATCACCCTATTTTCCTCAAGCGTTGAGAGCTGAAGGATACTTCTGTCAAGGAGTGTTAGAATTGGTGTGTGAGCGTGTGACGGACCTCACGAACTAGCAAGATATTGTCCGCTTTGCCCTCGTATGCGCGCACGGGTTCGCTCTTGGGTGTACTCCCAAAAGGCCTCTTACTAGTTGAGGTGGGCTCACACTTATATACACTCTTTTATGGTCCTTGTTAGCAATGTGGGATTGGGGGTCCTCTATGGGATGAAGTTTATTCTTCACATTCCCCCTTAAACTTTATCCCAGTAATTTGCTGGAACTTCGGCGGTTAAGCCTTATATGGCTCTGATACCATGTCAGAATTGGTGTGTGAGTGTGTGAGCGTGTGAGGAACCTCACGGACTAGCAAGATATTGTCCGCTTTGCGCTCGTAGGCGCGCACTGGTTTGCTCTTGGGTGTACTCCCAAAATGCCTCTTACTAGTTGAGGTGGGCTCACACTTATATACACTCTTTTATGGTCCTTGTTAGCAATGTGGGATTTGGGGTCCTCTATGGTATGAATTTTATTCTTCGTAAGGAGGCCCTTAAAGTTATTCCTCTATTGGTCAAGTTTCATGGTCTTACTCACGAACTTTGGTCAGATCATGGTCTTAGAATCCATGGAAGCTTCCTCGGCACTCTTATCTTCGTTGACAACCAAACGACAAGTCGTACGAGCGTCAAACGTTATTCGGATTTGTATTATAATGAAAGCCTCTCATATTTTTCCATACTCGATATCCATTAGTTGTTTGGGAAAATCTTATGTTTTACAAGGTGGATACAAATGTTTCCCCCATACGCATTTGATGCAAGTCTTTAATCCATAATTTTGCATCGTGATCCCACTCGAGGGAGCCCTCCCATTCCAATTATGCATGCAGATGGCCTGACAAAAAGTGTGTTGCTGAATTCCCTGACCATTAGCTGGCAGTTTCAAGTGAGAACAACTCTCTATCGGTCGCCACATACGATGCTTTGGAAATCAGCATCGATGGAAATGAATTGAAATTTCACCGTATAAGTGAATATTAGATAAATACACCTCTGTAAGTGAGGTCATGCCACCAATTATGAATGTTGGTCAATGGATCTCGCAAGCCAAGATAAGTATGTATGGGAACGTCCCTCCCACATGCTAGTTATTTTATTGTTTGATGTTCTCTTATATTTTGATTATTTTAAATGTGTATTGCATGTTCAAATGTAAGGAGTTTAAATGAGCCTATTAGACAAAACAATATTTATAATTATGTTTTTTTTAATAATACTTGATGTTTAGGTGGTGGCGCTTAAACTAACTTATAACCATCACTACTACTATGGTAGAACTTGGATTACATGGAACCCCACTATCTACAATATTACTTTTTTCAGCTCATCTCAAATTATAGCCTACTTCATTAATTGGATCTTAAAAAATCAAAATTTAACCTTTTAACTATATATGGATTTAATGAGGCGACTGACCGCCACCCGCTATGGCATGATATTTCCTTCATTGCTCGGGGAAGATCTAATTCCTCTTGGATTTTCATAAGTGAGTTTAATGTTATCCGCAATCCATTCGAACTCACTAGCAATACAAATATTTGGAATAGCTCTATTTCCGCCATCAACGGTTGTTGACATACAAGTGGCTTCGATGACTTTATATCTACATGTTTCCAGTTTTCCTCGTCTAATAAGCAAGATTACATCTCCTCTAAGATTGATAGGGATCTTATTAATTGTCGTTCGGATGACGTTTCTATAATTCTTTTTCCTATTTTGATCTCCCCCACACTTTGGACCACACTCCCATAACCTTCTATCTCAGTACGACCTACCTTACCACCCTAAGCCTTTTTAGTATTTCAGTATGTGACAGACCTACCCTTTATTTTCAAACCTGGTTACTACTAGCTAGAACGCCCACTACTCATGCAATCCCATAACTATCATCTCTATTAAGTTGTCTCTCTTGGCGGAATCGTTGTCCACCTTAAATAAGCATGAATTTAAAAATATTAGTAATAGAGTTGATGAGGCTCAAGTGATCCTGTCCCAAGCTCAGTTGAACTTGGCTACTACCCTAACTTGCCGCTCTCTTATTACCCTAGAGGAAGAGGCTACCAACTCCTAAATTATCTTTGGTCATGTTGTGGAGTCTTTCCTATATCAGAAATCCCAAAAAAACTAGGCTTAAAATGGTGGTTAGATACTGGAAGTTCTTTCTCAATAGCATTCGCGCCTGTAGGGTCGAAACAAAATCCTGACGATAAACAACCCAGATGGGTCCGCTAGCTCTAAAATCTCCTATTTTGACAAATTTAATATGATTAAACCAATATTCGACGCGAATATCGAAACTTACCTCTTATATATAGACATCAATAAGGCCCCAGGTCTTGATGGTTTTAACACCGGCTTTTTCAAGGCCCCACGATAGGGCTTGACATTTGGGCAACGGTAAAATATTTCTTCCACTATAAGAAAATGGACCCACTCTGGAATGAAAATCTCATTGCCCTTAACCCTAAAGTATACTTTACCTAAAGTACGCGATCAGGCCTTACATGCTTATAAAATTCCATATCTAGAAAACTTGGCATTCTGCACTTGTACACCAACTAGCCCATCAGGCTTGCGATCCCTAGCTCATGGTCATCCTCTATAGGAAGCTCATACCACCTTTGGCCCTCGACCTTCTACTCCACTAGTCATTGCAATTACACTAAAATGTCAAACATTTACGACACAACCAATGTCATTTACTCATATTGACCCTCGTATTTTTTCACCTCATGAAATCAAGAAGATTAAGTCATCATCGTCATCAATGAAATTATCATACCGATAGATCATTCATATGTTGTTGCATTTGGTTGATTAAATCTAAAAGATCGTTTGATATTGCTTCAGCCACCCAAATTTCACATACAATATCATATGATATAATAATTATATTTCGGCTACGTTAAATATTTAATAGCTGGGACATAACTAACTATAATTCTTTAAAGATAGAGAGTTTTTAGCAAGTAAAGAATAAAAATGATTATTCTAAATATAAAAAAAAAACTTATTAAATCATCAATATCGCATGATTAACTGAACATTCACTGATTTTAGTCATATTGATTGATTAAAATATATTATGTCAGTGGGATGAATTAGGGTAAAAGATGGAGAGAGAAACACTCTAAGAAACTATATCTATCCATAGTGTCGAAACCCCCAAAGTTTACTTTCCAAAACCGTAAATTTTTCAGAGCTTCAATCCTCCAACAATCCATGGAAAAATTTAAGAATCAACCTCAATTGGAGGTTTCTAAGAGAATTAATCAAGATCCTCAACACACGCAAAATGATCGACACCGACTTAAAAGATTCAAAAATTAATATCTGATAACACAAGACACAAAATCTTAAAAGATTGAAGACTTTCCTTCATTATCCAACACCATTCATCTCAACTGGTGGAAAATCAAATGCAGGTGGTCAGGAACAATTTGGGTTTTGAACACTCCAAATCCTCTCAACAACAAAACCATTTCCAGTGTAGCATCAGGAAACAAAAATCATTTGCAGAAGTGTTGAGACCCAAGGAGAAGAACCATACTCATAGAAGGTGGTTTACAAGAAAAAAGACAATTATCAAGTTGTAATATTTCAGGAATCTGATAAGAATTTACTCTTCTCTTCTTCAAAATTTATTTTAATAGCTAAATTTTCATTTCTGTCCTAAATTAGAAAATATAAGAACGAATTTAGATTCGTTCAAAATTTTAGGGTTACATAGTATATATGTATGTGATTACAAACATGTACTTATAGAATTAGAAAATATGAAGATCTTGAAAATATTTGGAATAGAAATGTATGGTACATATGAAACTATCCATTTAGGCTATCAAAGTGGAATTCGTATTTTAATCATAAAGTGAAGTCTTCTAAAACTCTAGTTTGAGTTTCTTTTCCTAAAATACGAGAAATTATTTATAATCAGAACTCAATTATCCAAATTGCAAAAGGTAATTAGTATACCTTTATCAATTTGAGTGCCCTAAAAATCGAGCAAACTTTAATTGTTGTAAATTTTGACTCGTAAAAGACATTTCAAAATCTTTATCCTAAAAACTTTGAATACGTTTTGGGAAAACATATGGCTTCTAACAAGAAATATCCTATGGAGACATGTCATCATATTTCTTATCCTAATAACACTAGGTTCATAAAAAATAAAATTGTAATAAAGGCCTAAGTAGTAGAGAAATATCAAATACTATTGATAAGGAACTCACTTTTAAATCTAACACGAATCGCCAATTTCTCAAAAAGAAATATTGGTTTAAAATGTTAAATGGGTAATAGTCAACAAGAATAATAATCATAAACGTGATAACTTCATTTCTAACAAAGAATTGAGAAAAATAGAAAATAATGTACTTCAAAACTCAAAAGACTCTCTCCAATCTACCACACATCCTAAGTATTATGAGGTGCCTATTAAAGAAAATTACAAATTTGTTAAATAAGAAAACAATCAGCATTATATTTAAGAACGTTTATATTTGAATTTATTTTCAAATGGTGAATCAAATGTGGTTACACATAATTAGATCAATATAATCTTTACACTCCATAAAACTAAGCAATATATTCACCCTCTCTAAAAAAACTGGAAAAAATAGAAAATGACCGAATTTTACCCAAAGTTGCTTCATTTGGTAGTCTTCTTATATCACCAGTAGATCATAGATTATCTGTCATAAAATAAAATAATAACAATAAAAGTATTAGTAAAAAACTCAAAAAATCTAAAAATGAAAACCTTAAGAACCTTGTAATATCCAGATGGTTCACTTTAAAGGATCTTCTAGATCCTTAAAATTGTAATTAAAATGGAAATTTCAATCCTTAATTGGAATGCTTGTGGCATTGACAATAAAAAACTATTAGAAGAAGCAAATCAATTGTTAAATCTAAAGAAAAAACTGATTTCATAGCTCTTCAGGATCCTATAATATCATTTGATAAACTGGAGAAAATTTCAAACAAGTTTGGATTAATCATGTAACATATAATATAAGTAACAAAATTTGGGTCATCTAAGATAATAGTTTTCAGGTAAAAAACCCCAAGTTGATAAATGACTGTTGACTGCTCAATGAATATTAGATATGATTCCAACCTCGTAATGACATGGTTAAACCTGATCAATAATATTTTTTGACATAAAATTTTGCAAGTATGAGTCAGTAAACAAATGAAGGAACCAAAGATATTATTGTTGACTTAAGGTTTCATTATGCAACTTGGGCGGCATAAAATCCATTATGTGACATTCAGGCTTTATAGCTTATTTTCGGTGGAAGTATTTTGTTTGCAAAAAAAAACTATTATCTCTTCAAATGTAATTATATATATTTATCATCTATCCTTCAAATATATATATTTTAAATATTTTATTATTTAAACTAACTTTAATATTCAAATCAAATTATTTATCTAGATTCGACTAGTCTATAATATTAACTGTTTATTATATATAACATCAATTTTATTATAAACTATTAATAAAACAATGTTAGTAAAATTCAAATTCCAACTTCATAGTTTATATAATTATTTACTCAAAATAATTAATATTCGATTCCTATAAGTATAGGTATTACACGTATAAATATATGGATACCAATATCATTATTAAAACAATATGTCTTTAAACTAAGAAATAAAAAAAAGTTTTGGACTAGTTTATCTATTTAATCAAATAAACGATATAATTAAACAAAACATAGTCAATAATAAGTTTAAACAATACAAACATAAATATGGGCGGCTAGAACAATATGTCTTTAAACTAAAAAATGACAAAAGTGAAGTTTTGGACTAGTTTATCTATTTAATCAAATAAACGATATAATTAAACAAAACATAGTCAATCGTTGAATAAGTTTAAACAATAAAAACAAAAATATTAGCAGCTTGTGGGTTTTATTATTATTATAAAATAAAATTTCTTTAAAATAATCATTAATTAATTATTATTATCAATAATAATAATAATAATAATAATAATAATAATAAAAAGAAAAAAAACAATGGGTTGGTTAAATATAATATTTACAATGTAATATAATAAAAACAGAGATAAGTTAAGGTTCTACAATATATTTTTACGCAATAGAAGAACATCCTAAAATTGATTTATGGTTTATAACGTATATGATAAACTAAGTAAGTACCAAACAACTAGTATAAATTCCACAACATCATTCGGTGTCGATTCAAAATAAACTGAGTAAGTACTAAACAATTACTATAAATTCAAAAACATTATTTGGTGTCAATTCAAAGATAAGATTACAAAGTAAAAAATGGAAGGCAGAAGAGGATTGAAAATGTTGGTTGTGATGTTTATGCTAACCATAGTTCTTTTCTCACATGAATGTGAATCTGGTGTTGTGAAGCACAAGATTTGCAAAGGAGTATGTCGTCTTAAATGTTTTACAACTGGAAAATCAGGTACCATATTAAATCTTATCATATATTATTATAATAAACCATCCAATAGTTTATATTTCTTTTGAATAAATTATCAAATAAATTCTACAATCGTGTATATTTTTGTTTATGTCAAATTACACAAATTTGAATACTTTCGTTTTGTGTATACAACTGATCAGGTTGTCACGATACTTGCCACAACACTTGTAGTAAACAACCTCCTCATGGCCAACAACCTCCTTCTCGGGATCAAAGTCCTCCTTCGGATGATTATTCTGGAGATTCTATGGGTGGTTCGAGTGGTTCTGATTATTCTGGTTAAATATTGTAATTTAACATCTGTTTTTGTAATAATCTCAATTGCAATAATAAAATTTTAATAATGTATATTTCTAATTTTTATTATAAAAAATGATTTTATTTTAGTAAATCTTCACTTTTAATATAGATTAGATTTTTTTTATTTCTGAATCGCATCCGAGTGTTCATGATTTTACATTTTGATTTTAAATATTATTAAAAGAACACATTAATAAAAATATTAATAAAAATATATTATGTTTATGACTATTTAATTTAAATAGTATGTAGAGTTAATTGATTATTTTCAAGCCAAAACAATAATTGTATCTGAAGTATTTTTTTATAATTATTTGTTCATTCGTCCATTAATTTTATGAACTCTATTTTATAATAATTTATTATATTAAATATTATTTATTAAAATATTTACTAAATCAGCCTGCTAGTTGTTGTAGATACTAAAATTGCATGAAAGAAATAATATTTTTCAGATTTGTTTTTAAAAATAATTTATACATATATCTAATACACTTAAAAGGACAAAATGGAATAAAATAAAAATTTATTATGGAGATAAAATATTTAGATGTGCTATATAACTATTGATCCCAAAATTGAATAATAATAATAATAATAATAATAATAATAATAATAATAATAATAATAATAATAATAATAATAATAATAATTTTAACTTTTTGATGCACAAACGGCGAAAACTATAAATTAATAATTATTTAATTATATTACCTTTGACCATTTCCGAGTATTGGTGTAATTTTAGTTTGAAAATGTTAATTTTTACATGGATATAAAATAATTTTATTTTATTTTATGATTATTCACATTTTTGAAATAGAATTTTGGAAGAAGAGATTTGATATAAATTTTGAAAATGAGATTTAGAAACAACTGTATTATTGATAAGGAAAGATATTCCTCAGGGACCTAAGTGTAATTGACAGGGACTAAAGTGATAAGTTCTGTAAATATTGGATTAAATTAGACTTTAGGAGAAACGTAAGGGTTAAATTGTAAATATACCATTATGTAACCATTTCTCTAACTAACTCACCCTGCCTATTTAAAGAGGTGGAAGAAGTTAGTTTGACCTATGAAATAATCAGAAGCACTTTTCACTCCCTAAAATTCTCTAAGTAGATTTGTGTTCTTGATTTGATCATTTCAGCTTTAATTCTTACCAAATTGGCGCTAGAAAGAGGGGGAGAGGATACCTTGATCAATAGATCAGAAATCGACGTTCGAGTTTTCGTTTTGCAAAGTTTTTCGTTCGAATTTTCATATTTTGTTTGATTTTTTGCTGATTGAAGATGAATCCAGAGGAAGGAGACAATCCATCTGTTCGCAAGGCTATGGAAACATTGAAATCCGATCTGCAAGAGGCAGGTAAATCGATTCCAACTCAATCAATCCAATTTGATTTTGAAGGAAAAATGAATGAGATGATAAGAAAGGTGGCGGAGCTTGACGAATTTATGAAAAAGAAGGAAATAATGATGGCGCTAGGCTTAGGTCTAAAATAGCCAGGGGCGATCAGAATGATCAGTCGGATCAGTCGATGGACGATGGCGACGATCGATATGAACAGCGTAAAACACGTTTTGAGCAAAAGAAAGAGTATAGTGGGATAAAGAGGAAAGAAACCGAAGTACGAACGTTCTCGAGGCCATTCAAGAGGAGTAGAGCGTGAGCTCCGGCCAGCTAGGGTGTATAAGGAAGGAAGGAAAAAGAAAGAGAGGCGAGTATATTCACCTCGAGTATATTCACCTCGGAGATATTCGCCTCGAAAATATGAAGGTGAGTCTAGCTTATATGCTACTGTGGGGATGAGAAATGAGGACCAGTATGTTCAGGGAGTTGACTGGAGGGACTCACCATTGATCAGGGAGATCAGATCTGTGCCGCTTCCGAGGCGGTTTGATATTTCTAAAGTTGATAAGTTTGATGGGACTCAAGATCCTGATGACCACATAGAACAATTTAAAAACTACATGACTAATTTCGAAGATGACGATAAATTGGTATGTAGAGCATTCTCTCAAACGTTTAAAGGAACTGCGCTGAAATGGTTCAACAAGATTCCTAAGGAGTCAATTGCAAATTTTAGAGGCTTCTATACCGCTTTCCGAAGACAGTTTGTGGGAAGCAAGGAAATGAGAGCCAATGGAGACACAATAATACAATGCAAGCAGGTTGTGGGAGAGAAGTTAAAGGATTACACCAAGAGGTTTGTATCAACAAAGGCTGAATTGGATGATTGTGAAGAAAGTGTGGCTATGGCGGCGTTTAGGCAAGGGCTGTTGCCTGGGGATTTAGCCGATGAGACTACGAGGCGCAGGGCGTTAACATTTGGAGCTCTTATGGCTCAGGTTGAGGATCAGATTAAGGTCGAAGAATCGACGCGGGTTCGAGGAGGTGCTAGTACTATTCAGAAGGGGAGTGGACAATCTAACACATCGAACAGCAATTCCTCGCGTCCGAAGAACAATCAAAATGTCTCTAATCGAGGAGTTTCGAATTCGTATCAAGGGGGATACAATCAACACAACTCTAATAATCAGCAACAGTTTAGATCCAGATCGAATGTGTGGGTGAGGCCAGATTATTATGCAGATCTAACTGAAAGCGTGGCTTCGATATATGAAAAAACAAGGGGAACAATAAATTTTAGAAAGCCGCCAGCGATTAACAAGCCAAGAGAGGAGCGTAATAATAAGTTCTGCAGGTATCATGACGATGTCGGCCATGATACAAATGATTGCATTGCTCTAAAGAAGGAAATGCAAATTTTGATCGAAAATGGAAAGTTGCTGGAATATGTCAGGAAGAATGCCAAGGCTGTAGCTCCGAAAGTTGGTAATCCTAGTTCTAAGCAGGAAACTGCACTAATGATTTTAGATGTTGCAGGTGAAGGCAATGGTTTCGACGTGGCATCGGAATATGTCGAACCAGACCCCAGTCGACTTTTGTTAATGTCAATAGACGAGCCGATGCGTCAAGGACGTGTTCGAGATTTGTGTGCCTTCTTCGAATCACTTACAATATTTGGGGGAGATTCGATGACTAACAACACTAATAATTCGAGGAAGAGGCATATAGTGAACTTAACACGACAGATTGAGGGAGGCGCATCGACACACTTAAGCAACAGAAAGGATGTGCCCTTTATAATTTTCGACGGGGATGATTTAAGGGGGATTACTGGGCCACATGAAGATGCAGTGGTCATAGGAGCAGAAGTATGCGGGGTGGAGATTCGACGAGTGCTGATTGATACAGGGAGCTCTGCTAATGTGTTTTTTAAGTCAACATATGAGAGATTAACTGCTCCGCCTCGAATAGAAAGATCAGAAAGGACTATCATAGGGTTTACTGATGCAACGGCAAATGTGATAGGAGAATTCGAGGGTGAAGTTTCTTTGGGAAAGGGGCCTTTCAAGAAGAAAGTACAAGTACTTTTTGTAGTGGTGGATTGTCCATCAAGTTACAATGCTATTTTTGGGAGGTCGTGGTTGGCGAAAATGTATGCTGTAGTTTCTACAGTTCATCAGTGTTTGAAGTATGTGATTGAGGACCGAGTCGGCGTAGTTCGAAGTGATCAAAAGGTGGCAAGAGAATGTTATGCTGCAGCATTTAGACTACGGGGCAAAAGTTCTGATGATCTGATGGAGAATTAGCAGTTTGGGGGGTTGTCTTCTGATGGAACAGATGAGGGAATTGATGATCCGAGGTCAACCCCGAGTTCTGTGGTGGTCAATGAAGAAATAGAGGAATATACTTTCAATAATGGCAGGGTGCTTCGAATTGGCACCTTGTTATCTTTATCGATGCGAGAAAAGTTATTGACTTTTTTATCTGAAAATTTGGATGTTTTTGCGTGGAGGTCTGAAGACGTGGTGGGGGTCCCAAGTGACATAATATGTCATAGTTTGGCGGTTGATCCGAAGGTCAAACCGATAATTCAAAAAAGAAGGGCTTTTTCATTGGAGAAATCCGAGGCAATAGTTGCCGAGGTGGATCGACTGTATAAGATGGGTCATATCAGGGAAGCCAATTATCCGAGGTGGACGGCCAATCCGGTGGTAGTAAAAAAGAAGAATGGAAAATGGCGAATGTGTGTGGACTTCACAGATTTGAATAGAACCTGTCCAAAAGATCCTTTTCCGGTGCCTCGAATCGATCAGCTAGTGGATTCTACTTCGGGAAATAAAATCTTGACTTTCATGGATGCATTTTCAGGGTATAATCAAATTCGAATGAATCCAGATGATGAAGAAAGCACGACTTTTATTACTGACAGGGGTTTGCACTGCTATAAAGTAATGCCGTTCGGATTAAAAAATGCTGGGTCAACATATCAGAGGCTGATGAATAAGGCGTTTTCTTCACAGATTGGGAGAAATATCGAAGTGTACATTGATGATATGCTTGTTAAAAGCAAAAGTGATGATGAACACATTGATGATTTGGAAGAGACGTTTTTGAATCTTAGAGCAATACAATTAAAGTTGAATCCAGAAAAGTGTACATTTGGAGTTCGATCTGGTAAATTTCTGGGGTACATGATTAGTGAAAGAGGAATCGAAGTGGATCCAGATCAATTGAAGGCTTTGATATCTATGTCTTCACCTCGGAATATCAAAGAAGTGCAAATGTTAACGGGCAGGTTAGCAGCTTTGAACAGATTCATTTCTCGTTTTTCAGATAAGTGCTTCCCTTTTTTCCAGGTGCTGCGTAGACCTAATAACTTTGAGTGGACTTCGGATTGTGAAGAAGCTTTTATGAAGATTAAAAATCTTTTGTCCTCTCCTGAAATATTGTCGAAGCCTCGAAAGGGTGAACAATTATTTTTATATATAGCCGTGTCGGATTATGCAGTAAGTGCAGTTTTAGTCAGTGAAGATACGAGAATTCGAAGCCTGTCTACTATGTCAGTAAAAGTTTGGTTGATGCTGAGAAGCGCTATTTGAAGCTCGAAAAATTGGCACTGTGTATAGTAGTGGCAGCAAGAAAAATGCGCCCTTACTTCCAGGCACATACGATTGTGGTTCGAACTTCATATCCATTAAAAAATGTTTTGCAAAAGCCAGACATCTCAGGAAGGATGACCAAGTGGTCTATGGAATTAGGAGATTTCGATGTGTTATTCTCTCCTCGAACAGCTATCAAAGCTCAAGCTTTAGCAGATTTTTTGGTGGAGTTTCACTCAAGCAGATCTGAAGAGAAAGATGGTGAAAAGGTGAACGAGAATCCGACGTGGACGATACGAACTGATGGGGGATCCAGTAACAAAGGATCGAGTGCACGAGTTGAGTTGGTGGCACCAACAGGGGAATTTATGTTTCAAGCTATAAAATTTGGCTTTCATGCTTCGAATAACGAAGCTGAATATGAAGCTGTGCTAGCAGGATTACGGTTAGCAAAGATTTGTGGAGCGACATTTGTGCGCTTGGAAACAGATTCACAGTTGGTAGTTAACCATGTTAAAGGAGTATTGGAAGCTAAAAAGGAACGTTTGGTTTTGTACTTGCAAGAACTTCGGGGAATGATGGCACAGTTTGAAAATGTCGAAGTGGAGCATATTCGAAGAGGTAGCAACACAATGGCTGATTCTTTGGCAACAATGGCCTACTCTGAAGAATATCCGTGGATCATAACACAACCATCGCCTTCGATCATACCGAATTCTGAGCACTGTGAAGTTGTTAGTGAGGTAGTGAATGATCCGATGTGCGCTCGAGGAGATTGGAGGTTTGACTTGTTGAATTTTATTTCAAAGGGAATATTACCTCTTGATAAACACTTGCTTAAGAAAATAAAGTACAAAGCTCTTGGCTATGTGGTATTGGATGGAGTATTGTACAAAAGGTCTGCGTCGAAACCTTTGTTACGATGTTTAAGAAAACAAGAGTCCCAGGACATTTTATCCGAACTGCATGATGGGGATGGATCAGCTCATTGTGGATTCAAAGCCTTAGCACGTCGGGTATTGTTGGCAGGATATTATTGGCCTACTATTATGCAAGATGCCAAGTCGTTAGTTCGAAGCTGTGATACTTGCCAAAGATATGCAAATTTAATACACAAACCGGCAGTACCCCTAATGACAATTTCAGAGGCGGTTCCTTTCGATAGGTGGGGGATTGATTTAGTGGGACCATTACCTATGGCTTCTGGTGGAAGACAAATGATTATTGTTGCGGTTGATTATTTTTCGAAGTGGGCAGAAGCAGAACCCTTAGCTGGGACAAAAGCTAAGGATGTAATCAAGTTTATTCAAAGTAACATTTGCTACCGTTTTGGAGTACCTCGAAAAATAACAACGGATAATGGTCCTCAATTTAATAACAAGGAAATGGACTCTTTTTGTTCTTCGAAAGGGATACAGCAATGCTTTTCCACTCCTTTCCACCCCCAGGCAAATGGACAGGTGGAAGTTACAAATAGGTCCATTTTGGATGGCTTGAAGAAAAATTTGGCAGGAGCAGCAGGGAAATGGCCAAATTATCTTCAAGAGGTGTTATGGGCATATAGAACAAATCCTAGAGAGGCTACAAAAGAGACTCCTTTTTCTTTAGTATATGGGATGGACGCTGTGTGCCCTGCTGAATCTACATTGCCCTCTTATAGACTACTACAATATTCCGATGCAGATAACGATGAGGCTAGAAGAGTGGAGCTTGATCTGTTGGAAGAAAAAAGGGTCAAGGCGCATTTGAATGTGATCCATTATCAAACATTAATGAGAAGCAGATACGATGCTAAAGTTAAGAGAAGAGAATTCAAAATTGGCGATCGAGTATTACGAAAAGTATTTCTTCACACTAAGGATAAACACCTCGGAAAATTGGCCCCGAATTGGGAAGGTCCTTACAAAGTTAAAATGAGGGTCAAGCCAGGTTCCTATAGGTTGTCAGATCGAGAAGGGAGGATGCTCAAATACCCTTGGAATATAGAGCACTTGAAATTGTACTGTGAGTAAAACTGGACTTCGAATTTTTGTAAAACAGACATACTCTTTCCTTATCTGTTGGCCCAGAAAGGTTTTAACGAGGTGTCTGGTTAATATTGAATTTTTTAATAAAATTTCTTTTGGCCATTGGTTGTTTACTATAACGTGTGGTTTATTATTTTGGTAACTTGGCAAAGACTGATCATCTTTGAAAGTTGACCAAGAATAATTTTCCGAAGCAGTAGCTTTGAAGAAACAACCAAAGTTTTCGAGGTGCCACGTCTTATGAGTGCATCTATTTTTCGAGGTGCCACGTCTTATGAGTGCATCTATTTTTCGAGGTGCCACGTCTTATGAGTGCATCTATTTTTCGAGGTGCCACGTCTTATGAGTGCATCTATTTTTCGAGGTGCCACGTCTTATGAGTGCATCTATTTTTCGAGGTGCCACGTCTTATGAGTGCATCTATTTTTCAAGGTGCCACGTCTTATGAGTGCATCTAACTTTAGAAATAACCAGTTCAAACGAGTATACCAAAAATTTAAGATATAAAAAAAAAAAGTGGTTTGTTCATTGGATAAAATACGAAGTTTACAAAAAAGGGAGGAAGTACTTAACCACATACACAAAAAACAAAAAAAACAAACTGCCTAGCCTATTAGGCATCATTTTCTTCTTCTGATGATGATTCCTCTTCTGAATTATTTTCTTCTTCTGAGGAGGAGCTTGGTGGCGCTTTGAACGCTTCCTTTGGGCGTTGTTCTTCTGGAACTTGTTTCCAAAGATTTGTTAAGTCTAGTCTTGGACAAGCAGCATGAACTTCTCGAAGAAGCTGAATAGATGTATCAATTTGAGCTTTTTTGATACCTTCGAGCATTAAAGAACCAACTTTGGTTTCAGCCTTTTTGACAGCAGCATTCTTTTCTTCTTCGAATTTTGTTCGAAGCGTACTCAGCTCAGTTGGGCAATTCTTCAGCTTCTCCTGAGTTTCTTTAACAAGTTTCTCAGCATCGGAAGCTTTTTTCTTCGCCTCGGAGATAGCATTGGAATGTTGAGAATTTAGGTTTTTAAGAGCGAGCTGATGAGAAGTTTCCAAAGCCTCGACTTTTTCTTTGTGATCTTTAAGGAGTTTTTCTTTTTCAGCCTCGATTTTCTGAAGTGCCTCATTTTTTAAAGTCTTTTCAGACTCTATTTCTTTCTTGCTCTTGACCAATTTTTGTGCAAGAAGCTCTAATTGTGCGTGTGAATTTTTCACTTCTTCACATAATTTATTAGCTGCAGCACTTAAATTATCAAAGGGACGAAGGATCGAAGCTACCTCATCGGATTTGTCTGAATGAGGAAGGACTGTTGGGTGGTTACGATCAGGAACAATGGCATTTGATGTCGAAGCCACATCAGCCCCAGTAGAAGTCGGTGGAATGACATTGGTAGGTTGGGAACCAGAAAACACAAAATCCCCACTTGAGTTAAAATCTTCGAAGTTGAGATAATCGTCTATTTGATTATCTCCAAGTGTCAATCCTCCTTCAGGGTTTTCTTCAACAAAAGTTTTACCACGCGCCTAGGAAGCTAGCACCGCTTCTAGTATATCAGCTTCATTCTTTTCATTTGGCTTGCTAGACTTACTCTTTTTCTTTTTTGGAGAGTTGTCCTTTTTCTTTTTCAGGACAGGTTGGTCTTCTTCGGATATGGTGGGAAGCGAAGGTACAGATGCTTTTCTTTTCGATGCACGCTTCGAAGTCTTGGAAGGGATAGCCCTACTTGTGCTGGCCTTCTTGTGGGTCAATTTTCCTTTTTTCTTTAAGGGAAGATGGCTATCACTTCGGTTCCGCGTGGGAAGGTAGCATTTACCATCTGGTGCAAGTATCCTCTGAACTGCTAGGATGGGATCCGGGGGCACCATCGGATCTTGAGGGAAGTCAGCTCCCAAGGATATGCGCCAGAGATGGCTGTTGACGAAGTTGATAGGATCAAATGCTGAATGAAAGCCATTTCTTCAAGTCTTCTCTGCCCACTCAGCCATTTGTTGGAAGATGAGCTTGGCTTCTTTTCGACGACTCTTAAACCGCCTCGGAATTTCTAAAGAGAGACAAATAGTTAGCTAAATAAATTGATTTAAAGCAACTAGATAAATAAAGGAAAGTATCACTTACTACTATCTCTCCAAGTAAGGGTGAGTTTGGAAGGATTGGCATCGGAAATTTCTTTGCCATTTTCCCAGGCACCTGATAGGAAGACGAATCTTTGCTTCCAGAACTTGTCAGCTTCGAGGAGGTCGTCGATAATTTTTAAATCATCTTCAAGGGTTAGGTAATAAAATGGGAGAACTGGGCCATTTGAAATTTTGGTTACTGAGATGAAGTCTTCGATTTCGAGGGGAATGCCTCCAAGCCTCGATACCATGATTGCTGAGAATAAAGTAAAGAGCAAGTTGGGAGTGACTTGTGTTGGGCACAATCTGTGGATTTCGAAGAACCTCACTATCATCGGATCAAGGGGAAACCGAAGTCCCCAGTTGAAGAGCTCAGGGTACACTACTAGCTCATCTTTTTGACAGTTGAGAGGTGTCTCTCTTTCTACTGGTAATCGAAGAATCATATTATCAGTTAACCCCCATAGCTTTCTGAGTTGCTCTTTCTCTGATTCGAGGTAGTAACTGTAGGGTACATTCTTTAAGGCAAGAATATACCAAGCAGAAAGAGGTTTCAAATTTTCTTGAACTAAGGCGGCAACACTCTTGGGAAGTGTAATAAGAGCTTTTTTCCCTCGAGTCTTTTTTGGAGGAGCTACACCATCAGCTTCGGATTCCTCTTCGGCGTCAGACTCAGTAGTTTCGGAATCGTCTTTTTTCTGATCTTCATCGGAACGACTTCGGATTTGAGTCTCCTGTTGAGTCACAGGAATTGGCTGACTACACTCTGGTGTAATGTCATCCACTTCTTGTGGGGGAGGAGAAGAGTGTGGGGGAGGAGAAGAGTTTTCTGTTTCTTCACCCATAACTAAGAAAGGTGATTTTTTGGCACGTTTAGCTCTGATAGCCTCGAATTGAGGAGGGAGTGTGTTGGATTGAAGGTTTTTTTGTCTCTTCGACTTGAAGGACAAGTGATTTGGGTTGTGATTTGTTATCAGTTGGTGGCTTGTCTAAAGTAACTACTTTAGATTTCCGATGAGGTCTTAGCAATGAAGATTTGGCTGGATTTTGAAGAGGAGAGGCTGTTGAGTTATTTTCTGGGTTAGAAACTAAAGGCGAAGACGAAGTGGCAAGGTTAGGATTGAAGTTACCGTATTTAAAAGTGGTACAGGAAGAGTGAGGACCGTTGTAGATCAACCCAGCAGCTTTGTATTCTTTGGCTCTTCGAGAAATGCAAAGATAATCGTAGGACCCGAATACTTGGTTACTGGAACCAGGAAAAAGATTTTTCTTTGATCTTACTGGTCTTCTGGGTTTAGATCTATTATATCTAGGGTATCTTCTCATACAATGGGTATTGATATGAGAGATTGCTTTGGTGGATGAAAAAGATGAAGTGAGTTGAGGGTTTATGAAGAACAGGTTGAAGATAGCTTGAAGAACAGGTTGAAGATGAAGAACAGGTTGAAGACGGTTCAAGAAGTGATTTCTCTAAAAGGTTCTTAATGAATGAAGAATTGGGTATTTATAGGATAGAGGAGTGACGTCGAGAATATGGAAAAGTAGAACAAGTAAGTTACTTTCATTGGATGGAATATGAAACGAAAAGGAAACGTGTAGTATCACAGGTCTACTAACAAAGGTCTAATCAATCTGTCAAGTAGGGATCAGAAATTTCGAAGTGTTAGCAAAATTATGTTTCTAATAATAATATTCGAAGTTGAGGCGAAGCTATACTTCAAGTTGGCAAGTTCGAAGCGAAGTCACAGACCATTGAGTTCGATCATAATGAGGAGATAAAGTGAGGGAAATGGTGTCGACCCGAGGAAGAATTCGAGGAGCTAATAGTTCTTATAAATATCTGTATAAGAACTAGGGGGGCTACTGATAAGGAAAGATATTCCGCAGGGACCTAAGTGTAATTGACAGGGACTAAAGTGATAAGTTCTGTAAATATTGGATTAAATTAGACTTTAGGAGAAACGTAAGGGTTAAATTGTAAATATACCATTATGTAACCATTTCTCTAACTAACTCACCCTGCCTATTTAAAGAGGTGGAAGAAGTTAGTTTGACCTATGAAATAATCAGAAGCACTTTTCACTCCCTAAAATTCTCTAAGTAGATTTGTGTTCTTGATTTGATCATTTCAGCTTTAATTCTTACCAATTATTAAAAGTTATAATATAACTTTTAATCAAGTGGATTTTCTAAACATGAAGTCCAATTATAATTTGATTTCATATTGAACTAAGAGTAAATTTGTTTACGACTAAATATCTTGTTTATATACGGTTCGGACTCGTATATCGATCCGATTGATAATTTTTTTATCTCCAACCCCATATTTTTTTTGCAAACTAGCTAAATAAAGACCATGTAGAAAAAGAATGGTGTACTATTGTTACGTTTGCATTGACAAAGTGTTATTTGACATTTAATTATCTTTATTACTCAGTTTTATTTTTAAACAATTATATTTATCTTTCTAATTCAAATAATTGTTGTATTGCAGGTCGTTTTATAACGAATATATATTAAATTTCAATATTCATTTATGTTTTATGTGAGGGTTGTCGAATATGAAAATAATGTTGTTCGTTTCCCGGAAACGTTATATATTATCGAATTGGCATACATTGTGCTTCATTAAAAAAAACATCACGTCCACAAAAAGGAAAAAAAGAATGGACAATATGTGTTAGATATTTCAAGGATGTTTAAGTGTGTTCCCCTGCATTTATTCCAACCGGTATACCCCATGATGCCCTTTAAAGACGGCTCGATATGGTCCATCCTAATTGGGAGTTAATTTTCATATAACATTTTTTACGTATGATATTTTTTTCATTACCAAATTTCCTTCTATAACTCAAGGCTTCAAATCAAAAAATGAATTTGCTCTTCATGAAAAGTTTATAACGTTCTTCTTGAACCTGAGCTCGGTCATGTCATTCCTCGATCAAATCGATATAAATTTTTTTTGTTCGTCATTGTTATTTTCCTCCAAATAATATTTGACTTTGTAACTAAGGATGATTATGCGGACATGAAAACCTCCATCCCATATGATGAGTTATTGTTTTTCCCTGGTAAACTATCAAGAGTGTATTCTAGAGAGAGAAAAAGCTTGAGAGTTTTTAGAGAGAGAAAACACAACTACAATTGAGTTTTAAATTAAAAATGTTCAACCCTCTTATTTGAGTAGTCTCGTCCTTTATATAGAGGAGCCAAGACTTAGTCTAAAACTGAATCTGTTACATAAAGTGGACTACTTGTTGTTTAGTCCTTATGAATTATACAAATTTACAAATATCCTCTAAAACTTACACCAGTCACGAATTAAGGACAAAACTTACATTAATTACAATTAAATCCATAAATTTATATTATTTAAAATTTAATCCTTACAACTCTATTTCCATATCAGAAGCCTCCTAGTTCTCATGTCAGTAAATGAATGAGAACTAAAGAGTTTTCAAATCCGTTTTGTCTTCGAATCTTTACATCCTCGAACATTTCCATTGGCTATATAAACTGTCATAAATCAAAAAACAATTGTTCGAAGCCATTAGATTCAAATATTATTTGAAGCATATATTCACTATAAAATTTCAAAACAAATTCGAACCAAAAAATAAACACCAATTGGTTGGCTTCGAATAACCTGGGTAGGTAAATATGAGCATATAAAGTTGAAATTACATCAAATCGATGTGATTACTTTAGTATGAAAATTATCCTCGAAACATATATGTAGATAGATCATCTTCGAATATAACCGTTACATATGTAACCGTTACATTCATCATGACCCTAGTAATCGAGCCTGACATATGTTGAACATCTAATACACTCAACAATTCATATTCCAACCTATCATCATACGGGTCTTTTCATCTTCACACGTCTTCACTTACTTTAGTATAAATACAACATGTCTTCCATTTTTCCCAAAACACCAGAATCCTCCAATACTGATAGTAACCTAGTGTTCGGATCTTACGATTATTTTTGTGTTACGCAAAGAGCGGAAGAATACCGAAGAGGAGGATTAATTCGAGGTGGTCCAATTGGAACTACAACTGAGACATTCTATTACGGTAACTTCGATCCTACCAAAGTCCCAAATCTTTCACTTTCTCCCAGAACCGAAGAGCAAACTTCATCTAAAATATCAGGTCCTAAAACACCTCGAGCCTCCTCATCTCAAAGCAAACTTTCTCCCCTGAAATTGAAAACAAATAACCATTCTTCGGAAAAATCTTCATTAGCCAAACCAAGAAAAACTTTCATCGCCATGGGAGATGAATCAACAATCATCTGAACTACTAACGATCCTCTTCAAAGAGAAGTGATAGAGGAGGAGCCTCAAATTGTTAACCCTCTTACAGAAGCAATCAAACCAACTTCTCAAAACCCTCGAGAAGAAACTTCAAAAGCCAACGAAGCTGACTCGGAGGCTACAAAAACTGATCTTGAGGCTGACTCTCAAGAAGAGGCTGACATTTGCTCCATCTCAGAAAAAGAAAGAGAAAAAATTAGGAGGAACCTAAGGAACCTCGAAAGCAAGTATATTATCGCCTTGAAGAAATTTCGTTATATATACTACCAAGAAAGTCAAGGCCCGGCCCTTAAGAAGAAATAGGGAATGGGAGAAGACATAACCCTTCGTATGCCAAAAGAAGGAGAAACTCCCCTCAACTGCAAAGATGATAAACTAGTGGTATACCCAGAAATCATTAACTGGGGTCTTCGATTTCCACTATATCCGATGATCGTGGAGTACTTCGAAGTCCTCAGTTTATGCCCTACTCAGGTGACACCGAATCAATGGTTCACCTTATGTCACTGATCATGGCATCCCGTCTATCCAAAATTCCCATCAGTATTAAAGACTTCATCTCACTTACTCAACTTTCAAAAGGTCTGAAGCATCCATTCTATTACCTCACATTGATGGATGACCTTAAGATCATCGACGATCTTCTGGAGGCTGACAAATTCTGGAAACAAAAATTTGTTTTCATATCTGGGGCTTGGGAAAATGGTAAAGAAATTTTCGAGCTAACCCTTCGAAATTAACTCTTCTTTGGAGAAGCAATCGTAAGTTCTTCAAAAAATTTACATTTTAATATTGTTTTTTTATTTTTTTATTTTTTAAAATTTTATTTTGCTAACTTATACTATAAATTTCGAAGCGCTACTCAACACGTCGAGAAGCTGGTAAAGATATTTTCCAAAAAATCGCCGCCTGGGCTGAAAAAAAATTGAATAATGCATTTCATACTGCATTTTAGCCCATTAATTTCCTCCATAGCCACATGTTTCCGATCAAAGAAGGTGGGCTGCCTCCTCAAGATTTATTTTCCGATCCAGATCCAAAACTTGTGTGCCAACGAATACCCCAGCCTGACTGCAAAGTCTTTCTTCCTATTTGCAACAGATTGGATAGCCATTTGCAAAAAAAAAAATCATCGAGGAAAAGAATGGTAAAAAGGCAGTTAGCACATCTGGTGCTAACCCTTCCAAGCCCTCGAAACCAAAGCGTCGAAAACGCAAAGTTGCAGAACAACCTCTTTCACCTATCAAAGAGGGAAAAGATCAAGAGCCATCATCAAAGAAAAACAAAATATATTCTGATTCCCTCGGAAAGAAAAAGAAACAGAAGAAAATCACATCGTACACTTTGGTTGATGAAAACGAAGTCACTGTTGCTGAAAATCCACAGAATCCTTCCACAGAGAATCAATCAAACAAAGACAAACCTTTGATAATCATTGAAGATAGCACCTCTAGCGAAAATTAGACCAATGTAGACTTCGACCCTAACATGCTCATCAGCTTCGAAAATACCAAAGCACTTACTGGTAAGGAAGACCATGCTCTTCAAGTAATCCAAAACCATATGCTCAATTTTGGAAGACCATAAACAACTGAAGCCTCTCCAGTAGCTGCTCACTCTCTTGAGCCTATCACCCCAATAATTCAAAAGCCTAGCACATCTGAACTCCATGTTCCTACTCCAAATCCTGCCATCTCTGTCACTCCTCAACCATTTTCTGAACTCGATGCTGCAGCAAAGATACATGCTTTCCAAGTCGAAGAGTCTCAAAATCATCTGAAGTAGCTGTCCAAAGATTTGGTTTACTATAAGAAAGTTTACAAAGCTGAGAGGAAGCTTAGGGAAATTATGCATGCCAAGGTAATCGATCAGTTTCATGGTTATGAAATGGCATGGTCCGAACTGATCAAAGGTGCTCTTTGTATAAAAAACCATCTCCAAATCAACCACATCGTGGATACTGAATTGCTGACTAGTAATCATAAAGCAGAGTTAAACAAACTCAACACTAGCCATGCTACTGAATTAGCCGCTGAAAAAAACAACTCTAACAAGCTTCGAAACTCTCTCACTCTTTGTGAGACAAAAAACAAAGAGCTCACCGATGATATGGCTAAGTTGAAAAGGAATTTCGAAGCTGAAAAAACTGGTGCTGTTGCTGCCGCCGAAGCTGCACTTTCAAAGGATATGCAAACTGTTATTTACGTCGAAAAAGAAGATGCAACCATTCTTCTCCTTCATGAACTTCATGCTACTTATCCAAAAATCAACCTGATAAGCTTTTAGAACGATATACCTGAAAACAAATGCCCCAACAAATATTTCGACCCTATTCCAAGTTCATCGTCTTCTGAAGACGAATCATCCGATGAAGAAGAATCTTCTGAATAATTTTACTGTTATCCGTTTATCCTTGTTGTATTACAATATCCTCTTTTTTGTACCGTAAATAACTTACTCTAAATGAAATATTTTTGTATGTTATCATTTTCCTTATATCTTATTCGATGCTAATTTTGCAAACAAAATAATTATAAAACCTTAACAGATTAATATAAACTTACCCCCTCGAACCACTTACCAAAATTAATGTTGCTCATCGATAAATTCATGTTCTTCGAAAACATTGTAGTTCTTCGAAACAATTGTTAAAATTTGGTAGCTCTTCCAAAGAAAAATTCTCTGTGTGCTGTTAAGCGTCAGAAACACTTCGGAACATTCTACTCTTAACCAATCTCAAAGGTGATCAATCTTTGATGATTCGTTAAGATAGTAATCGAATATATGTAAACAACCATTGGCAAAAAAATGAACTTTATTGATAATATTGAAGATGTACACGGCGCCTCATTAAAACCTTCCTGGGCCAACAGGAGAGGAAAGAGTGCGCCATTCGAAACATCGAAACAAAAATTTCAAAAGTATAAAGACATAACTACTCCCAATAAAGCTTCAAGTGTTGAATATTCCATGGATGTTGAAGCATTCTCCCCTAGAAATCACAAAGACGGTAGGACCCCGGCTTGATTCTTTCAACAACTGTATAAGGCCCTTCCCAATTCGGAGCCATTTTCCCGAGGTTCTTCTTCTTTATATGCAAAAAGACTTTCCACAACACCTTATCACCTTCTTTTCAGCTTCGAATCATATCTACTTCTCATAAGAGTTTGATAATGGATTGCGTTCAAATGAGCTCGAATCCTTTTATCCTCAATCAAATCCAATTAGCCCTTCGAATTTCGTCATTAGACCTTCAGAATATTGAGATATTCTAAGAGATGACATCTTATATTAAACACGGCTAACTGCATCCATACCATATACTAAATCAAAAGAAATCTCTTTTGTAGCCTCTCTTAGAGTTGTTCGATAAGCCCAAAGCACCTATTGTAAATAATTTAGCCATTTCCTTGCTGCCCCCGATAGATTCTTCTTCAAGCCGTCTAAAATCGTTCTATTTCTCATTTCCACTTGTCCATTAGCTGAAGGATGAAAGGGCATCGAAAAACATTGTCGAATTCCTTTAAAGTACAGAATGCAGCCATTTCCCTATTATTAAATGGAGGGCCATTATTTGCTGTGATTCTCCGAGGAACCCCAAAACGACAACATATATTATTCACAATAAATTTGATGACATCCTTTGCTTTTGTGCCTGATAGAGGTTCTGCTTCTGCCCACTTCATATAATAATCCACCGCCACAATTATCATCTGCCTTCCTTCAGAGGCCATCGGCAAAGGTCCCACCATATCAATTCCCCATCTATCAAATGGTATCGCCTCAGATAGAGACATAAGCGGTACAGTTGGTCTTTGAATAGCATTGGCAAATCTCTAACAAGTATCACAACCTCGGACTAAATTCTTAGCATTGTTCATGATTGTAGGCCAGTATAAACCTGCAAGTAAAACTCGACGCGATAAAGCTTTGAACCCACAATGAGCTGACCCTTCACCATCATGCAATTTTGACAATACTTCTTGTGATTCTTGCTTGCCTAAACATCGTAGTAATGGTATACTTAATGTCGTTTTATACAAAATTCCATCTAGAACTATATATCTGAAGGATTTACCCCTTAACGTTTTGGCCAACTGAGAATCATCTAGCATTAATCATTGGGTCAAAAAATTAAGAATATCTGATCGCCAATCACGTCAGCTTTCATCAGGGATAAAAAAAATTCTTGTGATTCTTGCTTGCCTAAACATCATAGCAATGGTCTACTTAATGCCTTTTTATACAAAATTCCATCTAGAACTATATATCTGAAGGCTTTACCCCTTAACGTTTTGGCCAACTGAGAATCATCTAGCATTAATCATTGGGTCAAAAAATTAAGAATATCGGATCGCCAATCACGTCGGCTTTCATCAGGGACAAAAAAATTCTTCTATAATTTCACATTGGCTATATTGAATAACAATTGAAGGATTTTCTTGTAGTAAAATCCAAGGATATTCCTCCTTGTAGGCAACATTTGCTAAAGAATGAGCCACCATGTTACTTCCTCGCTCGTTATATTCCACAACCACATTGTCAAACAGAAGCATTAAATTCTGAAGCTCCCGAAGCTATAAAATCAAACGATCCTTCCTTGCTTCGGAAAATCCAGATACCTGATTTTCCAATAATTGAGAATTTGTTTCCAAACGTACTGAAGTCGCCCCACAAATATTTTCCAATCTCAAACCTGCCAAAGCAGCTTCGTATTCAGCTTCATTGTTTGAAGCGTGAAAACCAAATTTAATTTATTTGACCAGTGTATCCCATGTTGGAGCTATTAATTGAACCCCAGCACTGCACCCTAAAATACTCGATCCTCCAAACGTTCGAACAACCCACCTCGAATCTACAGGTAAAGCTTTTTTACTTTCTTCCTCATCCGATTGATTTAGTGAAACTCAACATAAAAATCAACCAGTGCTTGTGCTTTGATAGCTGTTCAATGTGTAAATAAAATATCGTAATCGCCCACCTCCACTGACCATTTGTCATCCTCCCCGAAATATCAGGTCGTTGTAATATATTTTTTAACGAAAATGAAGTTCAAACTCCGATAGTATGAGCTTGAAAATATGGGCGCATCGTCCTAGCAGCAATCGCCAATGCTAAAACCAGCTTTTCCAATTTCATATATCTCTTTTCTGCTGCCACCAGAATTTTACTAAAGTAATACACTGGCTTCAGAAAACCTGAATCTTCACTAATTAACACTGCACTGAGTGCAAAATCCGATACCGCGATGTACAAAAATAATTTCTCCCCATTTCGACGCTTTGTTAAAATTTCTAGTGATAACAACAAATTTGTAATATTTGTGAACGCTGCTTCACATTCCGACGTCGATTCGAACCTGTTGGGTCCTCGTAAAACTTGAAAGAAAGGAAAGCATTTGTCAGAAAATCTTGATATAAATCGATTAAGTGCTGCTAACCTTCATGTCAATATTTTCACTTCTTTGATTGATCGAGGTGAATTCATTGTTATCAAAGATTTTAACTGTTCTGGATCGGCCTCTATTCCTTTTTCACTGATAATAATACCCAAAAACTCCCCCGACCAAAATTCGAAGGTACACTTCTGAGGATTTAATTTCAACATAATCGCTCTTAGATTCAAAAAAGCTTCCTCTAAATCATCAAAATACACTTCGTCCCTTAAACTTTTGACTACCATATCATCTATATATACCTCCATATTATTTCTGATCCGCGTAGCAAAAACTTTATTCATTAACCTTTGATAAGTGGCTCCAGCATTCTTTAATCCAAAGGGCATCACTCTATAACAATGCAGGCCCCTATCAGTTATAAAAGTCGTACACTATTGATATTTTGGATCCATTTGGATCTGACTATATCTTGCAAAAGCATCCATAAAAGTCAACATTTTGTTGCATGAAGTGGAATCAATCAATTGATCTATTCGAGGAATAGGAAATGGATCTTTGGGGCAAGGTCTATTCAGATCTGTAAAATCCACACACATCCTCCATTTCCCATTCTTCTTTTTAACCACCACTGGATTCGACGTCCACAAAGGATATTGTGGTTCCCTTATGTGTCTGACCTTAGACAACCAATCCACTTTTTGCTTCCGTTTTTTCTGAGGAAAATGCTTTCCTTTTTTGAATTACCGGCTTAAACTTCAGATTTATTGCCAAGTTGTGTCAAATTATCGCAATAGGTACTCCTGTTACATCTTCTATCTTCCAAGCGAAGACATCCAAATTTTAAGATAAAAAATCAAGCAGTTGTTGACGTAGAAAAAGGGTCAATAAAGCTCCAATCGAAGCACTTTTCCTGCCAAAAGAGTAAACTCTTCTATCTCTTCACTCACCGTTAAAGACCTCGGGGTTTCCCTCGGATCATCAACCATTTCTTCCGAATCCGAGGGTACCCTCTCTAACTGCTATTCTCGTATCAAATCTCCATTGCTGGATCTTCGGATCCAAAGCGCAGTGGCATAGCATTCCCTGACAACCTTTTGATCTCCTCGAACTACTCCAACTCTGTCTCTAACCACGTACTTAAAGCATGGAGGAATTGTTGAAACCAACTCGTACATTCTTGAAAGCCATGATCTTCCAAAAATAGCTTTATAACTTGTGGGACAATCTACCACCACAAAGAGTATTTTGACCTTTTTTTTAATGGTCCTTTTCCCAAACTAAATTCACCTTTGAATTCTCCAACAACACGAGCTGTTACACCCGTGAATCCGATAATTATACGATCGGATTGAATAATCCGAGGTGGATTTGTCATCCTATCATAGGACTTAAAAAGGACATTAGTAGAACTGCCAGTGTCAATCAACACACGTCGAGTTTTGACGCCAGCCACCTCAGCTCCAATCACGAGAACATCCTCATATGGTCCTCCAGTCCCTCTCAGATCATCTTCGTCAAAATAAATGAAGGGGATATCTTTCCTTCCATACAAGTGCGTTGACATCCTCCCTTCAATTTAAGTTGTCAAGTTGACAACATGCATTTTCCTCAAACTGTCTGAATTTCCAGTCATTGAATCGCCCCAAAAAATAGCCAACGATTCAAAAAACTTGCATAATTACCGAACACGCCCATTTTCCACAGGCTCTTCGACTGCCATCAGAAGCAACCTGTTCGGATCCTTTTCAACGTATTTAGTAGAAGTATCGAATGACTCAATCTGTGAATCCATAATTATCAAGTTCTCAGCTGGCGGTGCAACCTTCGAAGTCAATGCGCCATTATTCTTCGATGCACTCTCATGTGACTTCACATAAGTTAGGAGCTTTCCATTCTCAATCAAATTTTGGATTTCTTTCTTCAGAGCAATACAATCATTTGTGTCATGTCTAATATTATCATGATATCTACAAAAGTTATTACTTCTCTCTTCCATTGGTCTACTGATGGGAGCCAGCTTCCTGAAATTGACAGAATTCTTGGTCTTATCCCAAATGACAGAAACATTCTATGTTAGATCAGCATAATACTCAGGCTTGACCCATGTATTTGGTCTAGGTCTATTGTAAGTATTAGATGGAGCATGGTTTGAATAACCACCACTTCGAGGAGGAAAATTATTGTTCTTCTGCCTCGATTGTTGATTAAAATTACCATTGTTATTACCGTTCGAGGGTTGTCTGCCTCGAATTATTCGGAGTATTAGCCGGTCCGCCTCGGACTCTACTCGACTCCTCCACCTTGATCTGATCTTCTACTTAAGCCATCAAAGCTCTAAAAGTCAAGGCCCTTCTCTTTGTTATTTCATTAGCTATATCCCCTAGCAACAATCCTTGGCAAAAAGCTGCCATTGCCACATTTTCCTCACAGTTGTCCAAACTAGCCTTGGTTAAAACAAACCTCTTGGTATAATCTTTTAACTTTTCTCCCGGTGCCTGCTTGCACTGAATAATTGTATCTTCATTTACCCTCATCTCTTTACTTCCCACAAACTTCCTTCAAAAAGCAGTATAGAAATCTCTGAAATTTGATATAGACCCCCTCGAAACCTATTATACCACTTGAGATCTGTTTCCTTAAAAGTTTGTGAAAATGCACAACACACAAGCCGGTCGTCATCTTCGAAATTCATCATATAATTCTTGAATTGTTGGATGGGATCATCGGGATCCTGGATCTCATCAAACTTTTCAACCTTTGAAATGTAAAAACGCTTCGGAAGCGCCATAGATCGAATTTCATCTGCCAACGGAGAGTTTCTGCAGTCAACGCCTTGGACGAACTGATCATCAGTTCCCAATGTAACATAAAAGTTCCTATTAGTTTCAGCATACTCATTGGAAGGATTTCCTTCATGCCAAGTTGAACGAGGAGCATTCTTAGATTTGTTTTTCTTTTTATACTTCCTCGAATAATCTCTATCCGATTCTCCTCTTGAAGAACCTCTATGCCTCTTAAAACCTTATGCTGAACTTTTGACCTCCTCGTCACTAGAAGTCACTAATTTATGTTTATCTTTTTTCTTCTTTCAAGACGAACATCGCTCTTTAAGAGCCACAAAACGTGCCTTTTTGTGTTTGGACTTAGCGCGTCGATCCTCAAAAGATCGATCTGACTGACCTTCCATCTCAGTTTTTTATACTACCTGTCTAACCTCAGATCTGGTCCTTGCTGAGAGTATTTCTTGCTCTCTTTATTCATATTTCTTATTCAAAGTATTTATTTTATCTAGAAGTTGATTCATTCGCGCCTCAATATCAGATTGAGCTCGGATCGGAGACGATCCATCAGTTTTATTTCCATCGGTTTTCTTAGCATCCATTGCCAACGGAAGCGTAGTATTGTTTTCAGGATTCATCGTATGACTTTTAACCAACGAACACAACTATATCGTATCAAAATTTCGAACGAAATAAAAGCACTGATTTTACGTCCCCAATGGAGTCGCCAATTGTATGAGTTATTGTTTTGCCTTGGTAAACTATCAACATGGTATTTTAGAGAGAGAAAGAGCTTGAGGGTTTTTAGAGAGAGAAAAGATAAGTACAATTGATTTTTAAAGTAAAAGTGTTGAACCCTTTATTCGAGTAGTCTGGTCCTTTATATAGAGGAGCCAAGCCTTAATCTCAAACTGAATTTGTTACATAAAGTGGACTAATTGATGTTTAGTCCTTATAAATTATACAAAGTTACAAATATCCTCTAGAACTTACATGAGTCACAAATTAAGGAAAAAACTTACATTAATTACAATTAAATCCATAAATTTACATTCTTTACAATTTAATCCTTACAACTGTATTTCTATATCACCATATATTAAAGAAAATTGCTTTTCTTCAGTAGCAGAGTTGGGGGTCGTCCGATAAGCCGGAAACACCTCGATTAATTTATCAAGCAACTTCTTCATGGTTTCCATGATCTTTTTTTTATTCAGTAGATAACAGTACTATTCCTTACCTCCACTAGATCATTTTCTTGGGGGTAATATGGATCTAAAATTAATGTTCCATCTCATATTATGTAAAAACATCGTTATCACCTTGTTTTGGAATTTTGGTATGTTATTTGTCATTCGGATTTGTGGGATCCTAAACCCGAACAATATTTGACTTTGCATGAAGTTACAAATTTATTGGATCATCATCTTGTACAAAGCTTTTGCTTCAGACCATTTTGTAAAGTAGTGAACAACCACCACTAAAAATTGTCGTTGTCTTGTAGCCATGCATAGAGATCCCCCTAAGTGGATCCTCCATTTATCAAATAGGCAAGGTCTTAAGACTATGCTCATTGGTTTGCTGGAAACTAGCTTGTGTTAGCATATTTTTTTACATGCATTGCATATTTGGATGATAGCCTCGATATGCATTGCTAACTTGGTGCAATAAAAACTTGACAAAAGGAATCTTCGGATTAAACTTCTATATATATAGGACCCAACGACCCCCGCATGCAAGTATTTAATACTAAATATAGCTTCATCTTTGTTTGTATAATAGTGCTTTTCTCAAGAGAACATTGTAAAAAACGAGTATTTAACCGCTAATATTGGCAGTTCCTACGCTTCGTATTTTCTTTTAAAAAATACACGATCTCACATATACTGTAAGTACTCATCTCGTCATTATTTGATTATTTATGTGACCTTAGTCTCCAACTCGTTACCCATTTTTGTTTTCTTTTCTGGGAGGATAACAAATGGGTTGTCACCTGCGACTACTATTTTTATTAACGAATATGTTGTCAATTTATCCAGACGAGGTACTTATTCGTATTATACTCAGTCGAATTTGTTTTTTTATTCTTGCAGTGCATCTAGGTACCTCCTCGTTGTTTCTCTCTTTACCTCATATATATTTAACAATATTTGTTTTGACATCAAAATAGATTGACTGCCTGATTTCTTCCCCGAATGAAGCTTTTAAGATGATGCTAGCTCCTCCATTATTAAGATTTGAAGCTTTGTCGATTCCAAATAACCTTTCTAAATATTCTAAGTGAGGTTGTAACCCTCTTTGTCATTTATTATGTAACCTCTAAACTCCTTTATAAAATGGTCGACCCTTGACCCTTAATTGTTGTATGAGGATCGTAGAAAATCTAATATTCTCCTAACTTGAGTGACCACCACGTGAGTATTCTTGAGATATATGACTTTTGTACTACAATATATAGGAGGGAAGATGTTCGTAGGAAAATAGTATGACTTTGATTACGGCCCAACTTTCTTACAACTACCACTAGTCATATGCCTACTTTTTCTTTAAATTAAAATATCTATTTTTAACGTCAATTAAAGTTTTACTTAAATAATAAATTGATCGTTGAGCCCCTTCGTTCTTTCTAACCAAGACGATATTCAAGGCACAATTCTTTATTCCAATTGAATTTCTTGCTTTAATGACTTTGAAAAATCGGTGGCTCTAATCAAAATCTTTAGAGATAAACCGTGATAACATTGCTAGACAACCTTACAATCTAAGAACTTCTTTAGGTACATGGTGGCTTCATAGTTAGAAGTCCATTTAGTTGCTCGGGGTCGTCTTTGATTTTGTTCCTGTTGTTGATGTACTCTAAGAACTTGCCATTGTGGACTCCAAACGAGCATTTCAAAAAAATTAGTTTGAGCTTAAACTTTTTTAAGGTCTCGAATATGTCGAACTGAAACTCAATCCTACGATTCATGTTGTAACCTTCTATGATCATATCATCAATTTAGAACTTTATGTTTTCCCAATTCTTATTCAAATATCTCGCTAATGAGTCTTTGGTAGGTCGACTCTATATATTTTTAACCAAAATGCATAACTTTATAACAATACAAACCTCATACTGTCTGGAAAGTGGTGTGTTCTTCATAATGTGGATGCATTCGGATCTGGTTGTATCTTGTCTATGCTTTTGTGAATGATATAAATTTGTTTCCAGAAGCTGCATCCACCATTTGATCGATATGAGATAAAGGTAATGTATCATTCGAGCACGCTTTATTGAGGTAGGTAAAATATACGCACACCCTCCACTATTTATTATTCTTTCAAACCAATATGTGTTGGCCACCTAATTTGGGTATTTCGCTTCTCTAATATGGCCAAATATGAGTAAATTCTCTACCTCTTTGAAGATGACCTTGAACTTCTCTAAAGATAAATCACTTATTTTTAGAGGAACCGACTTCAACCTCTTATCGATTAGTAGTTCTTGACAAATGACAGTCCAGCTAGCCCCGAAGATATTATCAGCACTTCACGAGAAAACATACTATTTGACAGCTTTCTGTTGTTTCTTCAACAACTTCATCCGAACGACCATCGCATTGAACCATTTCTCTTGGGTCGTTAACTTTGATTGCAAGTTGGTTGTCCTCGTGAGGGTGAAACCCCTTCAGAGTTATTAATTGATATTGAGCCAACTTCACAGGATTTAGGGTGATTGCATAATAACTCTCCGAAACTCCATGACTTCCTCTGACTATCCCTACTAGGATCTACGGTAATTGCATACAAAGGTATCTCAAGCACTTTAGGAAATAACAAGTTGTTACCTCTATTTTGTGCAACCAATGTCATCATACGATTGAGTTATACGAGCTAGAGGATTCGATGATTATAAAATCACTCTCATAATCTTCTCAATGCTACGATAACTAATTGTTACCTAGAATTTAACTTCGCCAACATAACTAGATGATTTTCCTTCGTAGCACTCTTTGTCGGTTTATTTGTATAGTCGTACGCCGATCATTATTTTTATATCTGGCCTTGAAAGGTTAGTCGAGTTGTGATTGTCTACCATAATATGCAAAAACATGATCCTAACTATGTTCAAGTTAATTATTAAAGCGTCTTTCTGGCGGTTAACAAAATTATTCAAATCATCTTAATTAAAATCCAAGTCAACGACCTATTTCTTGCAATGATCGTATGATGACTCGTCCATCAAGTGAACCTTAAAGTTTTTTTTATGTTTTTTATTTAGTCTAAGTTCGGCCCCGATAGTATGTCCTCATTGGAAATAGTATGAAACCACTATTGTTTCCCTTTATCTTCTTTGTTTTTCAATCTCTCATCTATCGGCTGCTCACCATTGTTAATTAATCTCTGTAGGCCTTCTGATTACAGCCAGATTCGTTAGTTGCATGACCGTGGTCGTTATCATATGCACAAAAATGTCTGAAAGATCTTTCTTTTTTAGGGTTGAGCATGCTACAAAGAGGATGGTAATTTTCACTCCCCCTATTCTTCTCAAATATGACTGTTATATTATTGGTCAGAAGCGTAAGCCTATGAGTCGAGCTATCATAATATGATATATTTATACAATGGCTTCATTGCAGCATTTGTATTATAATATTTATTACCCATATCTTGACATTTGATTACCTCGTATCACTTTCATAGCTCGGCTCTGGTAGTTTTCTTATGGTCCTCATCTTATACCACATATCAACATCGTAATTTGGTTAACTTTATCTTTTGGTTGCCTCATATTATCTGAAACTTACACTTTTGTTAGTCTTTGATGTAAGCTTACCTCGTTATTAGAATGAATATATGTTATTTATAAGATATCATCTTATCGTTATTGATAAGGACCTCTAAAGGGTATATCAGACCAATGAGTTATCGAATAAAATTTATTTTATAATACCGATGTAATAAAGTCTAATCATGAGAAGCGTTTTACATAATAACGGGATTGGATTATATTTGGGCTTGGGTTACTAAAATTGGTATATGACCATGTTAGCCTATTAGGCCTATGTTACTATATATATTTGAGTTTGAATTAATGAAAGTAAGAGTGCATTTACTATCAATCTACTTTTCCTAGAGCTTCTCTCTCTATATTTATTAAGCTACTCAATTATCTTTCTAAGGCTTATCAAAAACTTAATTATTTTCATACATTATTACAAAAATACTCTCCAAAAATCTTTAATACCAATTAGTGATGATCATAGTGAGAGCCTAGATAGGTACCCGGATAATAGTGTCCAAACCTTTAGGTGTTTTTAAATTTATCTCAAAGCATAAGAATGATGGATTTTAAGGTGCATGAAGAGCCTGCCAAGATGACTGATAAATCCATGATCAAAGAAGGGCTATATCACCTACGGATTTCCCTAATACCCAAACAACTAACCTCGGAGCAGTACGGTCTTCGGCTTCGTCAACCAAGTGCATCAGATTAAATCCGAAGGACAATGATCTACTTTGTGATTTTTTTTGTTATGAGGAACATTTACCCTATCAATGGTATAAATATTATCACTACCTGACTGCTACAATGGTACGCTTAGAAATGCTATAGCTTGTTTGGCATGTTCCCTCTCTTTGCCTTCTGCTCGAAACCTTGATGTCCCTTTGGTACCATAGCGGGGGTAATTGTTGTCACATGAGACATATCCTTCATATCTGAACCTATTGATATAAATCATATCCTTCAAAACATTATCACGCTTCACCAATTAGAGAGAAGGTCATGGGTCGGATATTTCTATGAAACATGCAGCAAAAGTATAGTTCTAAATAACCATCTTCCAAGAACGTAAATAACTACATTAGGACAATTTATAAATCAATCAATATTATCTTTCCAAGGCGTGTTTGGATCAAATAGAGATCATGAAAAGCATGAAGAGTATATATGAGTGGATCTGAAGTGCCAAGTATCTAGATGGTTTGAATCACAAATCCCTCCAGGTCTAAGTCATCGCAAAAGGCCTTCGCGTAGACTAATGGGACTACTGATAAGGGTTAAATTCTCTGAAGGGAAAATCAAACCAATGAGTTATCAAAAAAAATTGATCATATTGATGTAATAAAGTTTAATAATTAGAGGTGTTTTAAATAACAATGGGCTTCAGTTATATTTGGACTTAGGTTACCAAAATTGACTCATGGACCAGGTATGCCCACTAGGCGTATTTCACTATATATCGCCTAATTTGAATCAATAAAAGTAAGATTATTTTATTATCCACCTACTTTTCCAAGAGCTTCTCTCTATATTTATTAAACTTGTCACTTACCTTTTAAGGCTTATTTAAAAGTTAATTATTTCCCTACTTTATTACGGAAATACCATATGTAAATCTTTGACACCATCAACATTCAAGTGAAATATTACTTGTTTCAAGCATTTTATAAAATAGTTTTTTAGCAGATCTTGGTACAAGCACTGACACAATCATTTGGGATTCCCTGAAATCTAAGTTTAATGGTAATGAAAAGGCAAAGAAGTCTCACATAAGTACATTGAGGATGTATTTAAAGTTCTTGAAATGAAGAAAAATAAAACAAGTTCTATATCTTAATTCTGCTGATGGCTTACACTCAAGATGATGTAACTGAAAAATAAGATTAATGGTTCATGGATTTAGGATGCTATAATCGCAGAAATGTGAAGATGTACACAACTTTGGATCAAACTTTCTCTCATTCAGTTAAGTTGGAAAACAACAACAAAATTGACGTAAAAAAGGACAATCAAGTTGAGAATCAATGGAAACATTTATGGAATCAGGAGGTATACTATACACCTGATCTAAAAAATAATTTATAAAGTGTAGAATAATTGCAGGAAAGAGGATTAAGCATCATGTATAAGGAAAGTACATACTAAACAATACATAGAAAAAAATTGTGATAATATACATTGTGATAAAAACTAACATAATGTTTAAGATTCTGTCAGAAGTAGTGGTTCACAATGTCCAAGAAGATGAGTGTTTGAGGATTAAAACTTAGAATGCAACCAAGTTGTGGAACCAGAGACTTGGGCACTTACATCTTGATGAAATGAATAAGTTACACAAGAAATTCATGGTGATAGGAGTGCTGAAGTCAAAGAAGACAAACTTGATTGTTTGAATTGAAAATAAACAAGCAAGAGTGTGCCAAAGAAATCTACTTAGAAACCAAGCAAAGCTCTAGACCTGATACACTCGCACATATATGGACTTATTAATCCATTTTCATGCATTGGAAATTGATATTTTTAACCTTCATTGATTATTTGAGTAAGACATATTGGATTTATCTCTTAGTAAATAAGTCTGATGCCTTAGATAGATTTAAAGTTTTCAAAGCTTTAATAGTGCAGAAGAATACTGATAGGGAAGGGGAATATACTTTAAGACTATTCGAGGAATTTTGTAAAGCTGAATACATAAAGATATAGTTAAAAAATGCTTACACACCATAGTAAAACTGAGTGGGTGAGAGGAAAACTAGATCTCTAATGAATATGTTAAGTTATAATAAATATGTTAAGACCAATGATGTTTTATAAGAAAATTCCTAGATAGTTTTAGCTTGAAACATATCATGTGGGCATGCCATATCCTCAATAGATGTCTCTCCTCTTATAATAAATGTATGGAACCTTATGAAGTTTGAAATAAAAGGAACCCTTATATTGAACGGTTAAATACCTAGGGAAATATTGCTCACACTGACATAACTAAAATGAGCAGAGACAAGTTGGATGAAAGAAGCCAACCTAGATTTTTCATTAGACTAAGTAAGGGAAAATTATTTTATTTGAAATTGGAAAGATAATACGAGTAAGGATGTAGTGTTTGGAGAAGACAAAATGTGGAATTGAGGAAGTAAATAAATTGAAATTGATCAATTTAGTATATTGGAGAGAAATATAATATGGGATCAAAGTAATCAAGATACTGGAATTGTAGGTCCTTAAATTACATGACCTGATGAGGCTGAGAGTAGTATAAAAATTGGTATACCATGAGAAGAAAATGACGAAAGAGATAACATTAATACAAAAGGAAGAACTATATGAACATTTCCTTGGATGGAAGATTACATCACTGCTAAATAATTGATTGATGATGACATGATAAATCTGGTATAGGAAAGAAAAGATTATCCAATTTGTTTTGATGATGCTGCGAGGGATTAAAGTTGGATTGATATAATAGGAGAATAACTGAAGTATATTGGATCAAATGGAACACGGCCACTCACTACATAACCAAAACAATTTAAGAAAATAGGAGTTAATGGATCTATGTAACAAAAACAAAAACAAAAATGAGTCAGGAATGGTAACCAAGCATAGGGCAAAACTAGTGGCTTTGAACAGTAACTCGTCCCTGGACTATCGACTTTGGTGACAGATAGTCCCTGGACTTTCAAAAGTCCGTTCGTAGTCCTTGGACTATCCAGTTTGGTGACATATAGTCCCTGGACTTTCAAAAGTCCGTTGGTAGTCCCTGGACTATCCAGTTTGGATAAAGTTAGTCCCACGCGCATGTTTATAAAAGGGACTAACTTTATCAAAAATAGAAAGTCAAAGGACTAAATTTATTGAAAATGAATAGTTGAAGGACTATATGTCACAAAAATTGATAGTCAACACATGCAAGGGGATTAACTTTATCCAAACTGGATAGTCGAGGGACTACGAACGGACTTTTGAAAGTCCAGGGACTATCTGCCACCAAGTGCGATAGTCCAGGGACGAGTTACTGTTCAAAGCCCAAAACTAGTTACCAAATGCTACAATCAAAATGAGGGGATTGATTACTCTAAAATGTTTTTTCTAGTGTCTAGAATGGATACTATTAGAATGATACTAAGTTTAATAGCACCATGAAGTTGTAAAATCTATCAACTTGATGTGAAGTCAGCTTTCATACGAGGTAACTTGATATAAGAGGTTTATGTTGCACAACTTCAAGGCTATGAAATAGAAGGGAAACTATATTGTGTTTACGCTATGATTGAACTAACATCAAGAATCAAGACTTCCAGAATTGTGTACGTGAGGACACACTATTTATCAGAAAGAACAACTAAAGTAATTTAATGTTAGTGAGCATTTATATGGTGATAAGGTGAAATGCAATTAAGTTTTAGGTCGAAGGTATATAGACAATTGAGTTATTTAAGTTAATGTTTAGAAATACATAGTCTGGCATTTGAAATAAAAAAATCATTCCTTCATTAAATACTCTTAAAAACTATTTATAAGTAAAAAAATGTTTAATAGGCCTAATGGGTCGAATGTGATTCAAACCCAAATTTAAATGTGATCCAAGCCCAAATCGCGTTAGTCTTAAGAAAATAAAATAAAATAAAATAAAATAAACTAATTTTAAATAAATGAATAAATAAATACATGTAAAATATATGTAAAATTATTCAATTGTCCAATTGATCCCTTGAAAAATATTGCCCTCATGAAATAACCCCCTTAGTCCTCACAAAATTTATTTTGGGGAAGGTTCACATACAAATCCTTCATATCTGGGTTGGAACCTTTTTAATGTGACCACAACGATATACGGAGAGTAAAAATAAAAATAATAATAATTATGAATTAGAAAATTTGATAAATATCAAGTAATTGCTATTGATCTACTAGGGTAGAAAAGAGTATGCCTTTGAATATTTAATGGGTAACTAGAAAATGAACGCTCTTTTTATAGTTATTCAAGATAACGCCTTAAGTGTTTGATGTTTCTTAAGTGTCACAAAGGGTTTCTCTTCATCCACTAGCCAATAGGTTCCACATTTGATTATTTTAATAGTCGAATATGGTCATTCCGAAGTAGGCGCCAACATTCCTAACCTTTTGTATTTCGTATGTAAGGAGGCCTTCTTTAGAACTCTATCACATGCTTCAAATTCTCTTCTTTAAACTTTAAATGCATATTTGCTTCTGTTTAAGGCTTGATAATGGATATAGCTTAAATGAGCTATAATTATGATTTCTTCAATCAAATCTAATTAAAATATCTTGGTTATATCGTTGTTTTATTTGGAATAATTTTTAATTTGGAAAAATAGGAGAGTAGATTCGACAGGTGTTACCCCATCTATCTCATATTCTAAATCAAAATAGGATTTATGGGTTGTAGTTCGGAGAGTAGTATGATAAGCCCACAATACCTCTTACAAGTAATTTGGCATGTTTCTTGATGCCCCTTCTAAAATTTTATTTAAACCCATCAGGATAGTCCTATGGAAAGCCTCCTATCAGGATAGTCTTATGGAAAACCTCGATTAGCTTGATTGTGGAAAGATTAACAGAATTAATGTTGAATTCCTGAGGATGTAGAAAACGTTTTCATATCTCTATTCTCAAATTGATGGCCATTATCGGTTGTTATAATTTTTGGGGCCTCAAATCTACAACATATGTTAGAAAAGATAAATCTTAGGACTATTTTAGATTTACTATCGGGGAGGGGTTCTGCGTCCTGTTAGTCCTTTTCTCACGCAAGTATACACGGTCAAATAGTAGCAAGTAATAAGTAAGTAAGATTAATCCCACGAAGACCATGTGTATATGACAAGAATTCACTTATGCAACAATGTATGATTATTAGACTAATGCTTGAACAAGTATAAAGTTGGATGAATGATTATAACTAAGAAAATTAACTAACGAGTTTACTTATGCGAGAGAAAACATGGAACCCTACTTCATTGTTTATTTTACTCAGAGTATCAATATACTTAATCAATATGTATGATATCAACGATTAATAATCAGATAACACAAAATCAGTATACGCTACCTCTCAGTACACGTAAACCAAACCACTTAAAAAACCACAAAAAAGATAGCAGTTAAACAGACACCGCTTGCATGACAATCCTATATGTCTATACGAATTGAGGTACAATTGGTTTTAAGCGCAAGTTATCTATTTCGATTACATAGGATAATATGATATGGTTAGTGACTGATAAGTGCATTTTATGTCATCATCGCCGATTAACAACTTTTCATTGTGTTTCAACGTGTTTTTCATTTATTCTCGTAAGTATAACAATATGCAGACAGTATAAACTTTTTGGGAATAGAATACTCATAATATTCTTAATAATTTATAATCTATAATTATGTTGTGTCGCGGGTAAATTATGATAATATTAATAAATTTGGGGTTGAAATTGAAATAACTTGAAATTTAATGTACTTAAGGGAGAGTTTTGAACAACTTTTGGGTCTATTGATCCAAAGTCGTACAAATGGGCTTCGTTGGGCTCATGAATCGGAAGAAACAAAAAAAAGAACAGAAAGAGAAAAGAAAGGAAATAAAAGAAGAAAAAAGGCACTTGACAACTACTGGGTTTTCTTGGGGCAGAAAAGAAAAGCCCAGCATGAAGAAAAAGGTAATGGGTTTTTTTTAGGGTTTTGGCAGAAGTTATAAATAATACAGGACAAAGAAGAAAAATCATAATTGGCTACTGACTTAATATACAGCAGAATACACGAGAAAAGCAGGAAAAAATGCATTTGGCTTCCTTAGGGTTTGTAACGTACAGAATACAAAGCGAGAGAATAGGAGGACAAAAGGAAATTGGCTACCTTTTTAGGTTTTCTATCAGCAGCGGTAATATATAACCAGACAGCAGGAGGCAGGCAGTTGTTTCGGTAGTTTTCGAGAGGCAGCAGGTGACAACTACTGTCGTTTTTTATCGGCAGTTGAGGTAACGGCTACGGTTTTTTCGATCGATAGTTTATATATTGCTCGAGACAGGTGACGGCTACTTCTTTTTTGTTGTTTTTCGATCGGTAGTTTACGGATTGTTTCTGTTAGGCGATACTTGGTGGTTATTGTTCGATTTGACGTTCTCTAAACGCTTTTTCATCTATTTACATTCGTCTTAGAGCTATGTTACTTTTTTTGAGCCCATGGTGATGATTCGTTCGATTATAAACTAATCATGAACAATCACAATACGAATCATTCAAGAACCTATGCTAGCATGGAAAGTTCTAAACCCTTAAATCCACTTTCGCATTCATTAAAGATTAACAAACTAGATGTTCGCGACGCATCTAACGATAAGCACAACCATACTAGGTAACCGATAAATGTATCTCACAAATCAGTCAAGCAATCAAGCAATCAAACCATGAGTATTATTCAAACAAATCCGTTAGAGTTCCATGACAACAATTAGTTCATAATCGAACAAATCATCATCATGGCTCAAAAGGTAACATAGCTCTAAGACGAATATAAATAGATGATTAAGCGTTTAGAGAACGTCAAACCGAACAGTATCCACCGAGTAACGCCTGACAGAAACAAATCCGTAAACTACCGATCGAAAACACTGTAGTCGTCAACTACGTTTTCCGGTATCGCCTGTCAAGAGTAATACCTCCACTGCCGATCGAAAACCGCCGCAACTATCACCTACCTTCTGCCGTCTGTTTGTATGTTCTACCAAAAGAAAACCCAAAAGCAGCGTCACCTATCGTTTTCTCTTCCTTTTTGTCTGTTGCCGATCGGAAAAACAGTAAGTAATAAGTTGTGTTTTCTCTTCTTTATCTTGTATTCTGCCGTAAAACTAAGTCAGTAGTCAATTGTAATTTTTCTTTTTCGTTTTGTAATCTGCCGTAACCAAGTCAGTCGCCTATTTCCTTTTTGCTTCTTTTTTCGTTTGTTCTGCTCCACAAACCCAGTAGTCACCTGCGCTTTCCTTCCCTTCTATCTCCTTTTATATTCTGTTCGAAAGAACCCTAAAAGCCAATTTCATTTATTACAAATTAACAGACCCAATGAAGCCTAATGAACATATTAAAGCCAATTTCCTTTATATCTCCTTCTGATTCATGAGCCCAATGAAGCTCATGTGTACGACTTTGGATCAACAGACCCAAAACTTGTTCAAACTTGCCCTCAAGTACATTAATTTTCCAGTTTTTTCAATTTTAACCCCAAATTTATTAATATTATCACAATTTACCCGCCACATAACTCCAGCCCTTTACTACAAATTTTCTTTGGAACAGAAGGCCTAGTGGTGCAGGTAAAGGAATCAACGTTTTTCTGCGATGCCAAATAAAATGAAATATTAAAATCATTGGATCATAATCTAAATAATGAACAGTTCTTATCGAAATCTCTCAGAACTACTGTCACTTATATGCATGCATTTACACTGAAATAAAATGAAGGTTACAAACATAAACAATAGTCAATCTAGCCATAAAAATGTTAAAGGGAAATAAAACATACGAAATTATAAATTATTAAGAAAATTATGAGCATTCTTTTCCCAAAAAATTTATATTGTCTGCATATTGTTATACCTATGAGAATGAATGAAAAACACGTTGAAACACAACGAAAACTTGTTAACTGACAACGATTTTAAGAATAATGGAAGTGTAATAAGTGACATGAAATGCACTTATCACTTCCACCCACTTTGAAAAATAATCAACTACCATCATAATAGTTTGACGACCCCCGAATGTCATTGGGAGAGGTCATACTAAGTCAATCCCCCATCTGTCAAAGGGCAGTCCTTCAGATCTTGATTCTAGTGGGACTATTGTCATATGTATTGCGTTTCTAAATTTTTTGCAATGATCACATCGTCGAACTAACTCTCTGGCATCTGCCATAATAGAAGGCCAATACTACCATGCTCATAAAAAAAGTTAAAAGTTTTATAACCACAATGGAGAGAACCTTCCTCGTCTTGTAATTTGGATAATATCATCTATGATTCATTTTCACCGCGAAAATGCAACAAAGGCTTACAAAGAGATTTTTTATAGAGGATATCTCATATGACTACGAAACCATGTGCTTTTGACCTTAGCTTCTTAGCCAATACTTTATTCATAGGAAAAATCCCCTTCCTAATGGATTCTTTAATCATGTATCTTCAATCTTTGTTTGTAGTTGATGAAACTTGGAAATTTTCTTCGACACTTGTTCTAATTTCAAAAATTGTTGATATCGAAGGGAACTTTTATATGAAGATCCATGGGTATGTTTCAGTGTAAGCAACCGTGTCCATAGAATTACTCATCGAATTTTTAGTTTTCCGTACGTATTCATACTCGGAATATTAAAGAAGACCGTCGTCTTCCTTAATCCTTTCAAATATTTTATCTAATGATATTTTTTAGCTTTCAATTATCACATGTCATGATCTATAACTAACTGTAAATCACTTATTAAACGAACTCTTTTAGCATCACAAATTTTGCCAAGTCTTAATCATGCTAACATTTCCTCACATACTGTTTCATGGTTTGATGCCTAGAAACCGAAGCGTATTTCTCGTACATTGAATCTCTGAAGGGAGATAGTAAGAAAAATCGTGCACCATAGTCTAACATGTTGCGATTATTGAATCGAGAAAAAAGCTTGTGGATCGCAAAGAGAAAGAGGGTGATTGGGGTCTGATTTGGGTAAATTGGGGTTTGATTAGTGTAAACGGGTCGGGTTGGGTTATATTGTAGTGGGCTGGGCTTAGTTATATTGGGTTTCGGGTTGGGTTAATTAAATTAGGGTTGAAGCCGGTCCGTTTATAAGTTAGTGGGTAAATGGTAAGTTTTTTAGGTAAATGGTAAAATTTGAAGGTAAATGGTAAGTGTGACATGGCAGCTGACATGGCAGCTTACTTGGAATGCTAAGGGGCATTTTTGGCAAACAATTGGGGGACCATTCTTGCAATAAAAACTGATGCCATATGTCAAGCTCTCAGGCTTCACATGTGCGCTGGGACTAAAAATGCAAAGTAAAAAAAGGATGGGGATGAGTTCTATGCATGGTTGAAGGAAGGGGACCAAGTTGATACAAGTGGTAAACAAGCTTTGGATTTTCCATAAAAAATACTTTAATTTATGTATAATAGGATATACATCATATCATATTGCTAAATTGTGGCAAATGATGATTTCATAAACACCTATTATATTCTCGGTACACCAAGGAAATACATGCAAATTCTTTGATAAAAATGATAACAACTATTCCCTCACTATTGGTGGAAACCTGGCTCCTATCCTGACACATTGTTCATCCGGAAAGGTGTACAACTCCACATCTTCATCAGGAATAACTCAGTTATAAGTCTCCATCAAATTATCTACTTTGCCAAATTTTGAAGAAGACTATAGTAATTGTTATTCTTTTTTGGTTTCCATGTTTGTAACGTTTTAGGTGTCAAAGCGATGACATAACATTCTCTGGCCACTCTTTGACTACTTTGAACAACTCTGACCTACCTCTTACAACATATTTCAAACACATATGCACTGTCGAAGCAACAACATGCATCCTTGATAACCAGGACCTACCAAATATAGTATTATATGAAGTTTGGTCATCAACCACCACAAAGACTACTCTGACTGTATTCTTAAAAGGATCTTTCCCACTAAATGGTTCACCTTCAAACTCTCCTACCACATATGCAGTGTTTCCAGTATATCCAACTACGGTCTAGTTGGATCAGAGTATGACTGGATGGTTTTTCATTTTCCTTTGCGTGGATAAGAATAGAATATAAGCTGAGTTTCATGTGTCAATTCAAATCCTTCAAATTTTCATTATTTTCACTATTTTCATTGTAGTCCTACTTAGTATAATATCCTCACCTAGTCCACTAACCTTTTTTAAATCATCAACATCAAGCACAATAAATGACATTGAATTCTCGTTTAAATGATTATACATTTTGCCTTCTAATTCGTCCCTCAAACTCATTATTCGTCTATTCGGAGACAACTCGAGGGGGTTAATTCAGTATCCCCTTCAAAGATGGTTAATGACTCAAAAAATTATCACAGACCTTTGACCTCTCCTTTTTTAAAAGCTCATTTATCATCAAAATTCAACCTTTGGGTTAGGGTCTAAATTCTCTAAATATTCATCAAATTCATTGTATAGTCCGAACACAAGCATCGCCTCTATAGCTTCCCTTTTAATTGCAGTTTGAGTAGTAACTGGTGTCTGCGATCTATACCCCACTTGCGCTTTGACCACGTGGTTAATTTTGCATTATCAATCAAAGTTTGGTTTTCTTTCTTTAAAGAAATAAATTCTTTCGTATCATGGCCCACATCACTGTGGTATTTACAAGATCGTGTATTTCGACTTTCCCACGAGGTTTGAATGTGTGGTGGCCTTCTAAATTGCACATAATATTTTATCTTAAAAGATGGCAACAACACCATATCTTAATTATGGGAAGCGATCAGATCTGACTCATTGATTCCTTGTGGATCTCTACTGTTACTTTTGACCTTGTGGATGATGGTTTCCTCTAGGTTTAAAAGTATTTTAATTGAAATCCTTCGTAAGAGGACTAGAAATTGTTTGGACTTGTTGTTGTTATAAACCTAAAGTATTATTCATTTGCTGATATGATAACTTTAGCCTTTTCGTTTCTTCCATTTTTATCCGTTTTCATATTGTGACAAAAGTGTTCTGAAAGACATTGCTTTCTTTCTGGTCACAATATCAGCCAACTCTTTGGTAAGAAACCATTGTTTAAAAGAAACTATAGCCACTTATTCAAAAAAATCATGTAAAGCATTGTTGGTTTCTACAAATTGTATGGTGTACTCTTTTAAGATTTATGCAATCAACTAAAAATATTGAATTATTGTGTCCATTTTCTCTTATTTCTTTACTTCCCAAAAAATGTCTTCGGAAAGCTATTCAAAACATATCAAAACTCTTGATCCACCCATGAGGAATTAGATTATACCATTTTAAAAAACGATATTTAAAATTTTACAAAACATCTCGACACAACAACTTGTCATCATCATCAAAATTCATCATGAAATTCTTAAATAGTTCAAGGTGGTTGTCTGAATCCTTAATCATATCAAACATATCCAGTTTTGAAATATCAAATCGTCTGGGCAGATGACCAGAAAGGATATCCGCAAACAGAGAGGATTGAGAGGCTAAACTGATGATCCTCATTGATGGTGGCAAACATCTCTTATTCGGACTCGATAGCAAATTGATCACTCACTTGGTGGTTTGTGTTGTAGAGTCCCGGTCTTCTTGTTTTTCCTTCATATTTAATCTTCTATTAACATTTCTAGTATTTTTTACTCGATTAATTACATCGATCAAAATATTTTTTTGAATGATGTTTATCACGACGATTTTTTCTATTCTTATGATAATGGTTTATATGGATGAATTTAATCTGAGAGGCTCTTTATTAATGAGGTAAAGAGTAATTATTTTTTGGTAGTGAGTAGAGTGATTAAAGAGTTTCTTAATTAAATGTTTAGGGAGAGTTTGATTTTAGCAGTAACTGCTTCTTTCCTTATAAATGTCTTCAAAAAGCATCTTATAGACTGAATTATCTTACTGGCCTTAATGGGCCGAGTCAAGTCCATAGGTTTATCTTTATTTACCCAAGCCCGTGGTATAAAGCTCATTAGTCCCATTAGCTAACTAATAAATAAGTAAATAAAATTAATAAAACCTTAATTATCTTTAATTATACAATATACATTAAAAAATAATTGTTGGCGTTTGTCTGTTTCCCCTTCGAAATATATTTTCCGTTATCATATAGCCCCATTAGTCCTCTTATAGAAATTTTGTGAGAGCTAACAAACAAAAACCCTTTTTATATGGGTTGATTATCCTTGTGGATATGGCCTTCGACGTTTGCTTTAAACTGTGTAGAGAAATATCTATATTTATCCGATGAAGTCCTTCGGGCATATTGGTGTCCTCTTTTGATGAATGCTAGCTGGATACATTATTGGACATGTGTCATTAGTTCATTACAACCATGGTCTTGCTTTGCCATAAGTGAGGCATGTCAATAGATGGAAATGATTCAACTCCATTATAAATTATAGTTGTTAGAGGCGTTTTTACTTCTCCATAACCAAATCTCATAGCCTCCTTCCTATATATGTTTTCCCCTCATTATTATTCTATAGAAATTTATAGAGAGAAATTCACTTGTAGAGAGAGAAATTGAGTTTTTTTACCAACCTAAAGAAATTTATTCTTTTAGTTGATGCACTAGCCCAGAAGAATTTGTAACCCTCCATGGGTAGTTGCTCTTCAAAGGGAATTAATCTCTCCAAGGATCCCATTTCCATTCATGGGTTGAGCTTTAGTAGATTTACAAGTGTCTCCTTTTGATTAATCTCTTCATTCATCACTTGTCTTTCACCGTCCTCTAAATCAGCATCTGTCTTCTTTAGGAACTCCCTTCTTCACTACTCCATCTTCGTCTTCCAATCGCTAACAGTTGTCTTTAACCTTCCATTCTCTACCATCAACCCCGCGATGTGCTTGTACTGCTATTATACCCTCTGACCTGGGCTATATTATGTGTAAGCAGACCGGAGCTCTCCGACATCAGCTCGTAATTCCTTTTGATAAGACCATTGTTCAGTGCTACTAGAATCGCACTACTCGTGGTAAGTTCCTTTCATAGCATCGGAAGTTAAGTGTTTTACTGACCTAAAAACATAGCATTGGGTTTCCACTTCTCCATCACCTGGTACGCCGTGCTCGACATACGTTGGTAAGATAACACAGCATAATTATGGTGCATCTGCAACATATAAAGTTCAAACATTTTATCTTTACTTCATTAATTCAACATTTAGTAAATGGAAAACACAAGTAAGCACAATTTACCTCGATGGAAAGCTCTAATTGCTGTTGTAAGATCTCGATTATTCTGATATTATCGTAAAACAATAACTTTGGACATTGTTTAAGCTTCTCTAGCATGATCCCAGATGAACGTGGCATCACCATATTCCAAAGAGGCAACTCATCGGTCACTTGCCTTAGGAAGTGCCAAACACTTGCTCCTTTGATGGTGTGAGATATGGTCTAACGATGTTCATACAAGAGGACCCTGCGCCCACCTCTTCATCTTCCGTTTTCTCATCATCTTCTCGAGAGCGACGAGTGCACACCTTCACCACTTCCTCACCGAATTGTGCACCAATATATTCTTGTTGGCTACCATCCACAACATCTTTAATAGTCAGTATCTCCTCTTTATTTTCATTCTTCCCTCGAGAGGGTGATGTATCTTCCACATTCTTAGACTTTCGACTATTGGGTACCGCCAGCCAGACCCCCGCACTATTGCGATCACGGTATTATTTCTCCAGCAACGCCCGCATTTATTATGTTGTAGCCAATTCTCTACTTATAGTCATCTTTAACTTCCTATCCCGCTATAATATCTAACTCATGAACGCGCCACAACTTGAATCTTAAATAATTCACTTGCGTAAATAAGCGCGATGTCTTCTGACCCCACGACATATTAGCCATTGTTGATAATCTAATCAAAGGATTTACAGTATCCTCTGATAAATCCTCCTTGCGCCACTCCTGCAAACATAAAAACCATTCAATCAACATAAAAATGGGTCATATGAGCTAAAATATATAATCTTTCTTCCTTACACTTAGCTTTTCACCGTCTTTCTAATTGAAGATTCATCACGACACTTGCATGCTCTCAATTCCTTGATACAAATACAAACGTATGCTTCCAATTTTTATCTGGTTTCGGTAATTTTACTATTCTCCTCACTCCACTCAATTGAGTATAAAAAAAAGGACTTCGCTAATTTGGCTACGTCTACCACGACAAGTAAGTCTGTTAGGCTCACATAAATGCTTAATAAACGGGACCTCATTATCATACCAAGTAATACTCTTCATCATAAACCGGAGTCACACACGGTGGTATAAAGACAAGTCTCATTTTCTTTTTCTTGGTAAGGTTGTTCGCTTGGTACCGGCACCCTCGCTATCACATCACTAGGTATCCCGTCTCTAGCCTTAAATTCCTGCAATCCATCCTCTTTAAGGTACCCATATTTTTGGGTTAATCGTTAGAAGTACTTCTCCAAGAAAGAGGGGCTCTCATATTTTGATTTTATACTTTCAACAATAACAGTAACCCCACTTCTCTTTCTTCTTCCCATGTTTTTTTCGGTGCCATTACGGTCACTAGAACAAATATAATGATCTAGTAGGACTTATTAGAGCAAGAAAATTATGGGGATAATTCAGGTCGACTGGTACTACCAGTAAAGAGGTTTTCCCAACACCCAAGTGAGTTAGGGTTAACACATCTACACCATGCTAGGGTAGCCTCAATATGACACTATCACTAAAATCATATGAGATTTATCAAAAGATACGTTACAAACATACCTTTTATCTATCGGAGGAAACTACGACAAATTAAAGTGGCAAAGAGCTTTGGCTTCTGAGAGTAGTCTTCTTTCTCCTCAGAATAAAATATTACTTTCAAAGCAAAATAGAATTGAAAAATTACAATAAATATTTTGAACCAAATCGATTCTTCACTCCATGCACAATAGGAAAGCAGTTGTCATACATATTAATTACCAAACAAGTTTCCTCATAATTGAAGCGCAATAATACATCAAAATGGCTTCATGTGTCAGAACTATCATATCACAAGCGCCGTCTGTTAATCGCCACATGTCCCATTCTCGTTCGCAAACACTCACTTCATTGTCAGAAATACACCAACACAAGTCCCACATGCCAAACTGATGAATCAAGGATTTTTACCATCTACTCTTCCTCATAAACTATTATTCCATCTATTATATTTTTTTAACATATAATCTATAGACTAGGGGGAGCCTTGATAAGAAGCTTCATTAACCAGTAGATCAAGCAAATTCCAAGAAGATGGATATAATATAGAAACATAAGAAATACCAAACCGATAACTTGTTTATGCAAAACCGTTGCAAACTATAAGTAATACATAAACGTAACACTCGATATCAAGTGGCCAAGGCCAAAGCAAGGGGTATCGACATCCTAAGAAGATAACTAGCAACCCATCAGGAAAGATCATCGCTAGTAACCTCACTGAGGTACAACCAAGGGACGTCGACACCATTTTACAAAAAGAAACTGAGAAAGGCCCGCCAAAGAATAGCGTATATCTACTGATTCCTGGAAAGCTAAGTCATCAGCTACAATCACTAAAGATGTCATAAAAGATACCAACTTCATTTAAAGGGTTATTAACTAAAACGACTTACATAACGAACCATAACTATAGTAATGGCCATGATTATAGACCTATTACAATAAATTATGGTCCACGAACGAGATTAAGGGAATTATGTAATTAGTGGTGAAGTAAATTTCTTTGTAAACAGTATAAATAGGTTCACAATTATGTAAAAGACATATTTTTTTTATTTGAATAATAAAATTACTACTTGGCATACTATTTGTTATATTTTGTTTTAACACAATTACATTCATGAATGATATAAGTTTGTTACAGAATTAGACTTTATCAACTGATATATTCGGGGGATAGATAATGGATCCTTCATACATGCTATATTAGGTCTATGAATTCAATACGTATACACCATTTTCCATTCTTCTTTTTTACAAGCACCATATTAGAGGTCTGTAACATGTATTGAGATTCACAAATATGCCTAATTTTCTCAGTCGATCCACTATTTCATAATGGCTTTAGAATTTTCCACAAAAAATGCCATCTATTTCTATATGGCAGGGTTCACATCGGGTTGTATAGATAGCTTATAGAACATAATTCTTGTAGGTACACCTGTTATATCCTCAGTGCACCAAGCAAATATATATAAATTATCAGACATGAAAGAAAACAACTTTCTCTTTACTTCATATGGTAATTTGGCACCAATCGTAACATAGTTTCCATTAAAAACAATGTGTAACTCAATATCTTTCTGTGGAATAACCACGCTAGGAGTTTTTCTTGGATCATCCATTTTGTTTGAATCTGAAGAGAAGTGTAGTAACTACCATTATTTTTTGGCTTCTACGTTCTCTAATGCTTTTGGGGCCAAAGTAGTGACATAATATTCTCTAACCACTTTTTGGCTTCTTCGAACGACTCCCACCTACATATTTCAAGCATTTGTAAACTTTTGACATAGCAGCGTACATCCTTGATAACCATGATCTACCAAAGATAGAATTATAAGAAGTTGGACTATCAACTAGCACAAAAAGTACCTTAACTATCTTTTTAAAACGGTCTTTTTCCGATGATGGTTTTGCCATCAAATTCCCTAACCACATCAGTAGAGCTCCCGGTAAATGTTACTATGGTTCTGTTTGGCTGGAGAATAACAAGTGGGTTTTTTATTTTCCTATAAGTATATAGAAACAAAATATTAGCCAAATTTCTTGTGTCATTCAAAATCTTTTTTGCATTTCCATTCCCTCTTCTACATCCCCAATCACCACAACATCATCATGTGGCCAAAGAGCATCTCTCAAATCATCCTCGTCGAATACAACAAATGACATTGGATTATGATATAGATGGATAGATATTTTTCCTTCTAACTAAGTATTCAGGCTCACTATATGCCTTTTTCGAGATAACTCAAAGGGCTAATACGAGATCTTTCCTAAAAATAATCAATGATTCAGAGAATTGGCATAACTCAGATACTTTCTCATACTTTCACATATCATCATGATCCCACCTTAATCCGGATCGGGATCCAAATAATTTATATCATTATCAAACTTATTATATTATTTGGTAATCACCATAATGTTTTCTTGTTTAAATGTCACTTCTATGGCCTTTGTTCGAATAGTCGATTGTCCTATTTATGCCCTCACTCGTGTTCGGTATTGATCTATTTCTCACTTATGCTTTGAAAAAAGTGGTTATTTTTCCATTCTTAATCAAAGTTTGGATTTTTGTGTGTAAAGCAATGCAATATTTAGTATCATGCCCCCACATCATTATGATACCTACAGAACCAGGTATTCTTCTTAGAGTTTGAATGAGTAGTGGTGTTCGAAATTGTATAAAACTGTTTGACTTGTCATAAATGGTTGCAAAAATTTCAGTTACCTCTGCAAAATAATCAGGCTGAAGCCACTGATTTCCCCTAGGTAGAATTTTTTCCCGTGGGAATATTGGTGAGCCTTGGGTTGATGAGAATTATGTTAGGAATCCTTTGGATGATAACTAACTTTAGTTTGTTGTTGAGAGGTTGAAGAACTATTCCTAGACTGAATGGGAAGCTTAACTCTCTTCGTTTCTTCTACTGTAATATATTTCCCGACTTGTAATAATAAACCTCCCCAAGTCAATGATTTTCCTGAGTAACAATATTAGCTAACTCCCCAACTAGGAGCCATTATTAAAGCAGTTATGGCTACTTGTTCGAAAGATTCTTGTAAACCATCTCTAGTTTTTACAAAAGGTTTAGTATAGCCATTTAAGGTCTCGCTAGTGAATTGCCGACAACAGATTATTGTGCCTTAGTTTCTGCTAAGCTCTTTGCTTCCAACAAAGTGTCTTCGGAAATCCATCCAAAATATGTCAAATTTCTTGATTTGACCCCTACAAAACTCGGTTATACTTCTTTAAGGCACTACCCTTAAATGTTTGAGAAAAATTCATTCACAAAAACTTATCATCATCTTCAAAATTCATTATGAAATTCTGGAATTGTTTGAAATGTTTATCCAGATCTTTTCTCCCATCAAACTTTTCCATCGTTGAGATGTCAAAATGTCTTGGTAAATGGTCAGACATATTTTTTACAGATAAGGGTGATTACCTCCAATTATGGCATTGGCTGAACTCATGATCTTCGTTAGATGTGGAAAATATACCTAGTTCGTGCTGGATAGAAAGTTGATTACTCAACAGATGGTTTATTCTATGATCTCATGATCCCTTCACCTTTTCTTGCCACTTTTTCTTATTTTCTTTATACTTTTGGTGCTTTTTTTTCAATGAGTCTTGTTCGCTTGATTTGTGATGTCGGTTCGAACATTTCTTAACTGACACTTTTTGTGGTGACTCTTTCTCTTCTTATGATAATGATCATTGGTTGAAGAATATGAGGATATTCAGACTGAGAAGTTGAACCTTTACTAGATTTCAGAAAACTAAAACAATCCATGGTTATATATTATGTTTTTTAATCTTGGTGATTTTTTTAAGACTGGTCCCTTGATGTTTCTTCAAACTATGTTAGGGATTACCTTCTTACCCATCGGAATTTTGATTTTCTGGTTGAACCTTACCCATAAGATCCATCATATTCTTCTCTTTGATACCTCAATTCCTCAGTTTCTTCTCGTAACTGGTCTTGCTCCTCTCGCACGATAAAACTTTCTTGGTTTTCAACATTCTTATATGGTATATGGGTTAGGATCTATTTGTATTTTAGGATTCATACTTGGGAGGGTTTCGAAGGCGATTTTTTGTATGTTAGGTTTTACATTTTGTTATATATGTACCTCTTTGAGCTCCCACTGTGGTCGCCAATATGATATGGATCAATTTTATCTGAGGGGCTATTTAGTAAAGTGATAAGGAGTAATTAATTTTTGGTAATGAGTAGAGATATAAAGTAGTGTTTAAGTAAATGTTTAGAGAGAGTTTGATTTTAGCAGTAACTGCTTCCTTCCTCACAAATGTCTTCAAAAAGCCTTTTATAGGTTGAATTATCTTAATGGGCCTAGTGGGTCAAGTCAAGTCCATGCGTTAATTTTCATTTTACCAAAGCCCGTGAAGTAAAGCCCATTATGCACATTAACTAATAAATAAAATAATAAAACTGAATACATTAAAAAATAATTATTGGCCTTTATTCGATTTGCCACAATATCTATGCCCTTATCAATGGTCACTAATTGAAGAGGAGGAAGACTCTCTAGTGTGAGACATTGAATCTTTGCTGGACTCCAACGAACTCAAAAGATTCTTGGTTTTACATCTTGTTTTTAAAGTGATATATTTTTCTTGAGTGACCTTTTCTGATGTTTTTTTAGACCGTTTGGTATATTTGGGGTCACAGTTTGTTCATTAACACCATTGAGTTCTTTGGATCATTTAACCTCTAATTGCTATTGTATTAGCGCTTTACTATATTCTTTGATCTTGATTCCCTCATTTTCCTGAGAATGATCCGTTTGCTTTCCAAATTCCATACTTCGTTATATTCTGAATATGATTTTAACACTCCAAGGTTTCAGATGTTGTTATCTGGGTACCTTCGTAGAACTCCTGTTGTGGTTGTCAATCTAATGCGGTCAATAATTTTTTGAGGGTGTTTAGCTAATAAGGTGAAATGAAATTTAGTTTTAGGTAGAAAATATATAGATAATTGAGCTACTTAAGTTAATGTTTAGAGAGAGAGAGTCTGAAGTAAAAATCTACTCCTTCATAAATCCTATAAAAATACTCTTTGTAGGTAAAAATAATCCTTAATTGGCCTAATGGGCCGAAGGTGATCCAATCCTAAATCACATTAGTCTTAAACGCATAAAAACATAATGAATAAACTAAACTAATTTTAAATAAGTGAATAAATAAATACATGTTAAATATAGGTGAAATCATTCTTTTGTCTAATTTTCCCCTCAAACAATTTTGTCGTCATCATGATTGATTTAAAAAATATGAGATATTTCCTCAATTAAAAGTATTGCAAACTAATGATGGAGTGTTTATTTGTCAGAAAAAGTACGCATATGAGATATAAAAGGGGTTCAAGATGTGGATTGCAATCTAGTGATTTGTCCTATTGTTCATGGCACTATGATTGATAAAGACACAAATTATGAATTCATAGATGCAACATATTACATATAAATAGTTGTGAGTTTTTTATATCTTTAGTATCAACCAGGCCTGATATGACATACTCTATAAGTATCATGGGCAGATTTATGTCTAGGCCAACATAATTGCATTTGAACATTACTAAGTGGAGATATCTAAAAGAACCACATGCTTTGGGATCGTCTATGCGAAACATGAAGAATGAAGAAATTTGTTAGCCTACACTGATAGTGATTATACATGAGACATGGATGATAGGAGAGCACTATGCGTTATATTTTTCTATTAGGATCACGGATTGTAGCATGGCTATTATCTAACAAGTAGACTATAGTAACTCTCTCTGCCACTAAAGCATAATTTATAGCTTACTAGATTATGTGCATCGAAACATTATGGATGGAAATGATACTACTGTAATTATGTGTGACAATAGCTCAACCATTAAGATATCAAAGAATGTTGTAATACATGGAATGTGTAGACCTATTGACATAGATTTCATTTCTTCAGGAATTTGACTAAAGATGAAAAGATCAGTTGCAACACTGTGGCATAAAAAATCAATTGGCTGACATTAGTCCTGTTATCGGGTTGGGTCGATCCGGGTTTGGACGGGACCGAGACCGACTCGTTAAGCTACAGGGCAGGTCGAGCCGGACCGCTAAGCGAAGGGAGCCAAATATGATGGACCGAGATCGGTTCGTTAAGAGTCAAGTCGGTCCAGTCCGACTCTTAACGAGCAGGTTTGCTAGTTTATCATACTTTTTTAAGGGTTTAGTAAAAAATATACATAGATTAGGAAAAAAAAATTATATATCTCTCTTACCGGGCGGACCGGTCCAGACCGGTAAAAGAATCTGTCCGAAATTTTGGTTCTCAACCCCCTCTTTAATATATCCAGACCGGTCTCGGGCGGACCTTACCGGTCCTATCACGGACGGGTTAACGGGTTGGAAGGTTCCTTCACCGCTCTAGTTGACATTATAACTAAGCTCATGCAAATAAAAAGTTTCATGAAAATCATAAAAAAAATGGGATACGAAAAGTTGCTGGTATAAGATATAAAATATGTACTTTTAGCTTAAGAAACATTAAAAGAATAAGAGGTAGTTCTTGATTTTTGATTGTTTGCAACATTATTTTAGTTACTACCATTATTGAAATCTTAAATTATAGTCATTCACACCTTTAGACAACTATTTGATCAAATCTGGAAATGATTTTTTTTATAGTTTGTTGTTCCGGAAGGATACATTACACTTCTACAAATTTACACTTGACTTTTCTTATTAACTATTGGATTTCATCCTATATTAACCGTCTTCCTTAACTGTCCCAGCCACCGTAACTATTGACCTGATACCGAACGTTCCGGCCAACGTAACTGCATCGACAGTCCACCATCCTCCGCCTCCGTCTCCGTCGAACAAGTACGTTTTTTGTCGTCGTCTTCCCTACTCTCTGTGTTTGTGAATGTAAGTAACCAGTAAGAATTAGCGTAGATTGTACAGAATCGCCAGAGTCCTGACTGTCGATGCAGTTAGGTATTGAACACTTCTCCTTTCTCCGGCGAGATTCTGTCGTTTCGTTTAACGTACGGATTTAATGTTAATCGTTGGTGTTGAAATCGTGTTGGTGTACGTAGTGGTCGTCGACCGTAAGTAGTTAGACATGGCTCCATTGCACTGGTTAGTTGTTATTAGTGTCGATAGTGTCGTCCGATAACATCGACGGCAACTGGTTAAAGGCTGTATTTCCTGAAATCGCAACATTTAGCATCGTCTAGCAACGTACAGAGTTGAGGTCATTTTGTGTGATTATGCAGATATGTTGTACTGATCTAGCAATGTTGACTGTATTTTTTGTCGTATCTAGCAATGTCTGCAATTGGTTTACTGTCAGCAATGCACGTCTAGCAATGTAGTAGATGAATTTGGTCACGTATAACAATGTATAAATGCAGTGAGTTCGACGGTGTTGTGGAGTTAGTTGGACCAGTACTGTCTTCGATTGTTAATGTATATGTTGGCTCCTTAGTTTTATTGTTTAATTGTTTGATGGGTGAAATAGATATTACTATGGGATTGATCTTGTTATTACTAAGTAGTTTTGAAATCGGAATGTTTGCAGGCGAAGATGACAAAGACTGGAGTATTTTACAGGTCAGGGTTGGTAAGCATAATAAACCTACTAAGACGGGATATCATTAAATCCGAGCACATAGAGGCTACTAGAGACACCCCGTTCTATACCTTCCTGAAAACATCGTTCGACGTAAGGAACGAGGTTCTGAAGCTGAAAAAGTTCCACTACTTGATCGAGGCCATTTGTAGTTTTTATGATGTGAGATGGAAGTCTTTCCATATAGGACGTAAGCATGTAAGGCTGACGACGAAAGATGTGAAGGCGATATTTGGGCTAAAATACGGTAACGATGAGATGTCGATGAATAAAACAGGCACACTTATCGGTCAGTACACTGATGGAACCGAGCTAGATTCCATTCTAATGCAGAAATACTTTTTGAGTCCACGGACAAGGAGAAGCGAGCCAACGAACAACAAATCAGTATCCAATACACTGATAAAGGTGAATCTAATCTATAAAAATGTATTTGTTTTGAGTTTAAGCTGCAGGCATATAAGCATGATACGATAATCGGCATGTGTATGCACGTATCTAGCAATGTAGTATATTGTATCTAGCAATGTGTTAGTAGTATAATAGTTTGTTGGTTTTTGGGAATATGCATCTAGCAATGTATAGATTCATATCTATCGATGTCGTAGTATGCATAACTGCCTTGAATTGTTCTTGATGTATTCTTACTATGATGTTATTTATTTTGTAGGAAGCGATCGAAAAAGCAATAAGGGAAGGAGGGGAGGACGAAGCGAAGGATGTTTCTCTTCTGTTGATACTTTTCATATGCTTAACACTGTTCTTTTCAGTGTCAGGCGATGTCGTAGGGTGGACAGCAGTATTCTACGTAGAGAATCTAGAAAAAATAAACGACTATGACTGTTCTAGAGCCATTGTGGAGAAGCTGCATAAATCACTGGACAAATACATTAAGGTCGGGAAGCCCGGTAGAGTCATCGGATGCGTTGCTCTGCTATTTGTAAGTACAATGGTTTATGATCAGAAAGTTAGTTTCAAAACTGTGTTTGTAATGTTGAGTTATATTGTGTGCAGCCATTCCTGATGGAGCATATTTCGATGAACGTTGAAATACCAAGGCCAAATATAATCCCTAGGTGTTACAAGTGGTGCGGATTGGAGGGCAAGGAGTCGACATTTGAAATGATCCAGATGGTTAATCAGCTTAGGGACGACCAGGTATTTAACCTATCTAGCAATGTCCATAGTATAAAATCAAGCAAATCGCATACACATGAATCCTACACCCAAATCGCAACCATATAGCTCACAGTCAAAAAAATCAAACACATCTAGCAATCACAGAAACAAACAAATCGTATCCAATATAGTATTAATTAGAATTAGTAATTGTTTGTAATTTTCTTCAACGATTATTATATTGTGAAGCTGAATGTATATTATATTGTATTTCTTAGGTTATGGCCGATGAGTTATTGTTGACAGAGGCTGAATGTGTTGCTTTTGGAGAAATTGATTCAGGGAGGAACTATGAAGCTACTGCGGAAACAAGTGAACTGAGGAGTAAGAAAAGAAAGAAATTTGTTGCAAACAGAAGTATAAGAAGGAAGAAGAAACATGTAGATGACGAGGCTGGAACAAGGAGTAAAAGGAGTTCAAACACTGAGGTTGAAGACAAGACTGAGGTAGATGACGATGTTACATTGTGGAAATTTATGGGGGAGAAGAAGTCGAGAGTTGGTACAAGAAAAGGGGAGAGGTTAAAAAAAACAACCGTAGGTCTACTATTCCAAGTTTTGGAGGGTTGTCACAGTCTGTGCTGCGTGACAACAAAAAGCTAAAAAAACGAAGTCGGTTACACCGGTTGAAAGCTGAAAACAAAAGGTTAAAAACGTCGCTTAAGGAGAAAAACGAACAAGTGAGTATTCCCATATTTTTTAAGGACTAATAAGCTTTATAGGATGTTTTTACATAAGTTGGTTACACTGTATATAGGAAATGTTTGGATGTTGTATCTAGCAGCATCATTCTAAGGGATCTAGCATACATAAGTATAAGCTTTCTATCAACGTTAATCTGCTGAATCTAGCAATGTAAAAATAATGCATCTAGCAATGTAAGTATGATGTATCTAGCAATGGCAGTAGTCTAAACTATTTCGTATGCTCATTTGATTCAGGTTGAAAAATTAAAGAAAGACTTGAATGAGCTGAAACAAAAGCTCGAGGTGGAAGAGGAAAGAGTGGATGGTGAAGATGAGGATCTGTTGAACACCTTATCAATGTCATTTTGCCGTGAAGATCAGGACGATCATCAAACTATGGCTGCCAATATTATTGAGAAGGTGGTTAAGGAAACATTGGTTTAGAAATCTCGGAGGCATGGATTTGTTCCCAAGAGGAACCAACAAGTTTTTGATACCGAAAAAGCAACAGAAGAAGAGGATGTTGAGGCGGAGTCCACAGCGGAAGAAGATAAGGAGCTTAAGGCAGCTGAGACAAAAGAAAGTGAAGTATCCGAGGAGGAGAAGTTAGAAGGAGATGGAGGGAGTGTTCAATCTGAAACACCCGTTGAACCAATGCAAGAAACTACTACATCGAAAGCTATTGCTGTTGATGTCGCTGGGAAGCAGAAAGGGACTACAATACTTGATGGTGACGCTGGTAATGAGAAAGGGGATGTGGCAGCAGACTTATCACCCCTAACTCATGCTGTCGGTGCGCAAAATGAAGTTTTCGTAGCTGAACAGGGACACGTACTTGGAAACAACGAGGTTGAAGGACAGGAGCAGATGGTTGACATAATTGATTCATTGGACAAAGGGTGCAACGAAGGAACGAAAACACCGAAACAACAGTTGGAGTACACCGAAGAAGTCGTAGAGGAAGGACAAAATGCAGAGACATGTCAGGAAAAAGAAGAAGCTGACAAGCAGGAAGCTGTGGCTAATGCATATACAACCAAAGAGATTGAAAAAGCACCTACTAGGGTGGAGAACGCAGCCACAGAAGTCCTGGGGACAGAACCTGTCTCTGAGAATGTGGTGGAGAATGTGGCTGAAGATGTAAGTCGATCTTAAAACCGTTAAGATTCATAAATATTTAGTAATTATGTTTTGGCTGGTTTTGAAATGTTCAAACTCTAGGTTGGATAATATTTAAGATGGGTTGTTGTTTTTATGAAAATGTTGGTTTGACAGTATCATTATAGTTTAAGACATGATTTTCATGATTGACTCAGTGAGAATTATTAGATGCATGTTCAACAAATCGCAAACACAAATATGTAGGTAGTCTAGCAATCACGAAATTTTAAGAATACCGTTTTTATACCGAACAAATCGCAATGTCTGATAGGCGTAAAGTGCATCGCTCGACTGGAAACCCATCTAGCAATGAGACTTGTACTGAAACCGCAATGTAGGTTGATGATATTGTTATGTTCTGTTATTAGGAAGTGGAAACAGCGACGCCTGAAGACACGCGCCAGTCTAATGTACAGACGTTGGCGTACAATAGGATTGAACAAGCAGCAAAGTGCGAACAACTATCACAAGTTGTCTCTCCATTAAAGGTAATTCCAATTATCAATGAAGAAGAGCAATCCGCAACGAATATTGAAGTTATTACACGCGTTGAAAAAGTATCACAGGTCGAGCCATCTTCGTATGCAAACCACTACAAGATAAAGCAGCATCTAACGATCTGATTGTCAGATCTGTTACACCGTTAGCTGACGATAGCTTTGTAGACTGCACTCAATCATTTTACGAAGAAGTTGACAAGGCTGTTGAAAATTCAAACGAGAAGAGACGTACACTGGACTCCATCGAGGAAGAACAAACAGACGTTGACGTAAGTAGATCTCTTATATTATCAATAAACCTTCAAAAAGTAACGTTAACAGTTTAATTTGATGCTTTATTATAGGTGCCCGTTGATGACATGCCTACGTGGAACTTACTTACTCCAAACGCTATAAAACAGCGACGGAAAACATTGTCGGGAGCTAAATCCAAATGGCAGTCCGTAGTGATGTCACGACTCTTTAGTCTCTTGAAGTATGATTTTAGCAATCCGAAAGAGGTATTGTTATCTCCAAATACAACACGACGGGCCTTCTCTAACGCATTCCACAATAGACGATAGGAAATGTCTAAACCGTAGTCTTGCTTGATGGAGGATTGTATAGTCTTAACTGTTACGGATTGGCAGTTCTTAAGAGAATCGTGAATTTCATCAGCAATCAAATCGGACGGCAAATGCCTGCTCTTCTTCTTTGTGAATACGGAACTGCACGTATGGGTACTGACAAATCTTTTTATGGTCATCAAACTGGTCTTATAATCAATAGAAGCATAAAGCCTCCATTTGCAGCCGTCCAAATCTTTATTTACACAATAAACGGTGATCTTGCTAAAGGTATTATGCATGTACCTAAACACAAAACCGTTCTCTAATGCATAACGGGATAAGGATAACCTTAGACCTGGAGCACCATCACGAAATGACTGTCCAACACTGACGATAACTTCTGCCCATCCAGTTGTACCACGATGTCTTTTTTGGGAGGTTGAAATCGCCAAACAGCTACTGCTTTCACCACTAGTTCGTTGCATATGCGAGGATTCTTCGAACAGTTGAACAGGTTGTTTACGTTTAATGGCGGAGCCTTTATCGGAAACATGTTCTTCTATAAGAAAACTAACACTCTTCAGACGCTCAACATCAAGGTAACATTCCAAACCAATAAAATCGGTCTCCTTATTAAACATACAATTATTCTGAGCACCGCAAGAGTAGGTAATGTTGTAGTTGCCTTTAACAAGACCCTGCCATGTTTCCTCAACGTATTGTTGAAAAGACTCGAAATTTTCGAATTCGGACAGCGGAACAATAGTTGTTTCGTGACCAAATTTGAAAATGTAAACTTTTGGTTTCGACATTGTGTACCCTGAATTGTATGAGTTTTGGTTAGTTTGTTGTAGGGCAGCGTACAATAGCTGAATGTGTTACAGAGCTAAAACATGTCAAAATGGTATATGTTTGAAGACATCTAGCAATTTATCATAACTACAATGGCAGTGTATGTTCCCTAATCTATCAATCACTGTATCGAAATCGCAATATCCATACTCATATCTAGCAACCATAATATACATACACAAATCGCAAAGACCATATGTTAGTCCTAGGTAGAATCGCAATGACAACAAAAACACAGCCACAGTCAAGACCTATACCAATCTAGCAATAACAAACATATAAATCTACCCACAAATCGCAACATGTACCATACACTACCAAAACAACAATCGCAACCTATATAACAGAGCTGGGAAATTGAAATTTCTTACCGGAATGTAATCGAAGCCGGTATCGATGCTTTGATTTGACCAGAAACAGAAACTAATCGATTTCCTGCCATTAACATACATTAGCTACGCCAGTGATTCTATTATTAAGATCGAAAATGGAAAAAGATTTTGCAGTTGAAAATGAAACACGATACTGACCTTACTGTTCTGACGTTGGAACTGCTTCAACGGTGAGGTTCGACGGTACTTAGTGGTGCACCGGTCGAGCTAGGAGATTGACTCGACGGAAAATGACGGATGAAGCTCTATAACAGTGGTATGATGAAGCTCTCGACCTGTTGACCTGAAATTGCAGAGTTCGTCGAACTAAAACGTCACCGGTGATCGGAACGTTGGTCGACGGTGGTTATATGGTTCACCGGTGATTAGTTAGGTTCGCCGGTGGTTAGCTAAGCTCGCCAGAAAGAGTGTGATCACATCGCTGTTTTTTGAAACGAACAGACGTTCTTGAAAAATGGGTTGTTTGTTAGGTTAGGAGAGAGGAGAGAGCGCGCCTAATAAATTCAAAATTCAAAATTCAAAAGTAATAAGAATGTACTGTAGCCAAAAGGGTTCCTTTTTCACAAGTTAACCTTTATATACTAGGTTGAGTGTAATTATGGTATTAATAAAAAATTAGGTATTAAAAATGGATATGTTTATTGAGATGGGTATTAAGTGAACATTAACCCATTTTTTGGTAATAGATAGTAATAGGTTTGGCCAAGAAGTACTTAGTGTGTCATTTCCCAATAAACAATCTAGTTAAATAAAATATAATCAATTATTCAAATATGTTTTAAACAATAAAAATATAAATATTGATTATTGTTTTATTATATTTATATTATTATTCTAAATATCTGTAATATGTTAATTTAGGTATTCTTCTTTTTATTTTATATTTATTCCCACTAATATATTGATATTTATTTACATTTATAAACGAATTTATTATATTTTGACGAAGGAAACCTTTTTAATTCAAATTAGCTTTTGTAAACAGAAGTCTGGGTCCCGGATGTAGTAATAATAATAAGAAAAATAGTAGGTTGTTTAAAAATAATAGAAACAATTGTAAGTTGAGATTCTAAAATATATTTTACCAAAAAAAACACTCCAACATTAGATTTTAATGTTTAAAACGTATATGAGAAACTTAATATGCACCAAACAACTTTTATAAATTCATCATTCGGTGTGAATGACAAAATTACAAAGGAAAAAATGGAAAGAAAAAGAGGATTGAAAATGTTTATTGTGATGTTACTGCTAACTATTGTTGTTTTTTCACATGAATGTGAATCCGGTCCTACTAGAGAGAAGGTTTGCAAACGAATATGTACCGTTAGATGTAAAGCATCCGCCTATTCAGGTATTATATTAAATTTTTGTTTATGTTGTTTATAATAATTAAAAATATTAAAATATTATATCCTTTTATAAACTATTTAATAATATATTTATAATAAATTATGTAATAACTTAAATAAATTATGCAATAATTTATATTTTTATGGATAATAAATAAATTAATAAATTATCCAATTTCTAATACTTTTGTTTATTGTGTATACAACCTAGGTTGTCGTGACATCTGCAGCAACGCTTGTAAAAAATCTTCTCATGGCCGTCCGCCTCCTTCGGGTGGTCATGGATCTGTACCTGGGTCTCCAGATTATTCAGGGGATACTGGATCTTCAGATTATTCGGGTTAAATATTGTGTAATACTCTCGACTACAATAACAAAATTTCAATAAAATAATTTTATATTATTGATTTCTTATCTAAATAATGAGTCATTTTATTCTATTTTGATAAATATTTAATTTTAAAATAAATTAAATTTCTATAATTGTATACCGTCCGGGATTTTATTTTGGTTGTGAACACGGAACATAGTGATTTTTTACTCTCTATATACATATCAGTAGAATAATACACTCATAAAAATAAATGTTCACATTTAATATTTACAAATTATTTTGAACCAACAAGATAATAGTTATATTTAAGAATGTATATAGTGACAATAAGATATATGTCTTTTCGGACTCCTCGACCGAAGACATGAACAATATTAACTCTCCACCGAAAAGGAAGGATAATAAAATTTTCCAAGTAGTTAATCATATAGTGAGGTTGTTTGATCTTTGAATGGACTTATTATCATTTACATCAAACACATAAGCTTCTCCTTTAAGGACCTAGTTCTATTGATAACACGTCTCAAATCCACTTCTCCAATAACTCCATCTTCAAATGAACTATATTTCTTCAAACTCATCTTAATGAAGTTACTCATCTTGAAACTAAATCAAGATGAGTTCATCACTCTGAAGTCCTATATTCGCCATCAATGGGAGGCTCAATTTAGCTCGGCCAGCCTGAAACCAATGCTATCATTTTAATAAATGTATGTAGATCCAGGAAAAATAATATGATTCATAATGATTACGAGTACTCTAACCCTAAATCTATTGCCCGTCGTAATCCGGCTAATCGAGTTTGGTGAAAGTCTCCTTCTACCAAAGAGGATGAGATAGTAATTTATGTACTTTAACGACCTTTATACTCACACTTGGTCATATTTTCTGAGCTGATAGATATTTTTCTAACCAAGTTTTGATAAACGGTTAGAATAATTTTATGGCAATAATGATCGCCTATAGATTAGGCAAGGTCCCCTTTTATACAGAGGAATTAGTATTAGTGAATAGGTTAACACTCTGCCAACATTTGTTTTATTATTTAACAAATGCCAAACAAATATAAGGTTACCATTGATCTACTAGAAATAGATAAAATATGAAAACGTTATTTTATTTTTGTTCGTGGGAAGAGGGAGACCCATTGCAATAAGGGTCGACACATGAAAATAAGTTGATAGAAACCAAAAGAATGGTGAACAAAATGTTCGAAAGGCAATTAGGAAGGAATATGAAGGTGTATATCGACAACATGCTGGTACAAAAATGCGTATATAAACTCCCATCTCAAGCATCCTCAGGAGGCATTATCCAACCTAAGACGGCATAACATGAAACTCAAGCCCACCAAATCTTTCTTCCGCTTAACCTTCATCTAGTTCCTCTTATTTGTAATCTACAAAGAAGGAATCGACTATGATCCCAATCAAATCATGGCGCTAAACGAAATGAACCTACCACAAACAATAAAAAAGTCCAATGGTTGAATAAGAGGATAGCCGTGCAAAATAAGTACATCTCACGGGCTGCAAATATATTCCTTCAATTTTTTCAAGACCTTAAAGGAGGATGAAATATTTGAGTAGATCGAGGCGTGTGATGTAGCCTTCCAAGAACAAAAGACATGCCTTAACTCGCACCAACTGCTCATCATTCTCATAAGCAGAAAAACTTTGATTAAATATCTAGGGTTGTCTCTATGCGCCATAATCGCCATCTTGGTAATATAAAGATAAAAAAATGCACCACACCATCTACTATATTAGCAAATCTCTCTTAGAGTTTGAAACCATATACATTGTTTCTAAGTAGACCGTGTTGTCATTGGTGATGGTTGCCCGAAAACTTTGGAGGTACTATTAGGACCACACATGAACTAGGTGCCCACGATCCTACGTATTAGATCGATCCTAAGCACACCTGAATTTTCACGAAACGTAGACAAATGAACCATCGAATTAAAAGAATTAGACATTGAATTTTTTCATCGGAGTACAATAAAGGGGCAAGTATTGGCCAACTATTTATTTTAAGGAGTGGTGGAAACACCCATGGGTCAGGCGGGTATTAAACCAGAATAGCCGATGTACGTAGATGAAATTTACAATGTGAGAAGATGCGGAGGAGGAGTACACATCATAACAATGAAAGGATAAAAAGTACTCTTGGACATTGACTTCATTTTAAAGCTTTGAATAATGAGGCAGAATAAGGGGCAATGATATCGGGGCTACAAATAATTAAGAAATTTGCATCGAGTAACATCCAGGTACGACACAAATCTTAAATGTCATATGAAAAAACCTTTGTAAAAAGTATTTCAACGTCCTTTGCTAGCCATAGTCTTATGACAAATACTCGGGTAAATTTGGTATATATGGCCTTGAATGGTTAAAAGCGGTAAAAGAGGATTTTCTTTGATTGTTGGCCATGGGCCATATTCGGGAGGTTAGATATTCTGAGTGGGTGGTAAATATTATGTTGGTAACAATGAAAAATTTGAAGTGGAGAATATGCATCGATTTCACCAGCTTCAGCCAAGCATGTCCCAAAGATCATATCCCCCTACCTAGGATAGACCAACTTGTTATGGCCATCGCGGGGCACAAAATGATACCTTTTACAAATTTCTATAACCATATAAAAATGGACCCTCTGGATCAAGATAAGACTTCGTTCATGACAAACAAAAAGCTTTATTTTTACGTAGTGATGCCTTTGGGACTAAAAAATAAGGACTCAACCTACCAAGAATAGTGAACAAAATGTTTGAAAGACAAGTCAGAAGGAATATAAAGATATATATCGACAACGTGCTGGTAAAAAAAGAGTATAAATACTCCCACCTTGAGGATCCTTGGTAGGCATTATCCAACCTAAGACGATATAACATGAAACTCGAGCCCAAAAAGTCTTTTTTCGGCTTAACTTTCATCAAGTTCCTCGGATTTGTAATCCACAAAGGATTAATCGACTATGATTCCAGTTGAATCATGGCGCTAAAAAAAATTAACCCACCACAAACAGTAAAAAAGTCTAATGGTTGAATAAGAAGGTAGTCGCACAAAATAAGTTTATCTCACGGGCTGCAGATATATTCCTTCCCTTTTTCAAGGTCGTAAAAGAGGATGAAATATTTAAGTAGACCAAGGAATGTGATGTAGCCTTCCAAGAACAAAAGACATGCCTTAACTCGCACTAGCTGCTCGTCGTTCTCATAAACGTAAAAACTTTGATTAAATATCTAGGGTTGTCTCTATGCGCCATAACCGACGTGTCAGTAATAGAAAGAGAAAAAGTGCAACACCCTATCTACGACATCAACAAATCTCTCTTAGGGGTCAAAACCAAATATGTTGCTTCTAAGAGGATTGTGTTGTCATTGGTGATGGTTGCCCAAAAACTTTGAGTTACTTCAAAGACCACACATGATACAGGTGCTCACGATCCTACGTATCAAATTGACCCTAATAACACCTGAGATTTAACGGCGCCTAGCAAAATGGACCATTGAGTTAGGAGAATTAGACATTGAATTTGTGCATTGGAGTGTAATAAAAGGGCAGGTATTGGTCAACTTTATACTTGAGGGAGTGGTGGAAATTCACATAGGTCAACCGGGTATTAAACTATAATGGTCGATATACATAGATGAAATCTCCAATGTGAGAGGATGCAGATGAGGAGTACACATCGTAACGATGCAAGAAGAAAATGTAATGGTGGACATTGACTTCATTTTTAAAGCCTTTAATAATGAGAACTTAGAGGCCTATACAAGGAAACTTAATACACTGAATATTCTAACAATATCCAAACATGACAAACATTTTTAATACTATGCAGCGTGAATATGTTACATGCTAGCGCACTAAAAACATGTTATTGCGTGAATATTCTAACAATAGTACATATAAATTGTTGTGAGTTTTTGTATACTTAGTATCAACCAGGCCTGATATAACATACTCTATAAGTATCATGGGCATATTTATGTATGGGCCAACATAATTGCCTTTGAACCACATGTTTTGGGATCTTCTATGCGAAACATGAAGAATGAAGAAATTTGTTAGCCTACACTGATAGTGATTATACATGAGACATGAATGATAGGAGAGCACTATGCGTTGTATTTTTGTATTAGGATCAGGGCTTGTAGCATGGTTATTATCTAGCAAGTAGCCTATAATAACTCTCTCAGCCACTAAAGTACAGTTTATAGCTTACTAGACTATGTGCATGCCAAACATTATGGATGGATATGATACTACTGTAATTCTGTGTGACAATAGCTCCGCCATTAAGATATAAAAAAATGTTGTAATGCATGAAATGTGTAAACATATTGACATAGATAGGATTCTGACTAAAGATGGAAAGATAGTTGCAACAAAAAATCAATTGGCTAACATTATAACTAAACCCATAAAAATATAAAGTTTCATGAAAATCATAAAAAATTTGGACATACCAAAAGTTGCTGGTATAAGATATAAAATATGTACTTTTAGCTTAAAGAAACATTGAAAGAATGAGAGGTAGTTCTCGATTTTTGATTGTTTGCAACATTATTTTAGTTAATACCATTATTGAAATCTTAAATTACACCTTTAAACACAACTATTTGATCAAATGTCTAAATGAATTTTTTTTTATAGTTTGTTGTTCCACCAGGATACATTACACTTTTACAAATTTACACTGTACTTTTCTTATTAACTATTGGATTTCATCCTATATTAATAATTTATATAATTAGTTTCCAGTATTTAATATTTCAATTTCCAAACTAAATTTGATAATTTATATAATTAGTTTACAGTATTTAATATTTCAATTCCCAAACTAAATTTGATAATTTATATCATTGAAAATGTGGAATTTGATGATACACAATGACAAATCAAATATATAGCTTTTATCAAAATGGTGATTAAATTGATATATTTTAAACTAAGAAATGGAAAAAAAGAGGGGGAGTTTTATATTAATTTATATATTTTATCAAATAAACAATCTAGTTAAATAAAATACAATCAATTATTCAAATATGTTTTAAACAATAAAAATATAAATATTGACTATTATTTTATTATATTTATATCATTATTCTAAATATCTTTAATGTTAATTTTGGTATTCTTTTTTATTTATTTTTTATTTATTCCTACTAATATATTGATATTTATTTACATTTATAAACCAAATTATTATATTTTTACGAACGAAACCTTTTTATATTCAAATTAGTTTTTGTAAACAGAAGTCTGATCCCAGATGAAGTAATAATAATAAGAAAAATTGTAGGTTGTTTAAAAATAATAGAAATAATTGTAAGTTGAGATTCTAAATTTTATTTTACCAAAAAAAACACTCCAAAATTAGATTTTAATGTTTAAAACGTATATGAAAAACTTAATATGCATCAAACAACTTCTATAAATTCATCTTTCGGTGTGAATGATAAAATTACAAAAGAAAAAATGGAAAGTAAAAAAGGATTGAAAATGTTAATGGTGATGTTTGCGCTAACAATTGTTGTTTTCTCACATGAATGTGAATCCGGTTCTATCAGAGAGAAGGTTTGCAGACGAATGTGTACGGTTAGATGTAAAGCATCCGCCTATTCAGGTATTATTTTAAATTTAAAAATGAACATTTTAGATGATTTAAAATTTTAAATCCTCCTATTCTCGTATTATATTAGATTTTGTTTGTGTTGTTTTATAATAATTAATAATATTAAAATAGTATTTCCTTTTATAAACTATTTAATAATATATTTATAATAAATTATGTAATAATTTAAATAAATTGCCAAATAAATTATGAAATAGTTTATATTTTTAATGGATAATAAATTATCCAATTTCTAATACTTTTGTTTATTGTGTATACAACCTAGGTTGTCGTGACATCTGCAGCAACGTTTGTAAAAAATCTTCACATGGCCGTCCGCCTCCTTCGGGTGGTTATGGATCAGGGTCTCCAGATTATTCAGGGGATACTGGATCTTCAGATTATTCCGGTTAAATATTGTGTAATATTCTAATACAATAACATAATTTCAATAAAATAATTTTATATTATTCATTTCTTATCTAAATAATGAGTCATTTTATTCTATTTTGATAAATATTTAATTTTAAAATAAATTAAATTTCTATAATTGTATGCCGTCCGGGATTTTACATTGGGATTGTAAACACCGAACATAGTGATTTTTTACTCTTTATACATATCATTAGAATAATACACTCATAAAAATAAATGTTCACATTTAATATTTACAAATTATATTGATCCAACAAGATAATAGTTATATCCAAAAATTTATTGATAATTATATGTTAACCTCACCACCAATTTTCAAATATGTTTATGACTGATTCTTTTACCATAACAGATGGATCTTATTTCGTTTTATGATAAGTTGTATCGCAAATGATGATAATCCTCGTTTTAACTATATCTGAATGTATTGGTTTTCAATTTTAATAATTTAATGAGAAATGAGATCTTAAATACTTGTTCACCAAATTTATTGTTATTTAGTATTTAAAAATTGGTCTATGTTTATTTAATATCCATCTTATTAATTTAATTTTTATTTAATACTTAATTTTTTAAATATTCTAACTACTCTTAATCAACTATATAAGACATTTTTTTAAAAAAAAGCATGATAATTTGACCCAAATTCGATTTTGAATTTTGAATTTCTAACCAGCCCTGTCTCTTTTAACCAAAAAAAAAGACCCATTTTAAAAAAACAAGCTTATTTTCAAAAAACAAAATCTCTCATGACAAACTGTTACCCACCTAGCAACTATCCGGCTACCACCGTCAGCCATCGATAGACACCACCGTCAACCACGGGTACGTTTAATGTCGAAGTTTTGATTAAACGGACAATAGTTTTGATTCAATGATTTTAGTGTCAAAGTTTTGATTAAATAGACAGTAGCTTTGATTTATGAGTAATTTTTGCCCATCCAACAGCTTATTTCATTCACCACCGTCAACCACTAGGTAGCCACATCACAAGTTTGGTGATACCTTCATTGTTTTTTCCCAGCTCAACTGAAATTGTCACATCACAATTTCTTTCATTTAAGTTGATTTATAAGTTCAAATGAGGTTTAAGTGTGTTTACAGTTGTATTTATTGTATAATCGTGGTTTTTATGTTTTTCGGTAGCCTGGGTACAGAATTTAGAGTTGCATGAACAAGATGTGAGTTTAGTTGAAGAGGATGCGATTTAGAAATAGGTACTGTATGACGATGATTGATAGATATGATCATAATTGTAACTGTTGCATAAAATTTCTAGATATGACCATGATTGCTAGATATGACCATGATTACTAGACACGATTATGATTGCTAGATATGACCATGCTTGTAACTTCTCCATAACATTGTTAGATATGACAATGGTTGCTAGAGATGACAATGATTGCTAGATATGACCATGTTTGTAATTGTTGTATATCATTTTTAGATATGACCATAATTGCTACATATGACCATGTAACATTTCTCTAGATTTAACCACGTCTCTATGCTGATGCAAAATGACAATGGCTAATTAATTTCTATGTACTACATATGTAGAATGACAATGACAGATTCTATTAACTTCTAATGTGAATGTGTAGTTGCCATTTCTACATTACTTTCCTTGATTAGATTTGTAATACCTTAATAACAATAACAATAGAAGATCTGGATGACGAAGATAAATCGTCTGAAGCGACCCAACTGTGGCAAGACAAGTGGGACGATCATGAAGTTGGTGGTGATTTCTCGGTTATGCTGAAGAGGGAACTCGAGAGAAATATCACCACAAAATGATCATCAATGCTATTTTCTATTCCTATTAGAATTTCGATTACCAAAGAAACTATTAAGATCTTAATGTAGACAAGTTTATTAGCTTGGTTTTTCCTTTTCCATTTAATGTACTTGAATTTACCATTTTTGTTGGTGTGCTGATTTTAAGCAATAAAAACATCCACTTGTAACCAGCTTCCTTATACATGATCTATAATGTCAATATAACTTTGTTTTTCTATAAATTTGTATCAATTATATGGGGTGATATATATGATCTATAATCTTAATATGTCCAAGTTTCAATTTGTGTGTTAACTGTATGACCATGATTGCTAGATATGACATTACGATTTATTGGTTAACTATATGACATTGCGATTAATGTGTTAATTGTATGACCATGATTGCTAGATATGAACATAACTGTAACTGTTGCATAACATTGCTATATATGACCATGATTGCTAGATATGACCATGATTGGTAGATATGACCAGGATTACACTCCGCCTTAAAACATGATTGCTAGATATGACCATGATTGCTAGATATGCTGGTTGCTAGATGTGACCATGATTGTAACTTTGTATAACATTGATAGATATGACCATGGTTTCTAGATATGACCATGTAACACATTGCTATAATAGGTATGTTAATGATACTAATATATTATATGTAACACATTGGTGCTTTATGGTTGAAAAATAGGAATAGGTATATGACATTGCGATTTATGACCATGATTCCTATATATGACCATACTTGTAACTTTTGCATAACATTGCTAGATATGATCATTCTTGCTAGAGATGACAATGATTCCTACATATGACCATGTTTGTAATTGTTGTATAGCATTTCTAGATATGACTATGATTGCTAGATAGGACCATACTTGATTCATGGGTATGATGTCATTGCGATTGGAGTATAGCATGGAGATTGTAGTGTCATTGCTAGTTTGCTAGATATGACCATGATTGCTAGATATGACAATTGTTGCTAGATGTGACCATGGTTGCTAAATATGATCATGGTTTCTAGATATGACCATGGTTTCTAGATATGACCATGGCTGGTAGATATGACCATGGTTGGTAGCAATGTTATGATAACACTTTGCTAGATTGGTGTATAACATTACGATTGTAATGTCATTGATAGTTTTCTAGATTGTAGTATGGTGTATAACATTGCTAGATACGGTAACACGTTGCTAGATTGGGGTATGACTTTGTTAGATTGTAGTCTATTGCATAACATTGCTAGATATCATAACGTTCCATCATTTACTACACAAATAAATGATTTGAAACTTAACAAGTAGCATCATATACTGTAATACATGTGAATCGCATAATAAGAATAACTTATCTAGCAAATTAAAGTCCAAGTGGTTTAAACATAACAAACATTAATTAACGAATCGCCTGATTAGAAGAACTTATCTAGCAAATTACAGTAAATTGCATGTTTTATATTAAACAACGAATAGAAATTCAAAATAGAGCATAATAGGTCCTCATGTTATGTCCTGCCTTTAAACAACGGCCACACCGCAACTGGCTGGTTGTTACTTCTCCTTTAGATGAAATTCGTTTCTTCTTATGTCCTGCATTGTACAAGTTTGAGTCAGTAACTTATATTTCAAGCCACAAAACCGCAATATTTTACATAGAAAATTGAATTATCATTAATACGCCCTAGCAATGTGTTACGTAGAAAATCTAGCAACGTGTTAGATAGAAAATCGCATTATCAATTATGATCATAACTAGCAATGTTATGTAACACACTACAATCTAGTAAACTAGCAATGATATTACAATCGCAATGTCATACCCCAATCTAGCAAAGTGTTATCATAACATTGCTAGCAACCATGGTCATATCTAGCAATGTGATACAACAATTACAATCATGGTCACATCTAGCAATCATGGTCATATCTAGCAAGTTAGCAATGACACTACAATCGCCACATTATACTCCAATCGCAATGACAATATACTTATGAATCAAGTATCTAGCATGGTCCTATTGACATATAAATCGCAATGTCATATCTAGCATGGTCATATCTAACAATCATGGTCGTATCTAGTAATGTTATGCAACAATTATAAACATGGTCATATCTAGAAATTATTGTCATCTCTAGTCACCATGGTCATATCTTGAAATGTTATTCAAAAGCTACAAGCATGGTTATATCTAGCAATCATGGTCATAAATCACAATGTCATATACCTATTCTCATTGGCAACCACAAAGCACCAATGTGTTACATAGAACATATCATTATCAGTAACACGTCTAATCTAGCAATGTGTTACATGGTCATATCTAGCAATCATGGTCATATCTAGCAATGTTTTAAAATTAATCTACCATTTACTCACAATTTAGCATGACAACCAATCTAACATTATCATCTATGGTTTTATCTAGCAATGTTTTACAACTAATCTAGCAGGTGAAAATCAATCTAGCATTACCATTTATGGTCTTATCTAGAAATGTTTTAAAACTAATCTAGCATCATATATCTACAGTTCTAAAACTAATCTAGAATCCTCTACCTACAGTTCTAAAACTAATCTAACATCCTCTACCTACTAATCTAGCATCCTCTACCTACAGAAATAAAACTAACAACCACGAAATAAGTATCACCATCCAAATGAAACTAAAAACCATGAACCAATGCTAACCAAATCAAACTAACAACCACGAAACAAGTATCACCATCCAAAACCAGAATCCAAAACCAAACCCAGGAACTGTACTCGAATGAAATAAGAAAAACAATTAAAACCATAATACGTACTCTACTTCTCTATGGACGTCGGTTTAAACACATCAACCTATAATGTGCTCAATAACATCGATTTAGTAAGTTATTTGAAAAAAAAATTACCTATAGTTCTCTGTTGGCGTCGAAAAGACACCTCCGACAATGTATTCATTTCACCGCCGTTAGAGCTTTCGTCAAAATAGGTTTACTGTTATCACCGGACTAATTACCTCTACTTCTCTGAACAGTTCTTAACTGGACCTCCGACCAAAAAAACATTTCTTCGGCGTCGAAGTTGGCGTTAGTTACCGTAATCAATGGTGAACGGAGTTAGGAACAGTCACCGGCGGTTCTAAGACCGGTAAAGAAGACTTTCTGTTTCAGAAGTGAGTTTACAGATATGTAATATTGGGTTTTGCGTCTCTCTTTAAAAATAGGATTATGAAATTTAAGGGGGAAAAGAGCCCAAAAGATGGCTTACAAGATAAAAAAAAAGGGTTTCCACCTGATTGAGCCTATTTATAACTTTGGGATTATTTTTGTTCAATTTTTAAATTGAAGTATTTTATGAAACTAGCAATTTTTAGATACATATTATTACATACTTGAGAAGGTATTTATAGGTAGTTTTCACTAATTTAATTTACCAAATAGCATATTATTTACTTTTATTTACTTGATATATTTATTCATATTTCTTTTAATTACAATTTTATTAATGGGGTATTCACAATGCCTGATTAAAAAACTTACAAATATACTACCACATAGCTAAGAATATTCTATTAATTGTCCATCAAGAGAAAATGATGATGTGTTCATGTATAACCTGAAAAACAATGCGTATATTGAACCGACTAGTAATTTTATTATTAATAGCCTTCTAATCTCTAAGCTGTGAGATTACTATGTTCAAAAAAGGGTTTTCCCTTCCAAATTTGATGTATCTGAATCCGTCCAAAGTATCTTGCAAGTTGCAACCAAACTCTGTGGATACGAAAAAAAAAAAATGTCATGCTGGCGGATTCCGGATGTTTGGGACAGTTTATGTCGATCTTACTCTTTAAGTCGTTTATTCAATAGTTGTGACTATGAATACGATGATGGACTATCGGGTCTTGCTGAAAGTCGGAGGCTTGGATTTAGCTGAGTGGTCTCATTGGATTGAATACTTTTAATTTGAAATCTATAGAAAAGTTGGCATGTGCGAGTTATGATTTCTTGATGGTATTGCACAACCATAATTCATGCAAACTGTTGACTTTATACTTGCGCATTATGATAATTAGAAATATAAAAATAAAGGATTATAAGTTTTCTATATAAATATAATCCTTTATTACGTTTTATTTAAAAGAAATATTTAGTTGTTTACATATAAAGGTGACCTATTCTGATGTAAAGGAAAGTTTTTATCTAACTTCTGTCTATACTAAATGCCAACGTTTTTTAAGAATTGAGTTTTGGAATAGTTTAGTGAGTTTTGTTGATTCTAACAAAGTCTGGATGTGTGCTGGTGATTACAACGTTATCTCCTCTCATGATGAGCAGCTGGGCTGCACTTCAAACTGCCAGACTAGTATGGATAATTTTAATGCCACCATCAGAGTCTGCAATCTTGAGGATGCTGGGTATGGAGGGTCAAAGTTCACCTGGTCCAGAAGCACTAAATGGAAGAGGCTTAACCGTGCCCTTATCAATGATAAATAGGTGAATACTTTCAAAGAAACACAGGTATTTCACATGGTCGGAACTTGTTCTGACCATGTCCCTCTCCTTATAATTGCTAATTACTCTAACATTCTCCTTTCAATTCACAAAAAGAAAAGTTTTAAGTTTTTAAACATGTGGTCTAATGATGAGAGTTTCCCAAGTATTGTTGATCAGGACTGGAAGATGCCTATTCGTGGAAAGCCAAGCTATATTTTCTGGTACAAGTTAAGGAGGTTAAAGCTTTGTCTTAAGGACTGGAATGCAAATAATTTTGGTAATATCTTTGACAATGTCAAAGCTACTAAAGATAATGTTAGGAAGATGGAAATACTGCATTACACCAGCAACAATCAAAATTCTAAAGCTAACCTCTCTAAAGCAAACCACCTTCACATACAAGCTCTTAGAAATGAAGAAGTTTACTGGAAGCAGAATTTCTTTAACAGTTGGTTAAAGGATGGTGATGGCAGTTTCAAGTTATATTATGCCTATGTATCTTAAAAGCATCAAGGAGGGTGATACCTCGATCCTTAATCAGAAAGATATAGGGAATTTTGCTGCAAATTACTTCAAGAACATCTTGGCTTCTTCTCCCTATAACAACAACAATGAAGAGACCAATCTACTTCAAGATAGCCTCTTTGATTGTATCCCTTCCCTAGTCACTAAGGAAGATAATGATGCCATGCTCAAGACTACCAGTGAAGATGAAGTTTGGAGGATAATTAATAAAATGAAGAGTGACAGCGCCCCTTGCATTGATGGCTTTAACATATTCTTTTTCAAAGTGTGTTGGAACATTATCAAAACTGACTTATGCATTGCTCTTAATGCTTCCTGAATGGTAACTATATTCCTACTGGCATATTTTCCACATGCATCTCTTTAATTCCCAAAAGTACTAATCCTATTGCGTGGAGAAATTACAGACCAATTGGGTTGTGCACAATGATAAACAGAATTCTTTCTAGTCTTATACACTAGAGAAAATCTAATATATTGCCTAGAATTGTTTCAAATGTGCAGAGTGCTTTTGTGAAAGGAAGGCTAATCCATGATAACATCTTGATCGCAAAAGAATTTCTTCACGACATTAACATAAAGCCTAAATCTGGAAACACAATGATCTAGCTCGACATGTCCAAGGCATTCGATAGGATTTCCCATTCTTTCCTTTTAAAAGTTCTACTTTCATTTAGTTTCCCTGCTGAATTCATCACTTTCATTAAGAGAATGATTAGCAATGTTCACATTTCAATGCTTATTAATGGTGAAGTTTATGATTATTTCTATATGTTGAGAGGTTAGAAGATCCACTTTCTTCAAGCTTTTTCATTCTCAGGGAAGAGGTTCTGGTCAGAGGAATACATAGTCTTTTCAACAGAAATATTAAGATGAAATTTAGAGCTAGAACTGAATACCTGATTCCTTGCATTGTGTTTGTTGATGACATTTTGGTTTTTACTAATAGACTGCCTTCTTCTATAGATACTTTGAGCAGGTTCCTAGATAGTTATCAAATGATTTCCGGGCAATCTATAAACAAGTAAAAGACTAAGATTGTTATATCTTCGAAAGCTCATCACATCAGAATTCAGAACTTGAAAGTTCAAACTGGCCTTGGTGTGGACTTTCTGCCAACCATTCATCTGGGGATAACTCTCTCAAACAAAAATAAAGAAAAGATTTTTAACTCTATCTTGGATAAGTTTAATGACAGGGTTACTGAATGGGATAAAAAGTTCCTTTCCTATGGAGGCATGTTATCTTTAATAACTAACGTTATATTACCTATTATTTACCACTGGATGCAAAGCTGTTTACTGCCTAAAAACATCAAAAGAAATTGGAAACGATATTCAATAGATTCATGTGAAGATCTAAGTACAATGTGAATTCTATTTACTAGTCCACTTGGATCTCCCTTTGCAAGCCTTTTGGAGAGGGAGGGCTGAATATCAGAGAGTTGGATGATATTCAGCAAACCTTCTCTCAAAAGCTGTGGTTTATCTTTCGAAAAAATAAGTGTCTTTGGTCTAATATAATGCAAAGTATTTATTGTAAAACAATTCATCCTTTAAAGGCTACTAATAAACTAGGTTCATTAGTTTGGAAAAGACTAATAGGTATAAGAGGTCAAGCAGAAGGAAACCTTCATTGGACTCTTGGCAAGGGCGAGATGGATTTCTGGATAGACTCATGGAAAAACCTGCAATCTATTGCTAGTGTCAACAACACAAGCTGGTACCTGTATGCTAAGGTTCAAACATTTTGGAGGAATGACTCGTGGGACTTTAATGTTATGCAAGGTCTTCTGACCAATTAAATACTGGAAATTATCAACTCCCTCAGAGTTAATCCTGACAAGGATGATTTACTGAGTTAGAATCACTCAAATGACAACAACTTCAATATGAAGCTTACATGGAACAGCGTGAGGACCAAGCATGTTCAATCAAGCATTTTCAAGAAGATCTAGAGTCCTTATATCCCCAGGAAGTTCTATTTTCTATGCTGGAAACTTATGAATAATTTCGTCTCGATTGATTCTATAATGATGAAGAGGCATCTAAACATTGCTTCAAAGTGCCAGTTTTGAAACAATCGTGAGGACAAAAATCACTTTTTTTGTCAGCTCCAATTTTTCCTGACAACTTTGGAATATCTTTTGCTGCTTATTTAAAGTTAAAATCAATTGTTTCATGGTTATAACACATATGTTAAGATGTTGGTTCTCGTTCTCCAACAAAAAATTCCACGTAACACATCTAATCCTTTAGATTATCTACTGGGTAGTTTGGAAAGCTAGAAACAACTTAAAATTCAAAGGAAAACAGCCTAATGTTAAGAACTCTATTGATCTGATAATCAATATTATGAAAGGAATTGATGTTTCTAACAATCTTAACTACAATAATTGGTTCAAGTCTCTGAATGCAGGTATTTCTCTGGGCTGCAAATCAATTGAAAGGAATAAAAAAAATCAGCTTACCTGAAGTGCAATGTCCCGTTTAGCGGCAGACTAAACATGAATGTAGATGGGTCTTGCGCTCAAAATGATGAGTCTTCTGAAGGTATTCTTATTAGAAATAGAGATACCGATATTGTTCAAGCAACTGCTATCATATTTGGTAAGCTCTCGCCTATCCTTGCTGAATCGAGAGCCCTGCTAGAAGGCTTAATAATTTGTTACAAAAATAATTGGACTGAGGTCGATATTGAGTCTGATTCGTTAATCCTTATCAATCAATTAGCTAATAGAACTAACTATTGGCTTGAGGATACTATTTGGATAGCTTGTAGGAAGCTTATGAACTCGAAAATGACGATTAAGTACATTTCCAGAGTCCAGAACTAAGCCGTAGACTGGCTTGCAAAATAGACTCTGAAATGCAAGCAAAAGCTTACCTTTAATCATTTTGACGCTCATTTGAAACTTCTGGCTATAGTCTCCCTTGAAGGACTTGGTCTAGGCTATATCAATCGTGATTAATTCGCCCTTGAGTCCTTGCTTCTCGTTTGAATTTCTTATTGCAGGCAAGAGTCTCTGCTATGGAACAGAGGAGGATGTAGGGTTCTGGGTGTTGTTGTTAGAAAGGAATGATCGAGCAGTACCTATTTTGGATGCCTGAGCTAGGTGTAGCGTGATGTTTTCCTCTGATTTCGGGTCTTGTATCTACCGTCCAAAATTTCAGCCCTGGCTTGGAGGGAAGCAGAGGCACCTTTCTTCTCTTGTTGAATTTTGAAGTTTTGTAATTTAATCTTCTAGGCCTCAATCTTTGTATAAGCTTCAATTTCGTAATAAAAGTTTTCTTTTAATTAAAAAAGAGAGAAGAGTATTTAGTTCTTAGTTATTCCACCACAGTTTCTGCCCAAGTCCATTTCCAATGAGTAATGTTTTTGGTTGTGCCACTTTTGAATGTTTATACACTTCCATCGGTTGACTCAACCAATTTGTTATTATTTTTATAGCTGACATTTAGTGGTTATGAAAATAAATTAGAATATAAAAAAAATTACGAGTGTATACAGTGACAATAAAATATAATTCTTCTGGTACTTCTCGACCGAGGACATAAACAATATTAAATCTCCATAAAAAAAAGGATGATAAAATTTCTCTAAGTAGTAAACCATATAGTGAGATTTTCTGATCCTTGAATGAACTTATTAACATTTATATCAAACACATAAGCTTGATCCATGTTCCGGCAGATGGACAATCAGGAGGATCTAAAGACCACGACGCTCACACAAGAGCAGCTAAAGGCCAAAATATTATTGGTTAGGTGTAAGTCTTTATCTAAGTTGTATCTACCTGAAATAACCTAGTACCAGAAGAGCCCGAACACTCTTGGCGTCATACCTTAACTAAAACATCCGAAAGTAGAACGATAAAAAGAGAAGATAGTCAAGCATATTGAAAAAATTATGAGGGTTCCTTTTGGAATCGATCTATCCATCATCTAAGAGGATACAAAGGGGTTGAAACATTCCGATAAATAGACTAAACTTTAGGCTTTAAGAGGTGTCCGCATTAAGGTTATTGATAGAGATCTAGAGGTTTCAGAGTCGTACTAAAGGACATAAGAAGTCAAAAGAAGAGGTCGTCAGCCAAAGTCAGGCCTGTTAAGATCCATGATCTCAGACATGTTATTGTGAAATATAGACAATATGGTAAGAGACTCCTTATTATTTCCACTGATTGGGGGTTGGTTAAATCATGTGCATGGTAGTTTTCTTTTGGCGTTGATGTAATTTTTTTTTTGTTTACTTATATAAAGTTAGACAGGTTTGTCCATCATATTTTATACTTGTGTTTTTTTATTCCTTGAGAATGGGAAATATATTCATAGTTATCCAAACCATAGTCGAGAGGTATGAGATGGTCTTGCCATAATTTTCTAGTCTTTTAAAGACCCATCTGAAGAATTCGAAGGACATGGCTCAGGTTAATGTTTAGTATACCATGTTGTGGAGGGAGTTAGTTGCATTTAGGAACATGTTATCACAGAATATAACGTGAATGGGAAAAACTACTGCTTTGTTAGAGAAAAATCATTATGAGGCATCACGATTTTGGAGAAAGGGCAAGATAAGTTGAAAGAAGATAAGAGGATTTTTGGAAGAATTTTTCACTTTTTACGGTGTATTGAATGAGAGAAAGGACTCTAAGGCCCGAGCAGTTCGACATGCTATCAATTTCATTATGGATGTGACTCGGACTTAGTCTATCCAAATTAGGAGAAAATTTCTCCTCAATATTCATGAGATGTTTCTTGACTTTCTCTTAGGAGGATTTTGGAGCTACCTCTCAATAGAAGATCAATCGAAAGGGTGGCGGTAGAGGATGATGAGATGAAAAAGAAGAAGTACATGTTAGAGCCAGAGGCTGACGACCCTGCCAATCAATAAATAAACCCTATGGATACACTAGTTTTGGTGATTTATGCTACTACAAAAAATTTTGAACTCGAAGTACGAGTAACTTGGGACAATCCTCCCGCGAAAGAAGGCAAGTTTTTTGTGGATGGTAGAGCGAAAAAACAAGTCAATGATGTTGCAAACATAAAGCTTATACCAAGACTACTTGAGTTATTTGCGTAGTTTACTTAATGATTTTTTAGACTTTCATGTCCTCAAAGTCTTAGGGCATAGTTTTACTGTAGCCGAGACATTGTTTATATTATATGTTGTATTGTATGGTCTAATTTTTGGAAAGTTCGACTTGTATTTTTGCTTCATCTTTGAGTTGTCTTATTTATTTTATTATTCTTTTTTAGAGGCTTATAAGGTATCCGTCTCTTTTGGAGGTGATCAATCCTTTTTAGGGGTGTCGAACCTTAAATACTTAGTTGGCTTATCAATTGTGTTTGGCTCCCTGATAGCGGCTCATAGTCAAGCTCTCATAAGGTTTTGTTGAGCAAGACAACTTATGGAATTTTCATTTTTAATGATTTAAAAAGTGGCATACTAATGACCTCCATGACTCCGCCTACCATTTTTGTTTCTAGTATGAATCATTATATGATATGAAATATCATCTATAAAAAGAAGGATTAAAGTTAAGTAAGACTCTAAAATCATGTTTTATGTGTTTTATTTAAGCAAGAATGATCTCGATTCTCCCAAATCATCAAGCTCGACACGACTTGACCTCATGACCAAAACCTTGACCTTTATGAATAGGCCTCAATAAAATCGAAGTCTCATCATATGGCCTGACAAATAGCCAAGTCCTTCAGTCTTTCGTCGCACCACGAGGCACGACGAGGAGGATCTGGCCAATAGAAAAATGTTTTGGCAACTAGGCGCGCCATGAGGTATGAACGCGACTTGTTCAATGACAAGTCCCTCAAAAACAGGTCCCTCTATGAGGTGTGACCAAGACTTAGCCAATGGTCAAGCCACAAGGAATGACTAAGACTTGGCCATTGCTCGCGCCACGAGGAATGGTTGAAACTTAGCCATTGGCTGCGCCGCGAGGTCTGACTGGGACTTGGCCATTAGTCGCGCTACATGTCGTGATGAGGAGCTTGGCCTATGGGCATGTCCATGTGCGACAGGGACTAGGCCAATGGCTAATTTCTAAGGCCACTATTCGCGCCACTATTCCCACTATTCCATTTTTTTAATCACGTCTAATTTATAGATTTTTCTGTTTTTATGTATCTGGGAAAGATTCATATAAATTCCAAAGAAAAAAATTAATGTTCAGATTTGTATCTTTCCTTTTTTTTTACCCGCTTTGAAAAGAGATAAGAAACAATGAATCAGAAAAAACATGAAATAAAAAAACAAATTATGGAACATACATATAAATATTCATGGCTCGTAGATTTGATTCCACTTCCATTTCATATTTTACTGTGTGAATGTATTTAGAGGAATTTTCTTTCTAGATGATCCTTCTAGAATAGGGAGTTACAATTATCTTTCTAGTTTCTTCGTTTTCGTGAAATGGCCAATGTCTAAGCTTATTGTCTGATGGTTGTGCCACGACGCATGACCGAGACTTTATAAATTGAGAAAACACATTTACCTTACTACCAGTCCATGACATACGTGGTGAGAGACGAACTATGATTTATAAGGGGATACTATGAAGTAATGCACAAAGAAATTTAACGGGATACACATAAAACTTGGTCAAAGTGCACTAACTGTAAATGTTGACACGAGCAGGAATGTGCCAGCTAGTCACCTCCAAAATTCCCCTCGTCCTGGACGACCCCGTGGAGTACCAATATAAATTTGGTGGAACAAAGAGATTGAAGGAGGTATGCCTAGAAGGAGGTATGCGATTTATGTGTCAATAGGATCAAATGGTGAGCATCATGACACATTTGAGTGAACAAATGAAGACATAATTAATTAACTTACTCCATGAGCAAAAGGAATTATTTGCATATGACAACACCTTTGTAAAACGTATTTCACCATCCTTTGCTACCCATAGTCTTATGACAAATCGTTGGGTAAAATGGGTACAACAAAAGAAGAGGTAGATGGATCTGAATGGTTAAAAGCGGTAGAAAAGGAGTTCGTTTGATTGTTGGTCATGGGAAATATTCGGGAGGTTAGATATCCCGAGGGGCTGGCAAATATTATGTTGGTAAAAATGAAAAATTTAAAGTGGAGAATATGCATCGATTTCACCAACTTCAGTGGAGCATGTCTCAAAGATCATATCCCTCTACCGAGGATAGACCGAGTTGTTATGGCCATTACGGGACACAAAATGATACCTTTTATAAATTTCAATAACCATATAAATATGAACCCTTTGGATCAAGATAATACTTTGTTCATGATAAACCAAAAGATTTATTTTTCAGTAGTGATGCCTTTGGGACTAAAAAATAAGGGCTCAACTAACCAAATAATGGTGAACAAAATGATTGAAAGAAAAGTATGAAGAGATATGAAGGTATATATCGACGACGCGTCTGGTAAGAAAATGAATATAAAAACTCCCACCTCGAGGATCATCGGAAGGCATTATCCAACCTAGGCCGATATAACATGAAACTCAAGCCTAAGAAGTCTTTCTTCGACTTAACCTTCATGAATTTTCTTGACTTTGTAATCTAAAAGGAATTAATCGACTCTGATTTCAATCAAATCATGGCGCTAAACAAAATGAACCCACCACAAACACGAGAGAAGTCCAATGGTTGAATAAGAGGATAGTCGCGCAAAATAAGTTCATCTCACAGTCTGCAGATATATGCCTTCTCTTTCTTAAGACTTTATTGAAGGATGAATATTTGGATAGACCGAGGAGTGTGATGTAGCATTCCGAGAACAAAATCAATGCCTTAACTCGCACCAACTGCTCATCGTTCTAGCGTCAAAACGTTTATTAAATATCTAGGGTTGTCTTTATGATCCATAACCGCCGCCTTAATAGTAGAAAGAGAAACAAATGGAGCACCCCATCTACTATATTAGCAAAGCTCTCTTAGAGGTTGAAACCAGATACGTTGTTTCTATAAAGACCGTGTTGTCATTGGTGATGGTTGCTCAAAAACTTTGGAGGTACTTCCAGGACCACACATGATCTAGGTGTCAACAATCCTACGTATCGGATCGACCCTAATATCACCTTAGGTTTCACAGATCCTAGTCAAATGGACATTGACTTAGGAGAATTCGACACTGAATTTTTGCCTCGAATTACAATAAAAGGGCATGTATTGGCCAACTTTGTATTTGAGGGAATGGTGGAAACACCCATGGGTCAACCAGGTATTAAACCATAATGGATGATATACGTAGATAAAACCTCCAATGTGAGAGGATGCAGAGGAGGAGTACACATCGTAACAATGAAAGGAGAAAAGGTACTATTGGAAATTGGCTTCTTAAATCCTTGAATAATGAGGCAGAATAAGAGGCAATGGTATGGGGGTTAAAAATGATTTAAGAAATTTGCATCGAGTAACATCTCGGTATGCAACAAATCCTAAATGGTCATGACAACACCTTTGTAAAAAGTATTTCCGCATCATTTACTACTCATAGTCTTATGACAAATCCTCGGGTAAAGTCGGTACAAGAAAAATAAGAGGTATATGCCAGTGAATGGTTTAAAGCGGTAGAAGAGGAGTTCGTTTGATTGTTAGCAATGAGCCATGTTCGGGAGTTAGATATCCCGAGTGGGTGGCAATGATTATGTTGGTAAAAATGCAAAATCTGAAGTGGAGAATATGCATCGCTTTCACCAGCTTCAATCGAACATGTCTTAAAGATCATATCCCCCTACCGACGATTCACCAACTTGTTATGGCTATTGCGGGACACAAAATGATATATTTTATAAATGTCTATAACCATATAAAAATGGACCCTCTGGATCAAGAGAACCCTTCGTTTACGACAAACCAAAAGCTTTATTTTTACGTAGTGATTGCTTTAGGACTGAGAAATACGGGCTCAATATACCAAATAATGGTGAACAAAATGTTCGAAAGAAAAGTAGAAATGAATATAAAGGTATATATTTACGATGTATTGGCTTCATTTTTAAAAACATTGAAAATGTGGCAGAATAAGAGGCAATGATATTGGGGCTAACAATTATTAGAAATTTGCATCGTGTAACATCTAGGTATGCAAAAAATCTTAAATGGTCGTGAAGTAAACCATTAGAATGTACAAGACTATAAAGAATCGGATGAGACGGTATTTGGAGCAAGAAAAAGAGTGCACTCATCCTTCACATGAGTGACCTTGAAGTAGATTGGTAGAAAGTACAACACCATGGCAGATTATCTTACCTCAAAGAGCAGCACGAGAGAGGCGTCAAAAAATGGGTAGTTTCAAAGACACAGAGATTCGTGCCTTCTAAAAGAGGAGGCGAGGTTTTTAATGAGATTACAATACACTCACCTATGTGGATGACGAATTTAATGGAATACTCGGTCAACGGGTTCCAACCTTTTTATAAATTATAAGCATAAGGTTGAGGTTGAAAGCCGCATGATTTGTAATCATGAATGGGAAATGGTTATGTAGAGGATACCTCTAAACCTTGTTAGAATGTTTGGAAAGATAAGAGGTTGAATACTACCTCAAGTAATTCCGCATGGGGTCAGGTGGTGGCCATCTAAGAGCTGAAATTATGGCCCGCAAATCCTTAATACTAGTGTACTACTAACATGGCATGCGTAATGATGCCAGGAATCTGGCCAAAAAGTGCAAAAATTACCACTGATGGTCCAAGTTTCACCATCAACTAGAAATCGAGATAACATAAATATTAGAGGCATGTTTGTTAATTAATGGTGGGTTAGACCTCGTAGGACCCCTCTCGTACGGACAGGGAAATGTTAGGTTTTTAATATTTACAATCATCGATTTCAGAAAATGGTTTGAAGCAGAAGCTCTGCACCAAACTAGAGGCCAAGAGATCAGAAAGTTTATATGAAAATATATAGTCTTCCACTTTGGTATTCCTGGAATCCTCATATACGATAACGACCTGCAATTTAACAATGAGAAAATGAAAGAATATTTCCTTTTTATGGGATCCGCCACCATTTGTCCTCGTCCGATCATCCATAGGAGAATAGGAAAGTGGTAGTGGTTAACCGCACAAACATAGACAATCTAAAGAGAAGCATGGGAAACTCTAAAGGGAACTGGCCGAAGATGCTACCAAAAATAATGTAGATATATCGAATAATGTTATGAGGCCCAACATGCAAATAAGTAGAGTTTGTGGTACTAGTAGAACTGTGGTGTCGATATAAATCAGTGCCCCAACCACCCGCATTCTACAATATAACAAGAACACTAATTAACAAGGACAAAGGGCAACTTCAGTTTTCTGGAAGACCGTAATGATGAGACGTATCTAAGCGAATTATCTATGAACCAGAAGACCGAGCGACTGTATAACTTGAAGTTGAAACCCATACCCATTAACGGTGGAGAACTTGTGCTTGAACGTGTCTTCCAACACACTCAACAACCAGAATGGGGAAGACTAGAACCAATTTGGGAAGGACCATATAAGGTGATTGAATGCCAATGACGTGGGATATATTGGTTGGAAGACATAAACGGAAAAAATATCCACAAACCATGGAACAGAAAACATCTATGTTTGTATTATGTTTAATATTCATGCCTTTTTTGTATTTATTTCAATTAAAAAGTAATTTACTTAGAAAATCCTTACGCATCTAAAGAAAAGCACATCATAGCCATTCTCTTACACAAGTTAACGTCTCAACTCATACTTTGACAGTAGTGGGATATGAGCTAGATGAATAACTAGATCGATCATGAAATCGGTAAACCAATATAACGAGGCAAACTTATACAAAAAAAAATGTTGGAGCCTCCAAGACTGCTAGAAGGAAAATAAGGGACACCAAAACAACGGTGGTTATAAGACGCCAACACCTCAATTATATGCACATAAGCAACACAATGCCGGGGGGGGGGGGGGGGATGGGGTGTTACTGATATGGTACGGAGCATAATATACGTAGAAATTGAATAAATCCAAGTAAGAATCTGGAAATCATGCCATGTGTGTTTTATTTAAGAAAGAACAATCTTGATCGGTCAAATGGAAAATCTTGGCACAAACTGACCTCACGACTAAAATCTCGACCTCTATGAAAAAGCCTCAATAAATCTTATTAGCGTCGTAGGGCCTGGCCATTAACCAAGTCATTTGATCTTTGGTCATACCGCGAGGCACGAAAAGGAAGGCTTAGATAGCGGTCAAATCCTTTGGCTACTAGGTGAATCACTAGGTACGAGTAAGACTTGCCCAATGACAAGTCTCTTGGCCACAGGTTATACCACGGGGCGTGATTAAGACTTGTCCAATGTCCAAGTCCATAGGCCACTAGGTGCTCCATGCGGTGAAATTGGGGTGTATCCATTAATCTCACCATGATGGGCAACCGTGGATTAGCTAATAGCAAAATCATTAGTCTTGTTCATGCCACAAGGTGCGATCGGGACTTAAATAATGGGCAATTCTTATGGTTGCGCCACGAGAACGCACGTTAGCACCCCTCATCAAACCAAACCACTGTGACGAAGTATTTATTTGCATCACAATTGGGTCTCCTCTACTCCCACGCCACTGAAAGCACGGATAATACGCCTGAAATGTACAGAGAACACGTATAAAATGTATAGAAACCATATCTGACATTTTACAAATAAAGTGTTTGACATTAAATGATGTTCTAGCCACGAGGACATCACTCAGTCAGATAAACCATCTAGAAGGTCAGGAAAGGCTGGACCAATAGGACTTCCCCCCATCTCAAGACCATTATATAAATAGAATAAGAGTCATTGTAGATAGAGGATAAAAGTTTGAGATAAATAACCGTGAAAATAAATATTCATTTTAATTGTAATCATGCTTTCAAAAATAAATACGAGTGTTCTTCGAATTATCCATAAAAATTCTTGATAGTTTTGTTCTCATCAATTTTCTTTACTTTATATTTCTTAGTTAAAGTAGTTAGGTGAACTTTTATACACACCAAGTTAGATATGGTTATATTTTGTAATTTTGGCGACTATAGTCAACTCTCTAACTCTAGGACTTAGTTATGATTGGTTAAACTTAATATATCATTTGGCACATAAATTTTTCATTGTTAATAACTCTTTAAGAGTTTGACTATATTGGTGCTTCGTTAAAACCTCATTACGCCATCAAGGTAGGAAATAACACATAATCAAAAAATTCAAATATTTACATGAAGGATAAATCTTGTCTTTCTTTATTCAAATTAAGTAGAGATACAAGTTCTCTATAATCAAAAGATGTGGCAATAGGGACCTTTCCAATTGAATCTGAACTTACTCTATACATAAAGTGGCTTCAATATCAATTGTTAAACTCTAAAACAATTAAGAATTCATTTATTAATCTCAATTCATTAACACGACAATTCTTTTAAAAAAAGTAGAACGAAATGGCCATTTGATGGTATTGATCTATAAGTTTAACATATCGTGTCCTATAATAGTTATTGGTCCCATAAAATCCTATAACTTAAATATTGAGTAATTGAACTCCCGTTAAAAGTGTGTATAAACCCAAATATTATGAATATAATATATAATCTATGATAATATCATATTATTATTTACAAGTCCAATTACTAATTTTTTAATTGTGATTATATTTTATTGATTTAGTTGTATTTTATAATAGTTTGGATATTCTAAGTATACAATGATTATATATTCCAGTTTAACAAAACTTTACAACACAGTTTCACAATAAACTACACGAGAAATCCAAACTATTGTATGATGATAGCCAAGGTCCAAATTTTTAATAGTCAGAGGTTGTCACTCTTACATCCTAAATACCGTATATTATTTCAAAACTATCATTCATTCTAAACACATAAACTTGGCGAAATATAATTTTTTTATCTCTTAATCAACTAAATACATAAATAAGATCTATGGTTCACTAATTATTGTGCGACCCTCTGTAAGAAAACACTTGGCAATAATAGTTAAGCAAGGGGGTCATCTTCTTCCCTGACTATTTTACGTGTTGTTCTTGGGCATTTTGCCAAGCCTCATGTGATACTCGAGTACACTTGGATATGATGGCAAAATGGTGGGTCACGTTTGTGTGCGTCCCACTTTAGTGTTTTTCTTTGTCATCTAGTAGAGTTACGAGTTGCACACGACCCCGCACAAGACTCTACTTGGTTATGATGGTCGAGTGAAGGATCGTGTTTGTGCATGATCCCCTTTTGTGTTGCTATTTGACCATCCGGCCAAGCTACAGGTCGCGCATTAGCATGTGACCCCACGTTGGAATGCACTTGGACATGATCGCCAAGTTGGAAATTTGTGTGCGGTCCCCTTTCGCATTGTTATATGGTTATATAACTAGGTTATAGGTCGCACATTAGCAGGTGACCTTATGTTAGGATGCACTAGGTTATGATGGCCAAGTGGGAGGTCGTGTTAGCTCGTAACACCCATGTTGGGATACCTTTGGCCAAACTTGGCTCAGCGAAAGTCTTGGAGTATATATACTCGCACTATGGATGTACTCATAGATATTTCTTCTTCAATTTAAATAAGTGAGGCCCAACTTTTACAATGTAACCTAATTTTTTATTCGTGTCTTATCAGGTAGATTATATCATGTCATATCAGAAATTCCCTCACTTTCTTGCTTGCGTGTAATGAATCAAAGTGCTTGTGTCTTATAATAGCTTCCCACTGCTTTGTAGTTGTTGATTCCTCTATAACGGTCATGGCGGGGTTTATTATGATTATTTTGTATAAGCTTTCCCATGCTCTAATGATTTTTTATTTTCTTATCAATATAGTTTTGTGTCTAGCTCATACCCAACTATGGGTCAGATACGGGGTTGTGTGTGAACGTAAATAAAAGAATGACTCTAAATATGTTTCCTTTAGTTAAAAAACTATATCAATAAATATTAATTTTTTAATTTGGTCATATAAAACAAATCACGAGTTTTAATCGTAATATAAGCGTAGTGTTCTATGTTCCAGTGTTTTAAGATCTTTTTCTCGTTCATGTCCTTCAGCCAATAGGTCCTCGGTTAGTTGCATTCATTACTCTGAATGGCCCTTCCCATGTGGATTCTAATTCTCTCACTTTGATGGGTCTTATATTGAAATTTGAGTTATATTGTCGCTATATATTCCATTTCATAGATAATTCCTTCAAATGTATTTCTTCAATATTATTGTTCATTAGTATTATCGTAGTATCGTACGATACGGGCAGTTGGGGTTCCAATTTCTACTAGCATCATGGCTTCGACCCTATAAGTGATTTGAAAATGGGTCTCATCGGTTGGGCTTTGCGAGGTCATTTGGTATTTCCACACTATTTGTGGTAGCATTTCGGACCAATTGTATTTTATGCTTCCCGTACTCTTATTTAGATTATCCATGATCATGTGGTTGGTGACTTCAATACGCTCAGTAGTTTGCGGGTGGTAGAGTGTAGAAAAGTGATGGAGGACCTCGTACTCAAGGAAAAATTATATCATATATTTATTGTCAAATTGCAGGTTATTGTTAGAAATGAGGATCATTGGGATACCAAAGTGATAGATTATATGTTTTTGTATGAACTTCTTGATCTTCTCCCCTCTAGTTCGGTTTAGGGATTCCGCTTCCATCCATATGGTGAAGTAATCAATTGCAACGATCATAAATCTTATATTTCATTGTCCGGGAGGGAGGGGACGTACTAAATTTAGGCCTCCATTGGTGACATGGGCGTGCCCCTAGCATGGATGTGAGTTCGACCCCCGGTTAATGTTGAAATTCGGACCACCGTTGGAAGTTATCACATTTTCTGTCCAAGTTCTTGGTGTTATTATGCATATCGGGCCAATAGTATACGACGGTCACGGCTTTATAGGATAACGTGCGAGATTTGAGATGCTTGCCACGTGATCTCATATGGATTTATTTAAGGCGATACTCAGCTTATATTGGACATAGACATTTTAGAAAATATTGGAGGTAGCCCTGACGAAATGATTTTATCTCATTGATTACATACCTCACGCCTCGCAGCCTTGGCCTTTTTTCTTTTAATTTATTTATGGGTTAAACTTCATCAACCAAGTAGTTAATTATTATCGTCAGCCATATTTTTTGCTCTTTTGTAATCGTGGTGACAACGTCGCCTTCCTAGTCTAATAAGCATGATTCCCTCTGTCCTTGAAAGCTTTTTTTTTCTAGGTTCTTATTTAAGTTTCTCTCTAAGACAAGATAATATATCATTGTGTCGACCGATTTGCTCGAAGGTCACTCATCCGAAAGGCTCACTATGTTTCTTTACTTATTTTAAGTATTGTCTTGTCCAATCTTATCTAGTTTAATATTCCTCGAGGATTTTCTTTATTACTTTCAGCCCTTCTATCATTGTATTGTTTTCTTTGTTATTCTTTGAAGCCTTAAATCCAAATCTAATAACCAACATTATCACTTCTCCTTCTGGCGCTATGATGTACACTCTCCCTCCGCATCCTCTCACGTTTGACGCTCTATCCATATACATAAATTATTAGAATTAATACTATGATCCCCCGTGGTTGTATCTCCCACCCCTTAGTACATAAAACTAGCCAAGATTTACCTATGTATCGCACTTCGAGGCATGAACTCAATACTGAACTCTCCAAACTTGATTTCTCGTTTCAATATATGTCGTGAGGATTCAGGTGTGCTTAGGATCAACCTAATTGGTAAGGTCATGTGCACCTAGATCGAGTGAGAGTTAAAGTATCGTCAAACCTTTCAGGAAGTCGTTACTGAAGACAACATAATTATGTTTGTTGTTGACTATCTTGTTTTAGCCCCTAAGAGAGCTTTGTTGGCGTAATGTATGGGTATTTCACGTTTTCTCTTTCCACTACTAGTGCGATACTTATAGTTTACGGAGAGACTCCTGGTGTGGATGAAATCTTGCTCTAGAGAGATATGAAAAAAGAAGTTATTTTTAGAGAGAGAAATTTAATTAAAAGAAGATAGTTCACAAAAATAAAAGTCTCGTCCCATTCAATACAGTCTTAGCATTTATATATAGGAAAACTGACTTAGAATAACTAAAGTCGTTACAAAAATGGGCTAATTGGACTTTAACCCCTTATCTTTACTAATAGACCTAAATATGTCCCATATCTTTACAATTATTTGTACAAGACTCTAATTATTATAGTTTAGTCTTCAATAGTTTATATCCTTATCAACTCCTAGATATAAAACCAAGGTTTCACGCTTTACGGGCACGACTAGTAGTTTGGGTGAGGCAAGGTAGCTCTTTAATTCTTGGAATTTTATGTTACACTCCTTATTCCACTCAAGTTTTTCTACTGTCCTCGAGATCGTAAACAAGGGGAGACATATGTCTGTTGCCCGTGAGATGAAACAATTCAACGCTTACAACATTTTATTTCATATTTGGACTTCCTTTACAATTTGTGTTGGGTTTATTTTGTTTAGTTCCTTGATTGGTTTGTATTTGAGTCAATTATCCTTTGTGGACGATGAAACCAAGAAAATTTTTGGAGGTTAGGCCGAAGAATCACTTCGTGGGTGGATTTTAATGTTGTGTTTTCTTAATGCTAAGAAATACTTACTCTTGACTATCATGTCATCAATGCATAACTCTATATTTATTCCTAATTATTCTTTAAATTTTTATTTACCATTCTTTATTAAGTTAAAATTGCGCTCTTGAGCCTGAACAACAATACCACGTAGCAATACAGCCATTGGTTAACTGTGAGTAATGTATTTTGTTGATCTATTGGGTTCATTTTGATTCGGTTGTACTCGGAGTCTCCATCCATGAAGGATAACATTTCCTGACCCGTGGTAGCGTTAACGAGTTGGTATATTATGGGTAAGGGAAACACATCTTTGGGACATGCTCAGTTAGGTTGGTAAAATTGATGTACATTCTCTATTTTTTGTTTTTCTTCTTTACGAAGACGGGATTCACTACAAATCCAATCAGGATATCTAACCTTTCGTATGAGCTAATGGTCAACAGTCGATCAACATTTTTTTCTATCACTTTTGACATTTATGGGGCTAGGTGTCTCTTCATCTATTATACCAGTTTAATATAGGGTTCTCTCATAAGTTAGTGAGTATTGATGGACTCGTGGATACCTATCATTGATGTATTATCGCATGATAAAATATCATCGTGCTCCTGCAGTAGGCGAATTAGATATGCCTTCATATATTTTGGAAACTTTCTCTCGATGCTTACCATGCAGTTGATATTCCCTTCTAAAAATAATTCCTATAACTTCTATTATAATAAATTCAAATTGATGCTCCAGATGGTCGTCCAGGACGAGGGGCGCTCATGCGCTAGGTAGCTGACACATTCCTGAACGGGCCGGTGTCTCTAGTTGTAGTGTGTGGGCCAAGTTCTATGGATCTTCCATCAGATCTTCGTAGATCATCCCAAAATATCCTCTTATGATTCCTACTTTTTCTCCCACTACATATCTCATGCGATGATGGCAAGGTGAGGGCATTGCTCATATCCTGTGCAAAATGAGGTTGTAATGGGATGGTAATCGAGTATTAGAAATTCGGTTACCTTAGTCTTATCGCATCTTCTGATTAATGTCGAGATTTAAAATACTATATTTTCTAAGGGCATTATGGTCTTCCAGTTGATCCAAACTATTGGATACTTAGTGGGATGAAGAACAATTTTGAATAAAATCGTCTCATTTTACAACTTGCTACATCGTCTACAATTAAAAATATATCACGGGTTGGTCATCCTCTCCAAATCTTATCCGTGAAGTATATGATTGACATTTCCAACCTTCTTTTCCAAGACTACATCACATTCTCTCTAGGGAGGTCATATGTATGCCCGAATACCATTTTTCATCTGTCGTCATCTCCGACCATGGTATATGCTACATCATGGAAGATAATAGATCGGGAAGGTGTTTGCACTCCTAGTTCTTACTCTTGCAAGGGTGGGGGTTGACATGTGCATGAGTCTTTCCCAACGAATGATGTTAATCCCTATATCATATCCATTTTCGTACTGTCTTGAGAGTTGGTTAGGATATAAGGTTGTGCACTCTTTTTTAAAATTGAACCAAAATAGTGAGGTATAAACTAAAATATATGATTGAACTTTAAATATGAAACACAAGCAAGGTCGAAGAGATAAATAGAATAAAAACTTTACAAACTTTTATAAACACTTGTTTTTATTTGATAAATAAGATTACAACAACTATGATTCTTTGTTTTTACTTTTCACTTTAACTTTTACCCTTATTCTAAATGATTATAATGATCTTTATATAGTGGCCTTGATCTTGAGACATGTTGGAAAATCACTTCCTCATTGATTCAGTTTTTCCTGTTATACTTCTCATTTAATCAGACACAGTTTTTATATCATCTATGACTCGAGGTTGGATGATGCTGAATTACTACTCTGGCCTTTTGTAGCCATGGTGGTTTCTTTTTCAGGTGGCACACGGGCACACATTATTATTTTGTTTCTTGTTTGAGTATATGTTCCTTGTCATATATTGATCTAGGTTTGGGGTCGTTCGACCATGATGGTCGAGCCGAAGGTCGAATTTTTCTACGACCCTTTGTGCGGGTGGACTAGGTCATGAACATGCGACCCCTTTTTGGGAAATATTTATCCATGATGGCCAAGTAGGGTCGTGCTTGTGTGCGACCCTCGATCTGGATGCATTTGGCCTTCTCGCCAAGCTACGGGTCGTGCGTTAGCATGGGATCCTATGTTGGGGTGCACTTGGCAAATGAGGGCCAAGTGGGGGGTTGCGCTCATGCGCGAGCCCATTTTTCAGTTTACCTAGCCATCTGGCAAAGCTTTGGGTCATGCATTAGCGCATAACCCCGCATTGGAATTTACTTGGCCCTGACAGCCATTCAAGGGTGACCCATTTTTATTGGTGTATGACCCCATTTTACGGTGCTTTTGGCCATTTGGCCCAGCTACGAGTCATGCGTTATTGCACAACCTCCTGTTGAAATACATTTGGAAAAGATGGCCAAGCGGGGGTCGTTCTTGTGTGTGACCCTCTTTCGTATTTTTCTTGGCCATCTGGAATATATATAGGTCGTGCGCTAGGGCGCGACCCCATGCAAGAGTCCAATAGGTCATGATGGTCAAGTGAGGGGTCACATTTATGCACGGTTCACTTTTGCGGTGTTACTTGGTCATACGACTCAACTAGAAGTTGTATGTTAACGGGGGACCCGCGTTGGGATGCATTTGGTCATGATAGTTAAGTAGGGGTCCCACTTGTCTGTGACCCCCTATCACAATTTTATTTAGCCATCGTGTCAGCATACGGGTCGTGCATTAGTGTGTGACCCAATTTTGGGATTCATTAGGGTATGATGACCAAGTGGGAGGTCATGCATTAGCGCACGATCCCTATGTTGGGATGAAATCGGTCAAACCTCGTCAACCGAAAATCTTAGAGTAGATCTAATCGGATTGTGAACGCGTTGCTAGAAGTTCATCTTTAATCTAAACAGGTGAAGCTCAATTTTCGAAACATCACATTGTGTTTTATTCGTGTCTTATCTGGTAAGTATATCGTGTTGTGTCAATCTACGCGCATCAAACTGAACGCCATCTATAAGATACACGTCAACCAAGCTTCAGACATATCCCTACTCCTAGTCCTTCCATATTACGTCATTTTGCATCCACTGTAATAGGTTGTAACACCCAATGCAAAATCATTTCTTCAACATCCACCTACATAAGGCCTAAACATTTTTTCCATTCTAGTTAACCTAATGAACTAGATAAGGAGTAGGAAACTTCACCCTCTAAAGTAGCTCGTAAAACTAAGACCACATTTTCTAGAAAAGTCTCTAGTAACGACAACATTGTACAAGACCAGCAATAATCATAGTAAGTATCTTAACAAGTTATTTATCATGATACTTGGAACCTAAAATATTCATGGCTTAAATAACCTCTTTCAACAAATAAACATAACAACATTTTTCTTTCGTAATCATATGACATTAATTTTCCTTATAGAAACAAAATGAAAACAGTCAAAATTATAGAACATCGTAGGTTCAATGCTCACACACTAGAATTTCAAAGCAAACCACCAGGCTTATCCTCTAGGTAGAATATCAATTTTTTGGATAACAATCTATTCTCTAAATATGTCGATGGTAAAATAAACCACATCTCCTCCTTCAAATCCTTTCTCCAAAAAATAATCTAGACCTTCAATGGAACCCTTGGTCAGATTCCGTTATGTAACAATATTATGTCATGAACATCTAATTGTTCAAACACTCATGCATTATTTTATGATATCTCAACACCATTCAAAATCCAAAGAACCAAACTCAAAATTTGACCTCTGTATTTTTCTATAAATAATTTCAACAATTATTTCTACCATAACGAGATAAGAGATTTGTGCTCCTCTAGTTTCCAATATTGTTAGTAAAAAAATCAAATAAACAACATGATATCCTCCGAAATTCATAGAGTTCTAATCATCAGTGCAAGAGATAATATCTACCCATCGTCATATGCAGCTACTGAATACCCGAGAACCTTGGACCATATTACCTATAACTCTTCATCTTGACTTCCCATACTTCTCAACCCAAAAATCATTTTTTTTCTTCAACATGTAGCATCCCCTCTAGATTTAATAATATCACCTCTGCAAGTTGGAACCTCCCACTTAATGGCTTATATATGTCAATCATATTATTGAAACTCCATTACCACCAAAATAACGTATATTCTCTCAACGAACGAGAATTCAAGAAAATTAGTGAAATAGCTTTTACAGCCAAATAAGATATTTGTCAAGCCTAACCCAACCTATTTTAGGACAACCAAACCCTAGTCATAATTGCTGTTGAACTTAGTGCCTATAAATATTTCATCTTCTTCGCTAGATCCAAATAATATTTCTTAAAATGAAATCATAGCAATATTAAAACTTGTATCTTACGTAACAAAATCATCACCATTAACAATAACATTGGCATCCTTTCGATTCACATGACCCAAGCCATTATCGGTGGTGAAATAAGAAATGATAGTTTTAGTATTGATTGCAATAAAGACCCTTGTCCAAGCGCATACAAATCAAGATTTTTTAAAATCTATTTGCCCATCATTAGCTCATACCTATACAAAAGGGTCCATTATTTCCTTAATAGCAATTGAATGGACCATAGTTGGAATAAAACCCAAATAGCCTTGATTATAAAAATAGAAAACCCTACAAACAACGGCCGACTATAGACCAATATCGTGGTGCAATGTCATCTCCAAATACTAAAAACATAATAAAAAATCTCTTCCGACCCTCGTTAACTTTTTCACATTTGTATTTGTCCTTAGCTAAAGTACTTCCAATCATATTCTATTATCGCAAGAACGCATGAGAGGTTACCATACCAATCGTAAAGGCCCAATGGCTTCTTTAGAAATTGATCTTATGAAATTATTCGACGCCATATGATGACATATGCTCATTGACGTTCTAGCCTCCATGAAATTTCTTTCTAAAATGGTCTATTAGATCATTCATTATGTTCCAACCTCTTCTTACACCATAAACATTAAATACAACCCTTATGACTTTTTTTTTTACAAACGCAGTCTTATGCAGGGTGATCTCTTTTCAAATTTTCTTTTCGTACTCATGAAAGTGTTCTCCAACATCCTAAAAAAACATAAAATCAAAATTTTAAATTCTATTAAAAATGACAAAACCGACAAAATTTTCTTTGCATATAACATTATGATATTCAGTTACTCTAACTCCTTAAAACTTATTAAAGAAGTATTCTATGGATCTTCCACTCTCTCATATACACTAATATTGTAGAGATTTAGATTTTTGACCCGTAATTAGTAACACTCATGAACTACCTCTCCCTAAAATCATTGGATTTAAATTTAACTCTCTCATATGCAGTAACATTGTAGTGATTTAGGTTTTCCTATCCGTAATTAGTGACACTCATGAACTATCTCTCCCTAAAATCATTGGATTTAAAATTAGAAATATTCTTGTACATTAACTTGGCACCCCCCACCCCCATTATTACCATTCGTTTGACTTGCATTGACTATCACCCTCTCTTTTTGATAGGATAATTACAGGTATAGGATCCTTTACTTCAGAACATCTCTCTTACCACATTATGAAATGCCATGAACTTCACAAATATTATTTCACTTGTATCAGTAGTATATCATCGTTTTGTCTATGACATCCAATGATTCCACTCTTACCACAAATATTATTTCACTCTCAAAACGGACAAATCAAATCAGTACTATAAGTCAGATATGCACCAAATATTTGTATCAAATCCTCCTTAAACACTTTCATCATTCTTCATCAGTTTTTTCACTTTTACAAACCATGTTTTAAGCATATTTGTTTGGAGATTATTCCGAGTATTTATAGCCCAAATTAGTATAGTATCTCTCGTCGAAGAATATCACGTGTATATGTACTATAATTTTATTTTATTCAATACTTTTTAGAAAAAAAAATATGTTAGTCAATTTATATATATAGCCATAAGATATCAAAGCTAGCATCTTCTTTTTTTTAATTTATGTTTTTTCTTTTTTTTTAACCGGAGATCTTTTATTTAATAAGATAAGAAATTTGAGTTTGAAAACACCATTTGGCGCCTAAATACAAGATCTAAAACAAAAATTTCCCGTCTAAAACAAACATAGGGAAAAGATACAAGCTTCTAAAGATTTAGCGAAGGGGCTTCGATCTAAAGGCAAAAAGGAAGCAAGATCTTCTCAAAGATGCATTGAAGACCTAAAACAATTTTCTAAGCAGACAAGATATAGACTGGAACAGTTGCAATATCAATCAAGGCTTCAAAGACCTAAAGGCAGCTACACCAATCTGCGAAGCAGACAAGATATAAACTGACGCCTCTGCTACACCAATCTTCAAAGACCTAAAGGCAGCTACGAACATGGAAACAGCAACTCAGCAGCTACATCCTTACACAACTTGAACATGGAACGCAATGGCTTGACATAGAAGCTTATCGAGCATGGTAACTTGAACAGACCTAGACATCTCAGAAAGCAAACTTGAAGAACAATTAGACTGTGTTTATATAAGGTATGCCCAGACTTTCAAGAACTAGAATAGATTTTGAAGCAACAGGAGCAGAAATGTATTCAAAAGATTGTTTTAGCTTGCATTTAAGAGTCCACCGAGCCAGCCAATCGGCAGCTCTATTTTGATTTCTGTAAACATGATTTAGAGTCATAGAAGGTGTAATCAGCATTCTGCAACAGTTAAGAACTGAAACAAGAGACCAGGGAGTAGCACCATGATTAACATTCTTTATAAAGTCCACAAGTAGAGAAGAATCAGTCTCTATATCAATGTTGTTAAGACCTTTAGAGATACAAAATAATAGGCCATCCATGAGAGCACGGGCTTCAGCTAAAAGGGAAGAAAGCTTACCATAAACATTACCATAAGCATTAATAAGGTTACCTTCATGGTCTCTAATGATGATTCTTGCACCAGCTTCCCCATTATGAATAACAGAAGCATCAGTATTGAGCTTCTGTCTCCCAGGATTGGGAGCTAACCATTTCATCACAGTGGGTGTAGTGATAAGATTGCTGACTAAGTTAAAGAAGCCAAAGTTTTTAGCAACATTTCTGACATTGGACCAATGCTGAAAATTAAAAATCCCAGCAGCATTCATATAGTGTATGATTCGATGGACCTCATTTATAATAAAATTAGATGTATTGCACCTGTTTTTGAACTTTGAGTGATTTCTGTATTTCCATATCATGTTGTAGATGAGAGATGGAATAACATTTTGAATATGATTGCTTTTGCTAGAGTGATTAAACCATGTTCTAGATATGTGAGCATGAGTCATAAATCTACGAATCATGACATTGAAGTGATTTGCAAAATGCAACCATGTCTGATACCAAATGTTGTCAATTGAATTGTCAAGAGTGAAGAGAGGATCAGAGTTGGACCATTTTTCCAGCCAGAAATCAACATTACCGCCACCAAGAGACCAGCAAACAAATTGCTCAGCAATAGGCTTAATTTTCACAAGCCTTTTCTAAACCATTGAACCCTTCAACCTATTTTCAAGTTGAAGGGGATGCTTTTTATTACAATAAATATCATAAAAAAGGTTAGCCCAAAGAAGCTTGTTTTCCCTGAATTGTAACCAAAGCTTATAAGAGGTAGAGCTTTGAACATAAGTCAGATTTCTAATACCCAAGCCGCCTTCTTTGAAAGTTTTACAGACTTTGTGCCAACTACACCAATGAATCCTCTGCTCAGAACTTGTAGAACCCCAAAGGAATCCATTGAAAGCCCTTTCAATTTTTTTAATGACATTACTAGGGATGATATTGCTATGCATCCAGTAAAGAACAATATTTATGAGAACAGAATTGATCAAAGTAGGTCTTCCCGCGAAAGATAAATGCTTTGTCTCCCGATCCGCAGTTCTATTGTTAATCTTTTTGAGAAGATTAGTATAGATCATAGACTTGTTATTGGTACTAATGGTGATGCCAAGGTAATCAGTGGGCAAAGAAGCATTGTTAAATCCAGTGATGTTGGAAATAGAGGAGATTTTTGCTTCACTAATGTCATTGGCCATGATAACTTTAGTCTTGCTTTTGTTAATGACTTGACCTGATGTAACTTGATATTCCTGCAGAAAAAGGTTAAGTGATGCTAACGTAGCATCCTTGCAGTTAGTAAACAAAAGAATGTCATTAGCAAAAGAAAGGTTGTTGATACATAATTTGTTGCGACTTTTAAACCTCATATAATTATTCTCTTGAAAGAGCAAAAAGATACCCCTCAATAAAACTTCCTCTGCAATTATGAAAAGACTAGGCGAAAGAGGATCGCCTTTCCTAACACCTTTAGCAGTTTTGAAAAAAACATAAGAATCACCATTGATTAAGATAGAGACGTGAACATTAGATATCATACTGTTAATGAGATTAGTGAATCTTTTAGAGAAGCCAAAACAGGTCATGGCTTTAAGAATAAAAGGATGGCTAAGCTTATCAAAAGCTTTACACATATCAAGTTGAATGATGATGTTTTGATCCTTAACTTTTCGATTTAAATCATAAAGGAGTTCCTTAGTAATCAAGATATTGGAATGAATAGAGTTACCAGGAACAAACCCTCCCTGAGTGTTAGATATGATATTAGGTAAGAGGTTAACTAATCTATCATTAATGATCCTAGCCATGATTCTATTTAATAGAGTGCAAAGGCTGTTAGGGCGATAATCGGTCCAACTAGTAGGATTATTGGACTTGGGGACAAGACATATACCAGTGGCAAGAATGCCTTTAGGAATGTTGAAACCCCTTATAAAATGATGAAGAGCAGAGATAAGGTCCTTTTTAATCACATTCCAACACTTTTTATAGAAGATAAGGTTGAATCCATCCATACCTGCCACACTTGATGCTTTAAGGCTGTTGATGGTTTTTAGAACCTCATGTTCATTAGGCAATATCAGCAAGCTTTTGTTGTCTTCCTGAGTAATAACAGAAGGGATAACATCAAACATATTATGATTCAGCTTGTCTAATTCATCATCCTTATCTCTGTAAGGGCTGCTAGCAAGAGCCTTAATAAAGAAGTCAACAACAGATTCACCAATAGAATCCTTATCAAGAATCCAAGTGTTGTTGTCTCTGATACCATTAATAACCTTTTTCATTCTTTTTTTTGAAACATAATCATGGAAAAGCTTGGTGTTATTTTCCCCATCCTTGATCCAGCTAACATTACACTTCTGGAGCCAGTATTCCTCTTCCATTTTGTAAGCATTAAGCAGCAATGCATTAGACTTATTGAGCTCAGCGTTAGAGAGAATAGTATTAATCTGCTGATGTAAATTTTCAAACCTAAGGACATCATCCTCTAAAGCTTTGATATTACTGAAAACATTTCCAAAATGCTGCTTGTTCCAAACAATAAGATCAGCTTTTAATATTTTTAATTTATGCCATAAGATCTTCATAGGATCACCCTCTATGTCAAGCTCCCAGCTCTTAGAAACAAAAGGAATGAATTCTTCATCAAGAAGCCACATGTTCTGAAACCTAAAGTTCTTCTTAAGAGCCTGAGACAGTCTAGAAATATTTATAAGAATGGCCATATGATCAGACCCAGTTCTTGCTTTGTGAGTAACAAGCGTATTGTTCAAGAGATTATCCCATGAATTGTTAATAAAGACCCAATCATGACGCCTCCATTTAGCCTTGTTAGACCAGGTAAATCTTGAACCTGCAAACCCAGCTTCATGAAGCCTGCTATCACTGATCATCCTGTTGAAGTCGTCAGCACTGTTTTGACAAAAGGTAGTATATCCTATATGATCATCTACAGATCTTATAGCATTAAAATCACCACACACAAGCCAAGCTTTGTTAGTGAAAGATATATTACATAAAGTTTCCCAACGATTTAATCTGTTTAAACGCTGACATTTCGCATAAACAAAAGTAAGTAAAATGTTGTTGTTAATAAGATCATGCTTAGCTTCAATATGAAGACATTGGTCATGATCAATCAGAACGTTAACAGAAATACTGTCATGCTAGAAAATCCAGATTTTGTTTGATATGTTAAAAACACTGTGATTAAAACCAAGTCTTAAAGCATAGTTGCTAAGATTGTCACAGCTAATCAAGGGCTCTTGAATAACAACAATAATAGCTTTCTTTTGATTAGAAAGGTGTTTTAGTCTTCTACAAGAATATTTATCTTTAATTCCTCTAATGTTCCAATTTAAGATACTAATCATAATTGAGAGAGCGTTTAGAGTTAAGTGATGTTGAAGGTTGACGAGAATTCTTGACCAGCCTTTTCTTTTTAGCTTTCTTAAGTTGCCTGTCAATTATAGTGCTAAAATCTTCTTCCTCCTCAGAGTTATCTTTTCTTAACTGGCTCCTGGTAAGTCTTTTAACAGGATGAACATTCTTTGTTTTGGGTGACAAAACAGTCTGGCTTTTTGTTGAAACTTGAGAACTATCTTTACCACCTTTAGGAGAAGAAAATTCAGATGCTAAGTTTTCATAGTCCGCATTGTTAGCTTCACGACTTTGAAGAGCATCTATAATTTCATCTTGTTTGTTTATAACATTCAAATCAGACTCTTTAGGTTCCAGAATGTTGACATCTTCAAAAGTCTTTTTGCTGGGAGAATCAAGGAAATGCTGACCAGGGTCAGATTAGGTATCAACTTTAGATCGATTATGAGGAGAAGATTGAAGACTTCCAAAGTTAGAACTCTTAGAAGAAAGGTTGACTTGATCTTTTCCTTTGACATTATTCACCATAGAGAACCCAAATTCAAGTGATTGAATAGCACCATTGATTTCAGCAGAAGAAGGCATAACATTAACTTTTTTGGCTAGAGTACCATCGTCTTTAATTGTGTCTGACTTCTTTCTTATTTCCATATCGACATTTCTTGGTTTCTCATTAGCCTTGTTCTTATTATATTGGTCATGGTAACAATATATGAAGAGAAATTGAGAAAGCCACGTGGAAATGGTGCGCCTGGAATAAAGAGATACCTCGTCTGGCAAGGATTTTTATTCTTATAGAAGGTGAACTCCTAACGATCGTTCCCCTTTACAAGAACTAGGGGGAGTCCTGATAAGGCATAACCATGTCACCAACTTATACCTATCGGCTAAGACGAGGTACCTTCGATTATGAAGCGATAATCGAATGGTATTACTTAAACCAGAATTTTCCAACATGTTATTCTTCACGAATATTTCGAGGTACCTTGGTAGTGTAGCACAAGGGAAAAGGTATCAGTAGAAGAACCACACGTCGTCCGTGTTGCAAGGAGAACATTCATCTGTGTGAAAGAAGAACCATACCTCGGCCGATGTTGTATGGTGGTTACGGACAATAAGGCCACTAAGAGCAGTAATAGAGCAGCATTAAGGACGTGGGAGCAAGACATGGACCCATGGCCAAGAATAAAATAAAATGGAGAACTATTAGGAAGTAGTGAAGTAATGCATTGTGAATAAATTATATAAGGAGAGAAGATCCTAAAATAATGTATGGTTTTCCTATCAAAGCAATAAAATAATTGAACTTTGTTCTTCCGTTTTCTATACTTTATATATATCACAAAATTCCCTCACCAATGCCCACTTATCATCACATTTAACTGGAATACCAACCAAATGAAAAGGACAATTGATTTTTTTTTGTTACCGCACGCTTTTCGTTTTCGATCATACTATTTGAATTTAGACCTAAAGATACCGGATCTTTCACTTACGTGACCTACTCTAGATATTTCTACTCTTTTGACTTCTTCCCTAGATCATATTTTAGGCAAAAAACTACGTATCTTGTCGTGTTCTTTGACCCACTGGATCATCGAATCGAAGTTATTCTCGTTGCAAGTTACGAAATTGTGAGCACAATCTATAATAGGTGATATTTTGTCTTGGATAATATCATACAAACTATATAAAAAAAGAGATTCAATCAAACCAAAAACCGGATTACATAAGATAATTTTACAAATTTTATGGTGAAATTCTTGCTCATTCTACCATTATCATGGCAGAATTCTTGTTCATTCTGCTATTATCATGGCAGAATTCTTGTTCATTCTGCCATAATCTTTACAAAATTGTTGTTTATTACGACATGACCTTGGCAGAATTTAAAATAATTCTACCACGTGACGTCAATGTGATTTTATCCGTCGTCGTCTTGGTAGAAACTATCATTTTTTTCGCTACGATGATAGCACCAAACACCACATGGACGTTGATCCCATCAACGAGCATACAATTGATTTTGTAGGTTTGATTAAAATGATTTTTTGAAAAAACAAAAAAATAATATTGTATACCTCTTCTTCTGTATGGAAACATGTTCTTCTTCTATTTCAACCATGATTTTTTTAAAAGTTAAAAAAAAACTCTTATTTTAAGTTTTGTTAATTTAGTAAGTTTTCAAATTTAATTAGATTTTATGTTATGCAACTTTATTTATGGAGTAAATAATGACATAAAATCTAAATAAATAGAATTCTTATTATTTTAAAGTATCATAGTCAAAGATAATTTTATAAATACTAAAAGTTAAAAATTTATTTATACAATAATTTTGATTTTTTTTAGCAATTTCCATTAATTAATCTAAATATAAAGATATTGATTTAAACAAGAAATAGCATAAATTGATAGAATTATATTGATTGTTGCAGGGGTTTTAGATGAACCGATGAATAAAGGCTCCAAGATTCTCAAGCTATTTTCAAGATAGCTTAGGTTTCCTTTAAGTCGTCATCGGTGTTCATTGTCGGCTAGGCTTTCTCCGATCATCTGTAGTTGTGCCCTGTTTCCTCCAATCCTCTGATTGTAGTTGTTATTGGTGTTTCTCTCTGCCTTCTTTGTTTTCTTCGCTGAAAACAGAGCAAATTTTTCTCGTAAGTTTCAGGTTTGTTTCTTCCTGTATGGATCCATTTCCATCAATCAATGAGGTCTTCAGCTCTTCATCAATCAAAGATCCACAAAGCTATGCAAGAAATGTCAACCAATTTAAAGAAAAAACGTACGCAAACGTAGTTAAGGCTAACTGCAATCCCTCCGCTGATGCTCCCAATCCAGAGCATGTATGCTTCAAGAAAGATCATGTATCTTTACAATATGGAGATAGGTCTATCTTCTATTTAAAATCAAATTCGAAACACACTCTTGTAGGTAAATGCTCTTCTGGTTTACCAAAAAGATCGTTTCTTACTGACTTCTTCAACGAATTCCGCTTTGTTCAAGATTACAGTTATACTGTTAAAGATTCAAGGAATATACTTATAGAGTTTGACTCATATGAAGATCTGGGTAAACTGTGGAGGAAAAACGTATGGACGATAGGTTCAACCATGATGAGATTGTTAAAGTGGTCTGAAAACTTTAATGTAAAATACGAATGCCATATCACTCCTATTTGGGTCAAAATCAAAAATCTTCTCGAACACATGTATAATGAGAAGGTGATCACAGATATAGCGTCAGTTTTTGGTAGTCCTGTGCAAGTTAAAGTTCCTTCAAAGAATAGGGCATACTATAATCACCGTCTGGCTAGGATTGAAATGGATATCATCAGGAAACTCTTTCATGACGTATGGGTTGGCTTTGGAGATAATCAGGGATGTAACCTCGATCTAACCATTTACCTGGGGGTAGTATGTTGTATAAAAATATTGGATGGTTCCGTGCCGTTGAAAGAATTTTGTCATTACTTCGTTTTGAAATTGAGGTCCGTTGTTAGTCATAAGGATCCTTGGAATTCCAAATCGAGAAACAATCTTATTTTGAACAAAGTCATATATCTTGTGGATCTTTTCTTTTCTAAATCCTTGGCATCAACTTACTTAGTGAAGTAGTCAACTGTTACATCGAGGAATTGTCGCTTACCAGTAGCCATTGGGAGAGGCCCTACTAAATATATCTCTAATTTATCGAAGGGACACGCTGGTAGTACTATGCTCATTGGGTAGATGCCGCGTTTTGCAAATTGTTGGCAATGGTGACATTGTTTTACTAATACCTAAGCGTCGGAGGCGAGCTTGGGCCAGTAAAACCCTGCAAGTAGAAATCTCCTTATCAGCCTCTGATAACCACAATGATAACCACAATGAGTACCTGCTTCCCCGTCATGCATGTCTTGAAGTATCATCCCTTCTTCTTTTTTATTTACACACCGTAGCAGCGGACGGGTTGTGCTCTTTCTGTATATATCACATTATCTAGAAGTGTTTATTTGCATGTACAAACGTGCAATGATCTCGCTTCTGATTTATCAGGTGGCAGAATATGGTTCTTAAGATATGCAATATATTCATCTCTCCAATCGAATATTATCATGAGTGCATGTATTGTTAATTTTTCAGTTCCTGCTAACACCGTCGGTGAGTCTTGAGTAAGTATGGTTGGGCTTTCTTTTTGGGTTGTCATTTTTACCAAATAACATGCGACTGAGTTGTCAGACCAAGGTATATGTTCGTATCGACCCATCGAAATTGCTTGCTTATTCCTTCAAGGAATCTAAGTACCCTTGTGTACTTACATGTTTGGCTTCAAATGACCATGTGGCCTCACCGGTCACTAACAGAATTGAAGCATGCTAAAACTACTGCGTACTTAGCCGCATTGTTTGTTACTTTGAACGTGAATCGTATTGCTTGTCTGATTTCCTCTCTATTTTGCATCTTCAACATAACTCCAGAACCGTTCTAGTTATGTTTGACGCATGATCTACCTCTAATGTCCACCGAGGGGTGTATGTCCGAACCCCAACATCTGACAAACTCGTTGATGAAATCAGCTACTATTTGGCCCTTTATTGCCGGTCTTGGCTCACAACTATGTCGTATGCTCCCAATTCCACCGGCCACCTTGTTAACCTTCCTGAAACGTCTGGATTTTGAAGTATGATTCCCAATGGGAATGAGATACGCGTGATTATAGTATGAATCTTGAAGTATGGGTGCATTTTCCTAGATGCGACCACTAAACTGAGGGCCAACTTTTCTAGGTTAAGATACATGGTTTCTGCATCAATTAATCATTTACTGAAGTAGTACACCGGCCTATGTATACCCATTTTTTCTCGTACGAGCAAACCACTCACTGTATAGATTGACACTGGCAGGTTCAGGTAGAGGTGTTCTCCGGGGTTTGGTTCCGTTAAAACTTCTATAGATGTTAAATATGCTTTCAATGCTTGAAAATCCTCTTCGCATTCATCCGTCCAGTTGAACTTTTTGGCCCCATTAGAATTTTAAAGAACGATCGACTTTTGTCGGATGATCTGGAGATGAAGCAGGATAGAGCAGTTAAGCGTCACATTAGACGTTGTACTACTTTTATATTTCTTGGGGGTTCCATGGCTAATATTGTCTTTGCGTGAGAGAGTTCAGATTCATTTGCACTCTTGCTAGCAATAAATCCTAAAATGTTAGAAAAAGAACATTTAAGGGGTTAGGTTTTGATTCATACCTCCACAGTGTTTAGAAAACCATCATTAAGACTTCAAGTTGTTTCTCTCCCAAGTTACTTTTCACAATCATATCATCAATGTAAGCTTCCATATACTAACCTAATAGTCCTTCGAATATCTTTTTAATCAGCATCTGATACGTTGACTCGACCTTCTTGAGTCCAAATGGAATGACCTTATAACAGTAAAAGCCTCTTTCATAGATACCTGTCAGTTTCATGGATATCTTATTATACCAGGAATACGCGTCCATGAATGATAGAAAGTCTTTACCAAAAGCGGCATCAACTAATTGATCAATATTTGGTAGGAGAAAAGCATAATTCGGATATGTTTGATTAAGATCGGTGAAGTCTACGCACATGTGTCATTTCCCATTCTGTTTTTACTAACATTGGGCTAGTTATCCATATCGGGTACTGTATCTGCCTGATGTGGCCCAGCTTGACTAACTTATCGACCCCATGAATATTTCTTCTAACTTCTTTAGGGAGAAAGTTCGGTGTGCTTATCTTACTTGACGAACATTGTTGTCGATGGCTAGGAAATGAGAAATAATGATTGGGTGTAGTCATCTTACTTTCTCCACATCCCATGCAAATACATCCTCATTTTTCTACAGTAAAACTATCAAACTGTTTTACAAGTCTTGTTCAAGATTGTTACATATTCTTACGACTTTTCCCTCTTCTAATGTGACATTTTCCTCTTCGTGCAGGGTGTCGTCCTCCTCTTCAGTCTCTCTGGGGTCATCCACCTCTAAATTATTTCGAGAAATCGTTAATCGGTGGCCCTACACCTCACAGCTCGTTAATTGTTATTGGGTCGCTTTAGATGAGTCTGGGGTTATGGCATAGCACTGCCTCATCATCTATTGGGTACCTTTTACTATTCTTACTAAATTCCCAATAGGATACGTGATATATTGCCTAAATAAACAAGAAGTGGCCTCGAGTTTATGTAGCCATGGTCTCCCCAGTATTGCGTGGTTGGAGTTGGGAGCATCTGCAATCATAAACAAAGTATGGATTACTTAATTTTGTGTTTTCACACCCTACTATGACCGGAAGTTTGACCTCGCCCACCAATTTAGTAGACTTTCTCTTGTAGCTGACTAGTTGCATGTTTGTTGTCTTAAAAGAATGTACTCCCAACATTTTTTTGTAGCTCGCCTTAAAAATAACATTGGCAGAACTACCATTATCTACTATTATTCTTGTTACCATAACTCCGAAATATTGGCATTGATTGTTGCTGCATATTTGTGATATGTAATAATACCCTTTAAATCATCATCGTTGAAAGTAAGATCTGCTACTGGTTCCCAAAACTTGTTATATGAAGATCTGTCAACTAAATGAATATATAGGTCCTTATGATGCTACTTTCGTACCATTGTCTCAGTTCCTGACAAGGTGTCTTCTTCAAAAGTAGTACATAATCATTGTCGTTCCTCAATAAGTAGGTTTGGTTCTAAAACATGTTAAAATTCTATTAGCTTGAGACTTGAATTCATGGATAGTTTATGGCATCTGGGTTGAATTTATAATAATCTTAGAACCTATGAGATAACGTAATATAATGAAACCAATTAAGTTGAGACACGCGTCCGTGATCTAAGGAATCTAATTACATGTAGACATGCGTCCTATTTAGTATACATAGACTTTCTAGCAAAAATAACAATTGTTGTACAAACATCAAACGTATAGGCATTGAGACAGTTTAAGGGAAAAACAAAATAACAATTGTTACAAAATTGATTGCAAAATATCTAATGAAAATAAATACAGTCCGAATGAGAAAACAACAACTATAAAAAACATAAAAATGTAAGATAGAGAGACATTGTTTGCAACAAAAATAAGTAGAGTCAGAACGAAAAACATCATACCAAAATGTCTAAGCTAATCTCCTCCCAATAGACTGAAGATGTTGATACGCCTCACTGAGGCTATCGTAATCTGTATGAAACTCCTCGAGAGGTAGAGATAATATAATCTGGCATAATCATGCCAGCATATGTTTTATAACATAACTCTCACGATCGTTGTGCACGTAATCTTGTAATGGGTATATAGTTGGGTTAACAATTTTATACCAGCAAACATCCTGATGAGTGGCGATATACCTCGGAGTATATAAGGACTACATATCATCTCTAACTGTAGATCCCCTCAAAATAGGTCCTCACACATAATGTGACCAATGATCCCAATGAAAAAAATCAAAGGCACTGGTGTGAGACCTGGGTTTCATTTTTGTCTTGCCTTGCAGCTTGTACAGTTGATACGCTGAAATGTGATGCATATGTCCAAACTATCGCAAAGATCGATCGATATAGTAGGTTTGGGTGTGATCTAGACCAACAAAGGTACGAAACTACTTCATCCAATGAGAAATGATCGTGTATAGACCGATAAAGTTGGAAACAAACCTCCAAAACAAAACATCATAAACAATAATACAAATGAGTTTTTTTCTACTATTTAGCATCAACACTTTAAAACCTAATTTTAGTTTCCAACTAAAAAATACCAAACCAATTTTTTTTATCCATTAAACCTAGAAGTCAATAAGCCTATAGACACAATATAAACCATTAATTCAGACAACCGACCACATGTTGTTAATATATAAAACAATTAATAATTATATTCAATTTTATAGTAACTGCATACCAAGTTGCAAAGAGTATAACTACATATCAAACATTTTCATAATTTGATTTATTAAACAACTAATCATCATATAGTAGTAATTGCAAACCAAGCATGTATGTTATTCCATTTAGATTAGTAACTGCATACCACACATTTTCATACTTTCATAATCATTATAATAATTTTATGTGCAAAAGGTAAAACTTGCATTTTGCTGCAGTAAGTTGAACCTAGTCCTCCAGTTCGACTTGCTTTGGAAATCGGAATTCGACGCACTTGTATCGCATCGAACAATAGACGGAAACCGTTTTGTGTAATTGTATGCATAACCGTACGAATAAGAGGGAAATGACCATGTATTCAGGTGCCAAAAAGAGTGATGCACCCACTCATGATCTTCGTCTCCTGCAAAGAGGCATCTCCAAGATGATGAAACAGATATTCCAAAACCGCAATACCCTAACGTAGCGCTTAGCTTGTCTGGTTAAGTCTTTTAGGAGGAACATGTGCTTGTAATTGAAGCACATGTTGCTTTTGTCAGCAAACAAACTACACCTGAACATGTTAAAAATATAAACCCTTGCAGCCTGATGCACCATCTCGTTAGTGAGCAAGGTGTTGATGTCATGGCAAGTCTCGCCGCTAAACCTGCTAGTCCTTTTGCGGTAATCAATCTCAGATTTAAGATAATCTTGATCTAGATGTAGGAGTGTTGAAGCATCAAGAATGGCTAGCAGTTTTTCGTATCTAACATGAAGCATAGCGAAGTAACCATCGACATTCAGACACAAAAACGTATGGACATCGTCAAGGGTGATACTCATCTCACCAAAGCTTAAATGGAAAATGTTTGTATCTGATGTCAACGTTCTATGAAAACGTGTGTAATGGAATTTTGTGGTTGTATGGATGACCATGACTTGATTAGCGTACCAAAAGATGTGACATCCAACAGCTCTCTAATCCTACCTTGACATCCCAAACTCCAGTTTCTATGACTGGTGTAGTGGCCATACAAACATAATAAAAAGGTTTGACGTTAGTAAAAAAATATATCAATTTAAAATAATAATAAATCGTAAAATTATCTCTCATTACCAAACATAGTAAGTAATATGATCTTTAAAAGTTTGGTGAACAAGATCAGATCAACGATAGTGGATGAAGCTCGACAAGGTGAATGTGATCGTCGTCTGAGGTTAGAGCTCGAAGATATATAAACGGATAGACATGGAAGCGGAAGCGTTTTCATAGGTTAGAGCTCGAAGATATATAAACTGATCGGCGTCATGGGTGTAGCGGTGTGGTAGGTCGTATTATACCACCACTCGGCTAAGGAAAGCCATTTGGACCATGTGGTTGGAGCTTCACCTGTCATACAGCGTAAATAAGTCTCAAGTGTTGGATTAGTGACCTCTGTTTGGCCATCGGTTTGTGGATGATAGGCGGAAGAATGTCGAAGATCCACTTCATGTACTCGAAAAAGTTCTTGCCAAATTTCGCTTAGAAAAGTAGGGTCTCGATCGCTAATAAGCTCCTTCGGCATACCATGGTGTTTGAAGACATTATCGAGATAAATGTGAGCAATATCAAAAGCGGTATATGGATGCGAGATGGCGATGAAGTGCGCCTGTTTGCTTAACCGATCAATAACGACAAGTATACAATGCTTCCCGGCTGATTTTGGAAGTCCTTCGATAAAGTCAAGGCTAACTGATTCCTAAAGTCTGTCCGGTATCGGCAGTAGCTGTAACAAACCCTGTCATTTTGTCCTGTCGTATTTGTTTCGTTGACATATCGCACAGTTCCGTACATAATTTTGTATTTCCGTACTCATTTTCGGCCAATAAAATAGAGTTTTAGCACGATGAAGAGTAGAGTCACGACCCGAGTGACCTTCAACCGCTGAATCATGTAACCACTGAAGAATTGATAATTTGGTGTCTTTGTGGTTTCCGATAACTAGCTTTCCTTTCCTACGCAGTTCATTATTGGTGTACGTATAGTGCGGATGAACATTCGTACCAGCAACAATATCGTCGATGATTTGTTTGAGGGAAGGATCAGATTTCCAAAGAAGACGGATGGAATAAAAAAAACCCGATTGAACCATAGACAACGTAAGACTAAGGAGTTGTGAACCGGAAACCCGTGATAGAGCATCGGCAGCATGGTTTTCTTATCCGTGTTTGTACTCAATAACAAAATTGTAACCCATCAACTTAGAAAGCAACATGTGTTGAAAAGGAGTAGTAACGTTTTGCTCCATCATATATTTGATACTCTTTTCATCGGTTTTGATGATGAATAAATCATGAGCAAGGTAAGCATGCCATTGTTGAACTGCATAAACAACCGCAAGTAACTCCTTTTCATAAACCGAAAGTCGTTGGTGTCGAGGTCCCAAAGCTCGACTAATATAGCATATCGGATGATTTTTTTGCATAAGAACTGCTCTGATCCCGAAGTTAGAGGCATCGGTCTCGACGATAAAAGTTTTGGCAAAATCCGGTAAGGCTAAAACAGGAGTAGACGATAAAGCTCTTTTTAAAGTTGTAAAAGCCGCGTTTGCTTCATCATTCCATTTGAACCCATCTTTTTTTAACAAGTTGGCCATGGGCCTAGCGATCATGCTATATCCTTTGATGAACCTCCGATAGTAATTAGCAAGTCCCAAAAAACTGCGTAATTGTTTTTGCGTGGTCGGTGTAGGCCATTGCGTAATACTGTCAACTTTACCCGGATCGGTTTCAACTCCCTTTGTCGAAATGAAGTGTCCCAAATACTCAATTATGGTTGCTCCAAAAATGAATTTGCTTTCTTTGAGGTAAAGTTGTTGTTGGCGGAGGATCTCGAAAACGGTTTGTAGGTGGGTGAGATGTGCTTCCCAAGTAGAGCTATACCCCAAGATATCATCGAAAAAACGAGTACAAACTTTCGCGTAACTTCACTAAAAATATGATTCATGAGGCTCTGAAAAGTACAAGGGGCATTTGTGAGACCAAACGGCATAACAACATATTCATAGTGTCCGGAGTGAGTCTTGAATGCTGTTTTATAGATATCTTCGGGTGACATTCGTAGTTGGTGAAAACCCGCAAGGAGGTCCAATTTTGAAAAGTATACAACCCCACCCAATTCATCTAACAAGTCTTCTAAGAGTGGAATAGGATATTTGTCTTTGATGGTTTGTTTGTTTAACCCGCGATAATCAACGCACAACCTCCAAGTACCATCTTTCTTCTTTACTAAAACAATTGGGGAAGCATACGGACTAGAACTATGTTCGATTATTCCTTGGTTTAACATATCTTTTAGCATCTTGTCTATTTCATCCTTTTGAAGGGATGAGTAGCGCTAGGGTCGGAGATTAACGGGATTAGAACCGCTTACCACAGGAATTTTATGATTAAACCCTTCACGAAAATGTGGTAAAGCTGTGGGTTCGACGAAAATTCCAGAGTACGAACTGATCAACTCACGCAGCATAGAGTCCGTAGAAAATTCTGTTTTGGTCGCCGAAATATGAGACAAAAGAGCTTTGGGGTTTAAGTCGTCTAAAACGTCATATGTTATCTCATGGCCAAACAACAATGCGATCTGAGGTTCTTGAAGCATTAACTTGTCCAAACTTGCTCCGTTGATCGCCTTACAACCCTTGGTTACATTCCCACGCAGCACATGCTTCAAACCATTAAGGTTGAATTCCATTCGGAGGTTCAGAAAATCCCATAAAATTGGACCGAGGGTGTGCAATCATTGAATACCTAGCACAAAATCACAACAGTCAAGGTTTAAAGTTCTTACCTCGGTGGTGAGATCATAGCCTTGTACTTTCCAAGAAAAATTGCTACACTTGTATTTTGTAACAATTGTGCTTCCCAGGGCGGCGGAAACCACCATCGGTTTAGTCGCTTCGAGAGGGCAACCGATTTCATTGGCAACCTTTAGGTCCAAGAAGTTGTGTGTACTCCCGGGATCAATCAAAATGTGGATCTTTCTCTTACCACTTTGTCCTGTCAAACGCATACAATTGAAGGTTGTGTTGCCTGTCAGTGCATGTAGCGATATCATAGGCGGTTGTGTTTGCTCTGACTCAACAGCCGTCGTGTTGACGACGTCATGAACCTCATCTACATCGGAAAGTTCAGATTTTGCATCACCTTCCATGACATATATATGAGCCTTGCGATGGGTTTGTTGATGGCCGGGAGTGAAGATTTCATCGCAATACATGCACATACCTTTTTGTTTGCGATCTTGCATCTCTTGCCAAGTAAATTTTCGGGGTGTTTGGTTGTTGTTTCTTGAGATAAAATTTGGCGTCTGATGTGTTTGTGTGTTGCTAGGGGCAGTGGGTTAAAGCGGTGGCTTGGTGTTTTGATTCGGATATTTCGGTGTTTGATAGGCGTTTGGAGAATAATAGGTGTTGGGTTTGAATGAGGGTCGTTGTGGTTTGTGAGGTAGTAAGCGTAAATATGATTCATGCATCATAGCTATTTTTGCTGCTTCGGCATCAGATTCCACATTCTGAAACTGTCTCACATGAAGCTGCAAATGTGGATTTAGATTAGTTAAGAAAATACTTAACGCATGGGCGCGTGGTAGGGATAACCATGTGAGTTTACACTCAAATTTATCATAAAACACCTCGACCGAATCGGTATCTTGTTGTAAGCTAACCAACTCCGATAATGGATCAACATACAAACCTCCAAAGCGACTAGAAATTGCAAGAACATATTTTGTCCAGGGTGGGTATCGATTAAAACGTTCTGCAATATAGTTGTGGTGCCATTGCAATGCCTTTCCTGTCATATGGATAGCAGCGAGTCTTACCTTCGATTCATCTAGCGTTCCGTCAAGCGCAAAGAATTGTTCGCATTTAAAAACCCAATCGCGTAGGTCGGATCCATCAAAAATAGGAAACCCAACCTTAGTAAGGCGGGTGAGCAAACCGTTTTGTTGGTGTCGTACGAGGCTCCTAATTAGTTCCACGATTCGAACCGGGGACAAGGTTCAGCGGATCAGGTGGTTCCGGAGACAATGTTCGGGGAAGCGTCGTGAAAACGCCTAAATGTGAAGGATCGTCGTCAACCAGCGGACGCTTTTCAGGGTTCTGTGTAATAGGGCGTAGCTCCGCAAACATGTTCTTAATATCGTTGAATCGAGCAGTTATCTCATTCCTCGGTAGATCGTTTTGTTTGAGTTGAGCCACACGATTTTCTTCATTTTTCTTGGCTTGATCGGCCTGAACTTGCTTCATCTCCTCAAGTTGCTTGTTAACCTCGATCAAAGTTTGTGCTTTAGTTTCCATGACTGCTTATTTTGAAGTAGAAAAATAAATTCGGGTCCGGAAGATCGATGGCTCTGATACCAATGTTACAGGACTCGTTAGGCACGATAAATCCAAACTAAAAACCTGACGAAAGGTTCGAAGAATGGTAGAATAAGGACTATGAGATAATGTTGTAAGTAAGAATATTACCTCTAAGAACACAAATTCTCTTCAATGAGTATATGAATAGATAATAGAGAAAGATAAAATAACTTGAAATTATGATTATGCCTTTTCGGAGTTCCCGTCTCTCTTACATATAGATTTAGAGTCATAAATAAAGAGAACCAAACAAACATTAGTTTAGGGCTTAAATGAATGAAAAGTAACCGTACGAATAAGAGACCAATAGGATCTCTGTAACAAGATGAGACTATTTCAGTCTTTTTCTTTTCATATTTATCCTCTTGATTTGAATTGTAGGCGGAGTGAACTTGAACCCTACAGTAATTCCATAATCTGAAGAAAGAAAAAAATTAAATCTACTTGAAAATATAAAATTAAAAAAACTATTCATAAAAACAGTTAAACAAAAAAACAGGATAAAATATTATTCCGGAAACGGCCAAGCGCTTTGGTGGGTTGGCTACGGCTCTCTCCTGTTAGTGCGACGGTGGCTGATTGTGTCTTTCCAATTTTTCGATCGGTTCAAAGTGTGGTACCGTTCAGATTGTAAGTGTAATTAATTCAGAGAATACGGTGGTGGTTTCCAAGTTTTGGATGGTCCTAGGTTCGTATTGTTTTAGTCAAACAATTAATTCAGCACTATTCTCAAGTATAAATTTTTGTCTCTTCAGTCTTCACTCTTCACACATGGTCGAGTCCCTTTCCAAGTAAATTCTTTTGGACAAAATTCAACCACTTTTTAAATCTAAAATAAATAATCGGTGAAAAGAAGTAGAGAGAGAAAATAAAAAGTTAATTTATTTAAGAAAAATATAACAATTTTACAAAATAATTTTTTTATATGTGCATATTTAGTTTAAAGATAAAATATTAAAAATCATACTTTATAAAACAATTTTAACTTTTTTAATATCATTTTACAAAATATTTTTAACTTTTTTATAGCAAATCTCCAACCTCAAATATCACATAATATTACATGTGTATTGTTATGTATATTCTGGGCTACATTTTAACCGTGTCATGCCTGATCATGTGTACTTATTCTTTCTTAAAAAATTAAGATTACTTCAAACTTAAAAGGTGGGAAGCCCAAAATTAAATTGGGCCTACCGAAGCTTTTAGACTTTAGTTTAGCTATCCATATTTGTTGATGGAATGAAAGTAAACTTATAGCTATAAGATGAGTGAAGAGGTGACTCCGATTTTGTGATGAAAATGGCTAAAAAAAAGTTTCATTTATTATTTGTAGTGCTAAACCTCAATTCTTTTATTATCTTATAAAATTAAAAATTAACTTTTTATTTTTTATTTTTATGTTATTTATAGATATTATAACCGCGTTTACTAGCATATTGCCTAATATATAAATTAGGTTATTTTAAAAATTCACCCGTTCTAAAAATCATTTTCATTGGATAAAAGAGAATTTTTTGTCAACTCTGATCCGGAGGCTTTATCTTTGGCTCCAGATTTGGAGGGCCCTGTTTTGGAATACTTGGGTTGAGAACCGGTTCTTAGGCCTCTTACCAGGCGCGTTATCCGGTGAGGGTTAGTTTTTTCTGGAGATTTCTCGATATCTGACTCCATAGCAAATCACCCTATTGGTAAAATATGAAAAATAAGTTTTGAAGGAAAGATAACAAACAAAATTTGAGGTAACATCCAAAACACTTGCAGTATGCTACTTGTTTTAGTACTATTTCCTTCTAGAAAATAATTTTATAGAAAATAAATTTTTTTCCTCAAGGGAGGTTCTAGCTGGAAATAAATTTTTAATGTTGGCCATAACAAGATCTTCACAATTTAACTCTTCAATTTTTCTGGAGATTTCTCGATATCCTCTATCACCTAATCCTCTCTCAACAAATCTTCCCATAACAAAATCACCCTCGGACCATCTTTTAACTCTTCAATCCTGCTTGTCTTTGTAAGGACTGGATGCAAGGGCTTGAGTGAAGAAAGCAACAGCAGAAGCCCCAATGTCATCTCTATCAAGAATCCAAGTGCTATTCTCTTTGATTCCATTAATATCATTTTTCTTTCTTTTCTTTGTAACATAATTATGAAACAGCTTTGTATTTTTGTCTATATATATATATATATATAGTATTAATATGTTGTAGAAAATATTTTGCTTTGGCTGGTAACTTATTATTTTGCAGTTACTGAAAGGTTGTGTAATTATTTTGAGCAACTAAGCATAAATACAAACACTATATTTTTTAATATATTTAATAATTGTTTCACACATGATTTGGAAATTTTCAAGACGCAACATAATCTCAATAGAATTGCGTCATTACATTGACAATGAACTTAAAAAATTCGTCAATGAAAAGGATAATTCCATGTAATGCTTCATTGGTTTGGCGCATAATATTATTTTTACATTTTTACAGTGTACATTATTTATACTATTTCTCCACATATATAGCAACTAAAAATAATAATATCGTTAATACAACGGTGAATTATTTGACGTCATTTCAACCACAGATCTTTTGGTTTTATTATGTCTCGTGTGTCGTTTTGGTTATGCACAAGAAATATTTAAGTAAAAATAACTTTAGAAGTTGGTTCTTATCATTTTTGAATTTAGAACATGAATACGAAAATCCACTTTAATACTTGCAAAACCTAAGTAATTATAAATGGGAAACATTGAATACATTATATGTGAGAACTAATTGTATAGTTTATGCAAAACCTTTGTACCTGATTTCACCGCATCGATGACGAATAAACCTAACTTAGTAGTCATTATAATAGAGAATTATGTTTAGACATTATAACTATGTTTTTCTTGGTTTTGTCATGACTAATTTGCTAGTTTCTTATCGTGGTAACAAAATTTACATAAATTACTGAATTTAGATGTTTGTTCTTATTGATTTATAACTTATTCCAAGATTATAAAAAAAATTACGATAAAAATTACGAAACCTATCATAATATATGTGTGAAATCATCTATAAGTTGTATGGAAAACATGCAGAAAGTATGATGCAAAAGAAATAAGAAATAAAATATGAAAAACCTTCAAAAATTGATGTCACCAACTCGATGATAAATAAAACTAATTACGTCGCTAATGGAATGAAGAATTATTTTCTCCAATTTTAACCACAAATCTGTTGGTTTTGTTAGGATATATATATATATATATATATATATATATATCTTTAGTAACCTAGTCGAAATATACAGATAAAATGTTGAAATTGAATGATTGTTCTTATCATTGTCCAACGTACATCCTAAATATGAAAATCTATGTTATTAATTACAGAATCTAAGTAATTATACATGTGAAACATTTAATAATTTATATGAAAAATCTTGATGAATAATGAAACTTTGATATAGTAGTTGCGAAATCTAATATAATTGTAGAAAAAGATAAACAAAGACGACTAGAATTTTATTATTTAGAAAGTGTATCAGTTACAAAGAGTATAGACTCTTATTTATAGATAAAATATTTGAGCTAATGGGTTTGGTTCTAACATCTCTAACACCCTCTCATAAACTCATAATGCAACAGATGTATTGAGAGTTTGTAAAAAAAAGGAAACTGAGATATTGACAGAGCCTTTGTAAAGAAATCCGCAAATTATGTTTATTTGCAAAGAACTTTGCAAGTTGTCTTCAATCTTTGAAACTTCTTCATGCATCTTATTTACACCGCTCACAACTAGTCCTACAAAGCTCATCATAATTGAATCAAAAAACCTAAGAGGAACAAAAACACTTCAATAGAGGAATGGACTCAAAGTTCTTGAGAAATGAGAGGTAGGCAATAAATCATAACAATGAGACACTTGAGAAATCTTCAACTAATGAGTAAAAATTTGATATTCTTCCCATCTTCTTCATAAATATTCTTCAAGTACTACTATTCAATCATATTTTCTACCTCCTCATCTTCTTCAACCAAATATTCAATTCACATATCAAATCTCAAATACTCAATCCCTCTCTCAAATTCGTAATGCTTATTATTTGCATTGTGAGTTTGTTACAAACAATAAAAAAATTCAAATACTAATTCTAATCTAAACAACAGAAAACCAAATTGAAATACCAAATACCAAAATTGAATCTAAAACCAAAATCGACATCAAACGCCAAAACCATAATTGAAATCCAAAATCAAAACAAAAAGCCAAAACCAAAACTTCATAACCCAAATTTGAACGTCAATCTCCAATCTCCAATCGTTAATATTCAATCTCCAATCTCCAATCTCCAATCGTTAATCTCCAATCTCCAATCACTAATGTCCAAACTCCAAACTCCAACGAATCCAGACAAATACAAACAAAACGAAGCCAAACGAAACCAAATAAATCCAAACGAACTCAAACGAATCCAAGCAAATCAAAATGAATCAAAACAAATCTAAACGAATACAAACAAAATATATACCAAATCCAAATCCAAACGAATCTAAAAGAATCCAAACAAAAGATATACCATCTGATCCAAACAAATCTATACCAAATCCAAATCCAAATCCAAATCCAAATGAATCTAAACGAATCCAAACAAAAAACGTTGATCTAAGAAAATGTCAGATAAAGTTTAAACATTTAATAAAATCTAAACACCAAACAAAATCCAAATGAATTTTGAATTTCAAATCTAAATGAATTCTGAATTTCAAATCCAAATACCAAATCCAAATCTAAATTCGAATATAATTCCCAATCAAAATCAGAATAAAAATAAAAATTGAAATCGCGGCTTTACCAACAAAACTGATGCATTGTTCCAGTAGCGATTTATCCTGAAATGTAGCACCGAATCATAATCCAACCAGTCACATTGAAGGATTAGATGTCTCGAACCCTCTGTCTAAAATTCAGGAAAAATTGACATCATTTACCTCTCAATCAGGTCTGTTGCTTGTGTTGCACACTACAAATATGAAAATCAAAACTTTTGTGACGACCAAAAAGAGAATTTTAAACCATTTCAAGCTATTTCCAAACTATAGCGCAATGAATATATAGAGGAATATTTCCTTTCATATAACAAAGAATAAATTTTTTATAATAATTTATCGGTATTGCATGAAAATAAATGTTTTGTATAAACAATTTTATATGTTAAAACATTTGTTTTGTAAGTAACAAAGCTTTCATATAAATATTAATTTAAATAATTTATAATTATTAATATTTAATATTGGTTGCAGTTGAGGTAGCAAGATAGCAGTATTCTAAACAATAAGAACAAGTTATCAAAGTTGTATTTGTATTATTGATTATATATTTATGAAAAACATTAGTTTTTGCTACATTTGGAGAAACGGTTGGTGCGTCCAAAATTTATTACGCAGAAGACTTTTAAAAATTCAGTGAATATAATTTGACGAATACAATTCTAGATACGCTAATAAACTTACTTCATGATTATTGCACAATTGTTCAAAAAATACGGTTGGTTGTGTACCAATGTTGTTGGTTAGTATAATACAAACGTTAAGAAAAACAAACTTTAGTTGATTCCAAGTAATGTGTAACATTATTGTTATTCACTTAATGTGGAGTCATTTCTCATTGAGCACACTAACGTTGGAATGTGGTCAACATTCTCAACAAATTCTGTATCAAGATTCTTCAAATGGTTATGTATGAACAGAAAAATATTGGTTGATTATTTTAGAAACCTTCGGAAAGGTCCAGTGTGCTTAAAGTTCATTTAAACAACAATTTTAATCAATGGTTTTAAAACATATTAATGAAGCTTTTTAAAATCAGATTTCACAAGTTTGTGTTGAACGTAGGATTAAAATTTGGAATGGAAGAAAGGTCATCAGAAAGTGACCTTGACACACGAGAATGGGGAATATATGACCCTGCAACATTTTAAGGACAACAGGAAGATGAATCGCCAAAATAACCAAACATGTAATTTGTGATACCCTTTCGTAACGAGACAATCTTAATATTTCGCAATCAACGTTCGTAATATTTTGTACTTAATTTTTGTATTATTTCGCATTTAAATTTCTTTATATTTATCACTTAACTTGCTTAATGGTTTTAACTTGACTTCCTTAATATTTTCACTTAATTAGTACTATCATATTTTGTAATATTTGGTATGTTCAAGTTTAACAATCCAAAAATATTTTTGCATTTCGCAAACATAAATTTTAATATTTGCAATGAACTAAAGTGATCAAAAGAAGTCATAAGAAAATAAAATAATATATAATAATTTAAAAACATTAAATGAAAAAAAGTATAATATACAAATTGTATAAAAATTTAGAGACGTCAATAACTATCTAAACGTTCTTTTACATAATTACGTGCTTTGTTTGAATGGAAATGTAATGTATGGATTTCGCATGCAGTGAATATTTTGACATTTCAAAAGTAGAAATAGTTTTCATTTCTTATTTAAAGAATAAGTTGAAATTTCACAAGCACAATAAATTTGAATTTCGTGTTTATCTCTGAAAATTGTCGGAGATAAAATGGCACTTACCACTTGCAAACGTCAAATCTATAAGTTTAATTTTAGATAAGACGTGTATCCAAACTCTAAAAATTCTTAATGTCTGATTAGACAAACATATAATAGGTTAGGCTTGATTTAATAACTATGTTATTTTAAATCTTATTATTGTTTGTTTCATTTTATATTCTTGATAGTTTTGTTAAATAGGTTACTTTTGAGCTGCTACTATATAAGATGACATGATATACCAAGGTTTTGTTTGTTATTTTTCATTTATAATTTAGTACATGATCTGTAACTTTTTTTTCCAACCACATGGCCTTTATAGCCACGAACTTTATTTTGTATGTGTGTGGTCTTTGAACGTTCATGCACAACCCACAAGTTTTGGCTAATATCTTATTGTGGTCGCTGAATTATGTGTTAGATATGAACCAAATAAACTAGTTCATGTATGACATATATCTCAAGCTTTATTATAGATAATAAAAATAGTCATTGGTTTAGTGTGCTTCGGTATCGGATTTGACCCGATAATGAAAATAATGGCTCAATAAGGGTAAAGAGGAAGCACATAGACATTTCAAAAAACAATACTCGCCATTATTTTAAATATATTTAATACATATTTACATGTCATTAATATATATATTTAATATGGAAAATTCTTATGATATACATGTCGTTATTGTATACATCTGCAACACTCTCAGACCATAAACCTTTTCAATAAAATTTACATACCGAGTTATGCATATAATATTATATAAAAATAATTATATATACTTTTCTTAACAAATAATTTTACTAAATTTTATTATATTATAGACATTTATTTACCAAAAAATGTATGTAAAACTAGGGGTTGACAAAGTCTTCAAAGAGAGGGACATACAAACAAAATATATCATTCTCCAATTTATACACAACATAAAAGATGAAGATGGAAAGAATCACTGAATTTCATATATCATAGATTTAGAAAGCGTGATTGTCAACAACTACAACATTATTATGTCAATTGAAATGTCAATTAAAACCTAACAAACAAAGAAAACAGTCAAATACTTAGCAGGAACTGACACTTTTATATGTTTTACGTATTTTTAAGGTTAAGAAATACACAATGTTATTTTGGTAACTTGACTTTGCAATACAACTACTTTATAAAAAATGACATCATACCAGCAATGAAGATATGAAATCCAAGAAATATCCAAAAAATAATTTGTTGATTCTGAGGGTTTTTATATCAATATACAAAGTACTTCATCGACACTTGTAAAATTTAAAAAACATTCGAATGTGATATTTAGTATGATTACCGAGTTTAAATGTTTTATCTTTTATAAACCATCAGAGCACTATCAGATTTTGATTATAGTTTGAGGAACAAACAAATTCAGACTGAACCTTTTATATGAGTTCGCACTTAACACTTCTAATATATGGATTGAACATTTGTTATATTTTGCAAGTAAACAGTTCTTATTTTGCAGTAACAGACGAATGTAATATTTTACAATCATATTTGAGTATATTTAATTTCACAATGGACCAATATAATATTTTACACGGTTGTGTGAGTACTTCTTATTTCACATATGATGGATATATTATCTTTTCAAAAGTTGAAATAGTTGAAATTTTGCAACCAAAAAAATAGCACTGACAGAATAACATATAATCCGAGAGAAGAAAAATAAATGCTCACGAATAAAACATATTCATTTTCCACAAATATAAACACCTTTAAATTTCGCAATTGATATTACAAATACTTAAAGTACTAATTATAGGATAAACAAACTATATTTTTACTTTAGTACTAAGTGCATGATCAACCAAATCGATTGTCTTCTTCATCATTAAATTCATATGACATGATCTAATGATAAACCTGCTCTTCTTCTACTATCATTTGCTAAATAACTTTGAACTTGAACTCATTAATAGTATGGTAAAACTTATTACTGTATATACTCTTCACTAATACCCTATCATAGTGGGTAAGGTCAAATAAGAGAAATTAACAACTGATTATAGGTCAGCTCGTCTTCTTTGTATATTTTCCCTTATACTCGAAATGGAAAATGGATTGATCCCGTCTCTACCATAAATCTTATAAACTTTTCAAGTACCTTATTAAAATCAACTAACCAAGGATTGTGTGTCATGGTGATTTGCAATACGATCACTATTATTCTCAAGCAACTATCTTCAAGTATATTTCAATCTCTGAAATAATTATCTTAGATCTATGTCAAGTTTTGGAAATATGGTTTCATTTAAAGTCGTTATAAGATGGTGTATTGACACAGGAATTAGTATTCACCAAAAAATAAAAGACAATTGGGAAAACGTTAAAAATATGTTTTACACAAGGTATGGTATGGAAAAATTCAAACTATAATCTTACAACTTAATAATGAGAAATTGATACGTGAAAACTGACTTTGTTAGCTACCATGACATAGAATGGGATACAATACTCGTGTCTTGTTTGGTTATGCATTTTATTGTTTTTCTTATTTAATTTGTGTTCTAGCACGTGGTTTTTTAATCCTCTTAGCAGTTACATATCATGCATAATCAAAACTTGTTTAACATTTACCTGAATCTTTGTGTATTTCGTATTTAACCTTTTCAATATTTTGTAACATACTATTTTAATATTTCATAATTACAATTAATTTATCAGCAAGTTTACGTTTCCCAAAAGAACATACTTCAAACTTTGGAAAATGGTAAAACGACACCATAAACACATTTCGCAATGAATTGATACGTTTTACATTTCACAAGTATAATAAACTAGGAAATCGCTAACAATATTACAATAAATCTAAGTACTAATTCAAGCAGATTCGTTATGATCTTCATCTTTATTTCATAAGCATTTGGTCTCTTGTCGACCATATGTTTTTTAACGTTGCAATTGCAGTTCAAACACCTCGAAGCTTTCCAACGATTTATTCCGATTTATCAAACAATAATTATCAAATTAATATATTATCGGATCAAAAAATACAACTACCACTTGAAACCAACGTGTTTAATGTGCAAAAAGAAACAAATAGAACCTATAGATTTGATTATTGTTTTAAAAAAAATCTCTCTTTAGAAGAATTAAACACAAACTAAAACACTAAATCAAAAATCTTTTACCACTGTATTATTTTCTATAAGCTATTTTTTGTATTGAATGTGACCGTCAATTCAAATTTTCAAAGGGTAGTCAGAAATGTAAACCCTAGGCTTGTTGTGTTAACGATCACGTTGAATCTAAAAGAATGAATTTAAGAAATAAAGGCATTGAAAAATAGTATTTATGGTTTCAATTTGAAGAGACAAAATAGTGATAAGAAGCATAAATTAAAAAGAACCCCAAATATTAGCCTTATATAGTAAAATTAAACTTATACAACAACAACCAACTACTTCCTTATTTGTTAACATCAATGAGTCTTTTTCCACCTATTTTATTTGCCTAAATAATAGATACAGTTAAATTAAATTATTAATGTCTAATACAACGTGTACCCAAACGTTTTATATTATTAATATTTGACTAGATGTGTATCAAAACTCTACAAAAACAATTATGTATGATTAGATGTGTATCCAACCTCTTTAAATTAATAAAGTTTGATTAGGTGTTTTTTTTATTGTTTTCGCATTTAGTAATCTTTTATTATTTAACCATAGATAACGCGTGATCCCAATACTTTATTATCCTGAAAAATAGGCATGCAAAAGAGAGTGGAAAGTATATAACCCGACAACATTTGAAGGACAAAAGAAATATGAATCATGCTAAACAATCGTAATAATTCGTAGTAAAATTTTGTGATATTTTACATTAGAAAATCGTAATACTTGACAACCAACTGTTGTTATATTCCGAGACCAACATTTGTAATATTTAGGAATGAGCGATCTTAATATTTCACAAATAATAGTATTTTCCGAAACGGCTTACATGTCGCTTCAATCTACGTACATATTTAAAATATTGATTAAATATCATAAAAAATACACTTGTTTGAGAACATAAAGTGAAAACAATAGTACAAGAGAAGATTAGCATGCATTTTTTAAAAAAATTAAATTTATTTTGGATACATTCCTTGTTTTCAACATTGTAGTATATTTGCGTTAAATAATTTTCCATTCACTATATTTGTTTAGTGTTATATTGTTAACGAACGAGCTAAATATTAAACATCAGTACGTGAAGTGAATAAATTAAAAAATTACATTAAACTTAAAATGAAAATTAAAAAATAGTAAATACTTAAGAACATAAAATGAACAATATCAATATCAAATGTGACAAACACATAAATTTAGAGAGGCATCAACTTGTTCAGTGAGGTGCTCCTCCACATAACCTATCATATCTGTTTAGAATAAATTCAAGAAATTTGAAATTAAACACTATGCCTCTTGCCTGGCTTCGTACGAGAGGATAAAAATCCAAAAAATGGAACAAACTTTAGATCAAATTTGGTAGAGACTTCTTCACGGTCTTGTATGTGTGACATCAAACATAAGCTACATGTACTCATCGAATCGTGCATGTAAAAAAACTTATTAATTTCATCCATCTTTGTTCTCTTCACAATGGCGGCGACTTCCAACAAACGGTTTTGTTATTGTATAATTTACTCCATAAAAAACTTTAATTTCAATTTGTTATGATATTTTATAAATGAAGCTATAATATACATTTTAATGGTTGTAGTTTGCAGGATATTGTATTTAAGTGTGGATAAAGCGATTTACTGACAGGGGGATCTGTATTCACCAATAAATGAAAGGCAATTGATAAAAAAATTATTTCGTAATGGTTTATGTCCTTATTGCACAGTGGATTTTTAAATCCATATTTTGTAATCACTGATATTATGTTCGACATGTTAGTTGTATTTCACAAGGAGTCTATATCCATATTTTTCAGATTTACAATATTACAAATATATGTATTTGCAAGATGCTTATGAAATAAAGCTTCATACATGATATTTCATAAGTATTGGTTTACTACATGTTTCGTATTGACATGACTGTTGTACAAATAATATGTTTCCAAATGATAATACCAAAGTACAAAATCTAGTGGTGCGTACGTGACCGTTGCATAACAAATTGTAGCTATAATACAAGAAAAAATTATACACAAATTAATACCAATAATTTGTCCGAAATATCGCAATGCTAAAGGAAAACGATGTAAATTTCATCATAATTTCCATTGACAGCTACTATAACCAATTTGGTGTGCATCTTTCAACTTTCGCGTCATTTTATTTTTGTAATCGTCATAGACGTACGACTCAATATGTAAAACGATTATAACTTCCACCCAACTTGTTGCTCGTATCCAAATGCTATAATTTGAAGTGCATCGCAAAGCCCCCTCATAGACTAAAGACCTCTTGTGTTATTCGTGCAAAATGAACGAGTGAAACGCTTTTCGAATTGGATTGATTCAGTCATGTATAGTATTCCTTAGCTTATGTTTGGTTTCTGGGAGCTTATCAGTCACATTAAGTTTCTGAATGCCTTGTGCACTTCCAAACTAGAGTACTATCTGTTCTGGATAATAGCATGCACATACTTCACTCCCGCTATATTTCCATGATATCATGCTACTTCTTGATAAGGGATAGCATCGTGGATGGTTAAATATAGCTGGGACTGGGTCATTCTACCACTGGTGCATGACCTTATACTTCAGCGGTGCCAAGATAATGGGTTCTTACTCCAACTAGAATATATTTTATGCATACACATGGCGTTATTTTATTGGTAGTATTATGTAACCATATATAATTAATCTTATCTTGATATTTAAATTAATTTATTATTTATTCATTTATATAATCCAATAAAACCTCTCTTATATTTTTATATATAAGCTTTATAACAGGTTAAAACTATAATATCTACCATATTGAATGGACTACGTGAGAAGATTATTATTTGCTAAAAGCAGCCACTATTGTGAAAGAAACAATGGCAAATGAAATTTTAATGTTTTTTATTAAATTAGTATGCCGAACGTGTTGCATGTAGGACATGCATCAAATATATAGTACATGTATGATGTTGCTGATGAGTTCGGATTATCGAGTCACAGCTCACTGTGTTATCCGGACAAGGGAAATTCGGACATAGTCTTGCCACCCATGGTGGAGGTGGTTGGGGGAAAAGAATGAATACACCACCGAGGAACGAGATAAGTTGATAGCTGAAATAGAAGCGTTGAGGGCCATTAAAAAAGCAGAAATGGGTTTAAAGGAGAAGTCAAAGGCGTCAGCCATCCATCATACTGACAATCCTAAGGAGAATGATCCATCAACAAAGACTCATTTAAGTACAAAAAAGACTCATGTTAGTTCTAAGAAGTCTCACCGGTCTAAGTCGGTGGAAAGCTCAGATTCTGAGTCCTCCAGTAGCTCTTCGAACGAGGCTGAGCTTAAAGAGTCTTTGTCATCAAGCAGTGATGAAGGGAGGTCCAGGAAAAAACAGAATCTAGTTGAAAATATTCAAGAAAGAAAGATAGGCATGGGAGACTTAAAAGATATTTGGGCAAAGGGTCATCTCACAACCACAATCACAGGCATGTGGATCAGCTGTTGATCGATTCTTTTGCTTTTCATGATGAACCAGGTATTCTTACAACACCTAACGAAGACACGGTCTTCAGTTGTAGTAGGAATTGGAGACAATCACCATTGTCTACTAAGATACTGTTCGGAAACCTACCCAAAAGGTTTGATAGTACTAAAATGGAGAAATATGATGGGAGTAAAGATTTGGACAATCATCTAAAGCAGTTCAAAAACTTCATGATGAATTTTGATGATGATGACAAACTTCTGTTTAGAGCCTTCTCCTAATCTTTTACGGGCAGTGCTCTCAAATGATACAACAGTTTACCCCAGAGATGTATAAGAAATTTTGATACATTATGGGTTGCCTTCCCAAGGCAGTTTGTGGGAAGTAAAAAGGTGAAGGGTAATGGAGATACTATTATTCATTGTACCTAAGAGCCAAATGAGTCCTTAAAAAATTATATAAGTCGGTTTGTAATTACCAAGAATGGGTTAGCAGATTGCTTCGAACATATGGCAATTGCTTCCTTAAGGCAAGGGTTAAATCCTGGGAACTTGGCTGATTCGGTGATAGGAAGAAGGCCATGACCTCGGGTGGCTTGCTAAACCAGGTGGGAAAGCAAATCAACATGGATAAAACGAAGAAAACCAGGGTACACCGTCAGGTGAGGTCCGTCCCGGTAGCTTAAAACCAAAACCAGTCCGGATACAAGGCTAAAGAAACCGGATAAGGGGTCCAATAGGGCCAAACAAACTCAATCCAACCCAAATCCATCTCAGAGCCAGCAGTCAAGGAGTAAAAGAGGTCATTAGGTTCAACCTGAGTGGTTTGCAGAATTAAAAGAAAATGTGGCTACCATTTATGACAAAACTGAAGATGAGGTCCATTTCTGGAAACCAGCAGCATTGCAATATCCTAGAGAAAGTCGTAATACTTGTTTTTTCCAGTATCATCATGATATTGGCCATAATACCCAAGACTGTATCACTTTGAAGCGGGAAGTGCGGAATCTCATTGAAAGAGGCAAGTTGGGTGCCTATGTCAAAAGAAGAAGTGGGAACAGGCCTGATAATGCTCCTCGAACTGGCCCTACGAATAATGCCGGAACATCTGCTCCGAAGGGGGATATGGTGATTCATGAAATATTTGATGTCGATTCGGAGTATATGGAGCCTGACCCAACTCGGAATAAGGTGGGGGTCATGACTGAACAGGTCAAAACGGTGTCCGGACTCATTAGTTTCTTTGAGTCACTTACCATTTTCGGAGGGGACACCATGACGGCACCCACTCCTTCATCAAGGAAGAGGCATGTTCATAGTCTAGCTAATTAATTGGAAGGGGGCATGTCTTCTTACTAGTCCCAGACCCTTTATGAGGATGTCGTGGTGATAAGAGCATCTATTGGGGGCAATGATATCAGACGAATTTTGATTGACACTGCAGTTCAGCAAACATTCTCTTTTTAAGTTCTTACAAACAGATGAAAAATCTGGTCGTTATTCAAAGGTCAAACAGAACTATTGTGGACTTCACAAGGAGCTCTGGGGATGTATCGGGGAATTTGAAGAAGAGGTGCTATTGGACAAGAGACCTTTCAAAAAGCTGGTCAGAGTGTTATTCGTTGTGGTAGAATGCCCCACATGCAACAATGCAATTTTTGAGAGGTCATGGGTCTCTAGAATGTATGATGTGGCCTCAACAGTCCACCAATGTTTGAAGTATGCAGTTCAAGGGCAAGTGGGAGTTGTCCGGAGTAGCCAAAAGATAGAAAGGGAATGTTATGCAACTGCAATTGCTCCTAAAACTTTGGGAGCAGTCCGGGTTAATGAAGATTAGCAGTTATTGGGGCCTTCTCGGGGTGAGGGTGAAATTGATGACCCTAGAGAGACCCCTGGTGTTTTAATACTGGTTAAATAAGTTGAAACCCAGTCTCTGGTAGAAGGTAGAAGTGTTAAAATTGGCTCCAATATGGCGCCAGAGTTGAAAAAGAAATTGTTGTCCTTTTTGGCAGATCACCAGCATGTCTTTGCTTGGTGCAATGCTGATGTGACCGGAGTGCCTAAAAGTGTTATATCACACAAGCTCTCTATCCGAAGTGATGTTGCACCTATCATACAGAAAAAGAGAGCTTTCTCTAAGGAGAAAGATGATGTGATAGTTTAAGAAGTCGACCGACTTACCAAGATGGGGCACATAAAGGAGTCCCAGTATCCTTTATGGACTGCCAATCCAGTGTTAGTCAAGAAAGAGAATGGGAAATGGAGTATGTGTATCGATTTTACTGACCTCAGCAGAGCTTGCCCAAAATATCTTTATCCAGTCCCCCTGATAGATCAGTTAGTGGACTCGACATCTGGAAACAAGTTGTTGTCCTTTATGGATGTCTTCTCTGGTTACAACCAGATACAGGTGGATCTGAAGGACCAGGATCACACTACCCTTGTTACGGATAGGGCTCTCCATTGCTACAAGGTGATGCCTTTTGGGTTGAAGAATGATGTGGCTACTTATCAGAGGTTGGTGAACAAAACGTTTGATGATCAGATTTGTAGGAATATGGAGGTGTACATCGATGATATGATGGTTAAAAGCTTAGAAGAAGATTTGCACATAATTGATCTTCAAGAAACTTTTTCCAACTTAAATAAGGTAAATTTAAAGCTAAATCCAGAAAAATGTGAGAAATTCAAAAATTTCATAAAATTAGAAAATATAAGAAAAAATAAGAGCTTTGCATCCAATCTCCAAAAAAACCAATTGTTTCGAACTTTCTATTTTTGGTTCTTCCATCAAATATTCTGCTTTTTGCCGGATATTCGGGCTCAAATATCCATGGAACCCCTTGGCCTAAAAAAGTAATCTTTCTCGATAAAGTCGGTTGATTATGAAAGATTCGGGTAAAATATGCACTTCCTCATGAATGAAAAAAAAATCATCTACTGTCTTCGGGGTGCAGTTCGAAATTGTTTTAGGTTATGTGACAAGTGAGAAAGGGATACAGCCTAATCCAGATCAGCTTGAAGTCTACTTAAAAATGTATCCCCCTCGAAATATTAAAGAAGTCCAGAGGCTGACGAGAAGATTGGCTACTTTAAGTCGTTTCATTTCAAGGTCTTCGGACAAGTGTGCTCTGTTTTTTCAGACCTTGAAGGGTACTAAAGATTTCAACTGGTCTCCAGAATGTAGTCAAGCTTTTGATGAAATAAAGAAGCACTTGTCTTCACAAAAAACCCTTTTTAAGCATGTGGAAGGAGAAACACTTTATGTATACTCGGTTGTGTCAGAATATGCTATAAGTGCAGTGTTGGTAAGAGAGGTGGACAATTATCCTCGTCCGGTGTACTAAATCAGCAAGAGCCTGATAGATGCTGAGAAGAGGTACTTGAAGCTTGAAAAGTTTGCATTAGCCTTAGTGATTGCTGCAACGAAAAATGAGGCTATATTTTCAATCTCACTTCATCATTGTCCGAACGTCTTTTCCATTAAAAAATGTTCTTCAGAAAGCGGACATATCAAGCAGGATGACCAAGTGGTCAGTAGAGTTGGGCGATTATGACATTGACTTTTCCCCATGAACTGATATCAAGGCTCAATCTGTTGATTATTTCTTAGTAGAATTCCATTCGGACATGAGTTCTAAACAAGCTTCAGAGGAGAAACCTAAAAAACGAATAGGTAGTCCGGACTGATGGTGGATCAAGCACAATGGGTTGTGGGGATGGAATTTTCTTAATATCTCCGTATGCTGATAAACTATACCAGGCTATATGCTTTGGGTTCAGGGCCTCTAACAATGAGTCTGAATACGAAGCAGCTATAGCTGGTCTTAAATTAACCTTCATATGTGGGGCTAAAATAGTTAGGTTGATGAGTGATTCTCAGCTTCTTATCCACCATGTTCACGGTCAATCTGAGGCCAAGAAGGAACAACTGATCAAATACTTATTCATCCTTAAAGAGGTGGCAGCCAATTTCAAGAATGTTTGCTGTGAGAATATTCCTAGATCAGAAAACACACTGGCAGATTCCTTGGCAACCATATCTTACTCTGAATCTTACCCTTGGATTCATATACACGAATTCCCATCCATACAATCAAATCAGAATAAGGAAGAGGAGGAGAGCTTAAGTATACAAGTAGTTCAATCTAAAGATTGGAGATTTCCTCTTTTTCAATATATCTCTGATGGGGTTTTGCCTCCGAAGAAAGCCATGGCAAGAAAAATTAAACATAGGGCTCATGGTTTTTTTTATTATAAGAGAGGTTTTATATAAAAAATCCTTGAGCAGACCTCTCCTGCGTTGTTTGGGGGTTGAAGAATCCCAAACCATTTTATCTGAACTACACGACGGAGAAGGATTAGCATATTGTGCCTACAAGGCACTAACCCGAAGGGTTTTGTTGGCTGGATACTATTGGCCATCCATAATGGCAGATGCTAGAGAAATGGTGAAAAAGTGTGATCTCTGTCAAAGGTATGGTAACGAAATTCATGTGCCAGCAGTGCCTATGGAGTCTATTTCTGAGCGAGTACCTTTTGCTTGATGGGGATTGGATTTAGTTGGGCCTCTACCAATGGGGTACGAAGGGTGCAGGACTATCATTGTAGATCTTGACTACTTTGCAAAGTGAATAGAAGCAGCTCCTCTGGTAGGAACCACTTTGAAAGCTGTCATAAATTTTATCTTATCTAATATATGTTGGAGGTTTGGGATTCCTCAGAAGATTACCACTGATAACGGGCCACAATTCGATAACAAGGATATCGAGAAGTTATGTGCCTTTAGGGGCATTCAACATTGCTTCTCTTCTCCTTTCCACCCACAAGCAAATGGCCAGGTTGAAGTGACAAATAGGACTATTTTGTCCGGATTAAAAAATAATTTAGAAGGCGTGCGGGGAAGTGGCCAAGCTATTTGCAAGAAGTGTTGTGGGCATACTGAACTACTCATAGAGATGCTACACATGAATCTCATTTTTCCTTAGTGTATGGGATGGATGTGATTACCCCTATGGAAGCAAACCTACCATCATACAGGGTCCATAACTATTCCGAACAAGCCAATAAGATGGCAATTAGGAATTAGTTGGACTTAATAGAAGAAAGAAGGGTTAAAGCTCATCTTAGGACAGCCCACTACCAAGGCTTGACGAGGAGCATATTTTCTTCCAAGATCAAGAGAAGAGATTTTCAACTAGAAGATAAATTTTGAGAAAAATTTTCTTGCACACTAAGGAGAAGCAGTTCGGTAAGCTGGCTCCGAACTGGGAAGGCCCTTATGAGGTCTCCGAAAAGCTTAAGCCTGGGACGTATAGGCTTCAAGACAAAGATGGAAGAGTTTTGAAGCACACATCGAATATTGAACACATCAGGTTATATCTAGAATAAAATTTGTGTAAATATTTACTTGTTAGAAGTCAATGTAAATATTATGGGGCATACTCTTTCCTACCCTGGTGGCGCTGGGAGGTTTTAATAAGGTGTCCAGTTTTTTCATCCAATAAAATATGATGCCTTCTTAAAACATCCAATGTGGTTTAATTACAATTCTATTCAACTACATGTTTTTTATTTAACACTTTGGATCTTTGGTATATCGGATTAACCTGGTTGAATGATGACCATTAAATACATGTCATCAGAGATATTAAACACTCTCACTTTAATACTTCTGAAATAATTGAGGTTGTTTAAATATTAGCCGTTAAAATTACAGCAGAAGAAAATATGAAACAAAACAAGATTTGATAAATAAAGTTGTCTGCACGGAAACCGGATAACGTTACCAAATTACAAAATATGCCTTGGCCATCCAAGGACTTTAAGTATTTTCAAAGAATTATCCGGACTCAAACCAGATAGCATTACAAAAATGCCTTGGCCATCTAAGGACTTTAGTAGTTCAGAGAAGTAAGAAAATTTTTTAAAAAAATGTTTAAAACATTAGGGTTTGTTCCCTTCAGATTGTCCTTTATCACATCCTTTCTTGGGACTTTTGAGTTCGGCAGTCGAACTCTCACCAGTTCCTTCCTCTTCATCAGTGGTGGAATCTATTCCACTGCTATAATTATGCTTGTCGCGATCTGCCATAGTATGAAGTGGGAGGTCTTCGTACTCCACATATTTCCATAAGGGACTGAGGGCCCTCTTCGGAAACATTTTATGGAAGAGCAGCACCATGCCAGACTTGATCTCAGCATACCTTTCTTCCAAGGAGTCTATCACCTCGTTGGTGTATTTATCAATGCTTGCCTGAATAGTTTTTTCCTGCTCCTTCACCAAGTCTTCTTTATCTTTGACTACCTTAGACAAATCATTTTCTAAGGAAGTATTCTCACCTGACAAGGTTTGAATGACAATATCCTTGGTCTTCAAGTTTTCCCTTGCTGTTCTGAGATCTTTTTCCAAACCGAAGCACTTAGCTTGGAGCTCAGTACTGGCCGTTTCCGAAGTGGCAAGTTTGGTTGACAGATCTTCTTTGTCCTTCCTCAGTGCTTTAATCTCATTTTTCAGTTCTTCTATGCTCTGGTTAACATTAAGAAGATTGGATGACAGAAACTCTTTGTTAGTAGTAAGGGTATTAATGAGTGCAGTTTGGCTCTTTACCTGTCTCTCTAGATCAAGCACTGGCTGGATGTGACCAAGGGGGGAATGGGCCACAATTGTTTGTTCTCCGGGGACGGAGAAGGACTTACCATTATAAGTCACCATGTTAGAAGATCGTGAAGGACGATTGGTACCAGCAAATTCATCTTTTTCAGAGTCGTTAAATTATAGATTGATGTCTTGAAGGGCATCGATGTTCACTCCATCAATCCCTCCTCTGGTACCCTCTCCGGACTACAGACTTGTTGGAATCTTCTCTGTCAGGATGGGGTCAGCAGGGGTTGGTGGAGGTAGAAGCTCTGATGGGCGAAGAATTATCTCTTCCCCTAAGGTGACCTTTTTCTTTTTGGAAGCCTTGGTAGATTTTGTGATTCTCCTACCTCCCTAACAGTCTTAACTTCTACTACCTTGAGCAAGGCAGCATTGGTTCCCCCTTGTTTCCCTGAACTGATCCCTCTGTTGCAGTTTTCTTCTTCCCTTTCATCTTGTTGGGAGTCTTGGCTCTAGAGGGCAAGACTAGTTTACCATCTTTCTCTTCTGTCCGTTTTAGGATTACGCCAGGAGGATGGGGTGTAGTTAGCTCTTCCCATGTAAGATCCCTCTGACCCGTGGTGTTCCACAAATGAGACCTTACCAGATTTCCTGAGGTGAAACAGTTGTGGAAGGCATTCCCCCAACGCTCCGCAACCCATGCGTTCAGTTTAGCACAAGTTGTTTGCCCCTCCAGGTATCCGGAAAACTCCTTCGGCAATACTAAAAAAAAGGATGACAAATAAATCAAGAGAGAAATACTTGTAGGTTAAAATAAAAGAATATGAAAAACAAAGATAAATAATTTACCTGTGCTTTTCCATCTGCTAGTTAGCATACTTGTATTGGTATTGGCTTTGATCTTCGTACCATTCTCCCTTGATCCACTGATGAACAAGAACTGTGTCCTCCAGTTGTTTTCATATTCCAGTAACTCATCCACCACTTTGAAGTTATTCCCCATGTTGTGGTGGTAGAATGGAATGTGGTGGTTCTTGCATAGACTTGGCACAGCAGAAAATTGCTCCATTGGGAGAGAGATTTTAGATAACTTCGATGCCATTATGCAGGTGAGGAGAGAGTACCAGGCGTTCAGGCTCAATTAGCTTGGGTAGAGCTTCACCATGTGGAAATACCTGACAATTTCTAGGTCGAGTGGGAACCGGAGTCCCTAATTTAGCACCTCAGTGAAAATGACCACCGCATTGAGTTTACAGTCCATCAGAGTCTCTCGTGTGACTGGCATCCCCACCTTCACTGATTCTGGGATCCCCCACTTTGTCCGGATCCGACCCAACTCAGTAGTATGAGTGTAGACATAGTTTATATTATGCAAGGCCACCAAATATTTAACATTAAAGTTCTTAAAGCAAGGTCATACCTTGCCCTCCAAGCACTCCGAGAGATCCGGATGAGCCACACCAACTTTAACTTTGCCTTTGCCCTTCCTATCAGAGGCAGCATCTCCGGTTTAACCTGATGCTTCAGTTTTGAAGGGGGGCTTTTCAATACTATCCTCCATCACTTCTTCCATCACCGTGGAAGGTTTATCAGTTGTTGTGGATGAGAGGGGAACAGTTTCCAGCACCAAAGGCTCTCCAGATGAATAAGCGCTTGTTGTTTCTAAAGGCTTGGTGTCCGGTTGAGGTTGACATCCGAAAGATTTATCCTTTAGGGCTATCTTAGATTCCTCTGATCCCGAGGGCGTATCCTTTGGTGCTATTTTAGACACGTCTGATCTGGAGGGCTTATCTTTGGATGTTGCCTTAGATGCGTCCGATCTTGAGGGTTTCGGAAGTGAATTGGTTGCTTGGGACTTGACCAGACGAGTCGTCCGACGTGGAGTTTATTTTTCTGAGGACTTCTTAATATCTGAACCCATGGCTAATAAAGGGGAGGGTTTTCTAACACTCGAGACTGCTTTTTCCTTGGTAGTGGAGGGTTGGGACTCCTGAACCGAAGAACCTGAGGGGAGTGGAGAGAGACTTGGTTTGAACAATTGTTTGGGTTGTGGATTTCTGGATGAGGATGACCCTTGATCAGCCTCTTGGGGTGGTTCACCAGACTTTTCGCTTGGAGGGACTGAGAGACCAGCAGCAATACGATTCTCCATTTCGACTATTCTTGTTTTTTCTAACTTTGACAAGTTCAACCAGCCACCTTTCACAAGAGCGTTTCTGGATGGGAACATAAAACTATTCAAGAACAGGTTTGAAAACAAAGGTGAAAATCTCTCTAGCACGTTTTGAGTGATGCAAACAATGGAATAGTGAAAAATGATTTATATATCAATAGGGAAAAAAGTAACTGTTACCTAGGAGGAGTTGAAAAGGTTTGGCAATGATTAAAGACGGCGCAGACGTGTGAAAAATTAAATGCTTAGGTCACTTTCTAGGCTTAGTGGGAGCGCCGGTATAGGTAGAAAAACGGTTGGTAGGTCGAATCAGATTGTGGAACGTGTTCAACGATCCAAAAAGAAGACTTTTAGAATTCTGGGAAAAGAAGTCAGTTCGGACAAAATTTGAACTAGGTGTACAGGCAGGTCGGACAAAATCGTGACTAGCCAAGTAAATTATTTAGTCCTGCCAAAGATATTTGACAAAGCCTAAAAAATGGGCTACTGATGAGTTCGGATTATCCAGTCACAGCTCAGTGTGTTATCCGGACAAGGGCAATTCGGACATAGTCTTGCCACTGAACTATCTGGACAGGACAAGAGTAAAGAAACACCTAAACACCTTTTAACTAAGCTATGTGCTAATTAGCTTAATAAGTAAATGGGTCCTTAAACTTGATCCGGTTTCATAACTTGACCCGAAAGCCCATGGGTCTTTAATTAAGGGTATAAATACTCCAACTACTTTAATTAATGAGGGTAATGAACATTTATTACATTAAAGATGCTCAAACCTCTCACTACTTAATACCCAAAACATTTAATACTCAAAACACTTTTCTAAATTACCCTCAACCCAAAATAAACCACAGCAGTTGGATGCACGAAGACGAGAATATATATTTACCATATTCGAATATTTGAAGTTGATATCAAATTTTTGGGATTTTGATCTCTCGTATGATTCTAAAAAAGAACCGTACAAGGTATTTTCTTTGCATATTACTAATTTCATTACAAACATACATTACACGAGTTGGACTTGAACCTAGTCAAAATTTGACTAGATCAAGTGGAGAGGATGTTTTGCTCCTAGAACAATATATGAAATGACATAATTATTCCTAAATCATTATGTTATTTGTATTTTGTACTTCAAATTATATATTTTATGTTCTTAAACTATTACATTTGCTTCTAATATGTTTTTTATTTTGATGTTTAATTTATCGATTTAAGTTTGATTTTATTCGTATAGAGTTTTATGTTAAATTAAATTAAACCAGTCCTTATCACAATTACATTAAAATGACAAATAGTTCCAAAAAATTGAAGAAAATATTAAACGAATTAATCTAAATCAACCACTTTGGGTTTGATGATACAATGCTTAAGATTTTTAATAACTAGATACTTTTTGTAATAAGGTATAATTGGTATCATCGATATATTATTGATGTATCATTGATATATTATCGATGTATCATCGGTCGGTACTACAAGTGTATAATTGGTATAATAAGTGGCGACAATACTTTATCATTGTATCAACGGTGCTTCACCTTATAGTCCTTAGGGCAAGATTTGCCAATGAAAATAATAATGTTTGTGTTTGACCGAATGTGCATACTGATCATCTAAAGGCCAACGAGCTTCTGAAGGTACCTAGAAGATTTTGAATGGAGTTATAACACTAAGTACCTAATTTTATATTCAATCTTAGTCTTTGATTATAGATTCTTTGGATCAAGACATGCTACATGGGAAAAATATCAAGAAGCCGTTGTAAGATTGCTGTTGTCTAGCCTCCAAGAAATGAGCTTATCTCTAGTGATGAGTTTGTTGTGAATGGTCATCCAAGCGATTAAAGAGTGGTTAGGGATGGAGTATTTATTCCAGACTAAGTGGGCCCAAGAGACTTTGTCCCAATGAGGTCGAAGCGCAGCGTAGGTGTCATTATGCTCCAAAGCAGGTGGGAGTGTACTAAGGGAATTGATGATCTCATTAAGGTGGGGTTGTATTTTTCTACTAGAAGCCCTAGCGTGCAAGGGCCAAACCCATCTACCGTGGTTGTACATGTCATCAACTCTCTTGATGTTCCGCAGGTGAGCTTCAGTTGACTAGAGAGTTTGGGAAGATCCAAGGATCATACCAGATCAAGGTATTTTGTTTCTTACCGAGAAGGACTTTATTGAGATTAGTAGTCTGATTACGTAGCTTGAGGATCTTTCTCCAGCTATAACTAGCGGTGGTTGGAGTATGGAAGGTCCAAACACATTTGTTCTTTATTTTTTCCTCGAGAGTCCATTAGGTCCATATGGAGTTCTTGTTGTTAGTAAGTATGGACCTGAATAGCTTTAGGGCAGCCGTCTGATTCCAAATTTTTAGGTTTGGAATCCCAAAGCCGCCCTCCTCTGTGGGAAAAACAACTATATCCCAAGCGATTTTAGCCCCCAAGATCTTCTTCTCCGAGCCAGACTAAAGAAATGGTGGAGTATCTGAGAGAGCTCATTGAGGAACCAGACCGGAAGGATAAAGATGGAAGACCAATAGACCTAGCTGGCGAATAGAACAGATTTTATTAGCTTGAGTCTATCGGCGTACAAGAAACGGTTGGAGGTCCATGAGTTAATGTGACTGTTAAATTTATGGAACAGAGGCATGCAGTCGTTGTAGGTAAGCCTTGAGGTGATGGGGAGAACCCCCAGGTATCTGACGGGTAAGGCGCCCTTATTGAAGCCAAGTAGGTTGAGGATTGAGGCCTTAGTATTATGCATAGTTCTCGAGAAGTAGACATGGCTTTTGGTTGGATTTAATTGAAGGTAGGAGATGTCTGTGAATTCTTTGAGCCCATCACGAATCAAATTAATGGAATGAGTATTAGCTCTGCAAAAGATCATGAGGTCGTCCGCGAAGCACAGGTTAATGATTTTTAGCTTGTGACATTTCCAGTGAAATCCGAAAGAAGGGTTTTGGCTCTTTTCCTGAAGAATTCTGGAAAGGACCTACATAAAAATGAAAAAAATATAAGTGGAGAGGGGGTCTCCCTGTCGGAGACCCTTCTCCTTCTGAAGTATTGCGTGGGTTTAATATTGATGCAGGAAAATAAAGAGGGGGTGGTGAGGCATTGCATGATCCAATTAATCATGGCCAAGGGGAAGTCCATAGCAATGAGAATATCAAGGATAACTTCCGATCTGATATTATCAAAACAATCATGAGGTCAATCTTAAGAGCGCATCTAGGGCCTTTACGATTGGTCTGATAACCATGCATAAGGTCTTGGGTCCTGAGGATGTAATCTGAGATAGAGCGCCCCAAGACGAACGCAGATTGGGAAGGGTTAATGAGCGAGGGGAGGGTAGGCTTAATCCTGTCGGCGAGGATTTTGAAGATGATTTTATAAATAACATTGCAATAGAAAATAGAATGGAAGTCGGAAGGGGATGTAAGAGAGTCAGTTTTGGGTATAAAAGCAATCACGATTTTGTTCCAGTCGGGGTTCATTTTTCCTTTGAGGAAAACATGTTTAACCCGAACGCAGATATCCTGGCCCACGGTTGACTATCAGAATTTAAAATACCCAGCGCTAAGACCATCATGCCTATGGTCTTGTCACGGTCAATGTCGAATAAGGCGGCTTTGATCTCGTCATCCAGAACATGATTAATCACTCTGGTTTTAAGGTCGAGGGAACCGAGGTTTGGATGAGGGATCTGATTCTCCCGGGGCCAGGGTAGTTCTTCCTACTATGGGTGCCTCGATGGTTAGAAAAATGGTTATAGAAAATGGAGATGGTGCGAGGGTTGGTGCTGGCGAAGCCATCCGGGGTAGTAATCAAAATGATCTTATTTCGGTCCCTTCGATCCTAGATACTATTGTGGAAGAACTTGGAGTTCTCATCACCAACCTTAAGCCAAAGTTCTCTAGATTTTTGCTTCAGGAAGGATTGCACAACACAACTGTAGAAGATATAGAATTTGACGACTTCCCTCTCAATGAAGACGAGGGATCTATGAGATGACCTTTCAGAAAAAAAATTCTAAATCACCTTTAACTTGAGTTTTTTCTATCGAAATACATATTATACCTGTCACATTTGTAGAATTTCTAATAAATTTGTTGTAATAAACATTTCACCGATATTATTAATATATAATTTTTAAAAAATTTAAAAGTTAATAAATAACTCATAAATAAAATTATTTACTATTTTATATTTTTTATAATTTATATATATATATATATATATATATATATATATAATTATTTTCTAAAACAATATATATTAGGGAAAGAAGAGTAATTGTTTTCACCACATTTTTTTTATTAATTTGATTGTTAGTATTTAAAATACATCTTATCATTATTACTTGTTTTCAATGTATTAATACAATATCTTTTGAGTAACTTGAAAAGCGATTTAACCGGTACTCTTGAATTTCGAGGAACTCCAATTTTGACAATAACATTCAAACATGGGTCTCTAAGAAAACTTGTAACACCACTTATTCAGAATCAACATATGAAATTTCATAGTGGCATTAGCACTATGATATTTAGTGGTCCATATATAATTTAATGGATATACTATAAACAAAAGATTCAAAATTGAATAAGAAAAGGTAAATTTAGTGGGGGCGAGAAAAAGAGCCGAAACAATAGTCAACTTGAGCATGATTATTACAAATGAAAAAAACAAGCAAACATAAAATATAGTTAAAAAGATGTTACGCGTCACACATTATATTTACAAATAAAGGAGAAATAAGCCTCATCAACGAATAAATACACAGTATTTGTTATATATTTTCAACTTTTTATGGTATTGTACCACATTAATTCATGTGAGATTTATTTTTGAAAAAAATTGTGATTCATTACCTTTTAAAAAATATTTATCAAAATTTGTGTCCTCCGTCACGTTTCGATTAAATCAATGTGGCCGCATCTTAGATTCAGGTCTAAACAGGGTTTGGCACCCAGAAGAATTACCTTATGTATTATAATATATAAGTAATAATAAAAAACATTTGGAAAAGGAAGAGAGGTCGGTATCTTTCAGAGTATCGATTCTCTTTCTGATAGGTAGACATAAAGTTATTTATGTTATTTCATGAACCGATTTAGGGTAGTCAATTATGTCATGGCATATCTTAAATTTTAAAAAAAACGTTTAGTGATAAAAAGTTTTTATCTTTTTTTTAAGTGTGCGGGTTTAATTTTCTTCTTTGATTTTCGCTCTAATTAATTTTATTTCGCCACAATTAACTCCATTTTAAAAAAAAAAATTATAATTGATAAACCTAAATTTCTAAAATCATATCTTTAAATTAAAACTATTTTCCTTCTTTTATTCTCGCTCCAATTAATTCCTTTCTCTGTATCCCTTCTGAACCTTCTAAAATCATAGATTTATGTGAACAGATTTTGGTCATTTAATCAAAACTTTTATTCCCTTTTTAAAAGGATATTCATGTATTTCGGTATTTAGTTATTTATTTTCAATCACTTTCTTTAATTGTTTAATTGTCTCATTTACTGGCTCTAAGTTTCGTAAGTGAAAAAATAACTAGCTCTAAGTTTCGTAAGTGAAAAAGTTGCTACAAATTTAATATTCTCATGGAAAGTTGTCTATCTTTAGATATAATTTTAGTTTCTTTCATTGAGTATATTTTCAATTACTTTCTTGAATTTTTTAATTGTCTCATTTACTAGCTCTAAGGAAAAAAATTGATACAAATTTAATATTCTCATGGAAATTTGTTCATCTTTTAATATAATTTTAGTTTTTTCATTGATTTGGTTTTCTTCTTTGGACTAGAAATGAATATTCATTTTGAGTTGTAATGGAAACATTGATATCTTTTATTATGTAATACTCAAATTTTTATTTTTTATAAAAAAAATTAATATTATTTTTGACGTACTATTATTTGAGTTCTGGATCGGCCTCGTGTTATTTTATATAAATTTTATGACAGCAAATCCTGTTTAATTAGAATTACTAGTTACTTGCGGTTAGATTGATCACGATAATTTTTGTATTTCTATTACGTTAAATCTATTCATCAGGTGTTTTCAGTTAAAATTTTAAATCTTAATTTTATATGTACATATATTACTGTTTTTTAAATATCTGAATTTATGTACTTATTTTGTAAATCAGATGGAATTTATGTAATTTGTAGCTCTGAATCGGTGGGTCAAGAGGATACATAGTCTTGAACGGATTTTGGAAGTAGATTACAATTAAATTCGATTTAAGATAGAATATTCAAGGAATATACTTATCCTTAAATAGAATCAACAAAAAGGAACGTGTATCTTTTGAAATTAGACACTCCAAAATGGAGTTATAGGTGAAAATCGGGATTTGTTGCTGGTCAACTTTAATTATGCACCTAAGATCGCAATTTATTGCTTTCCCGAAAGTGCCTTGTAAATTAGTAGCGTGTAAAGGGATGAGGGCATGCGATATCTGAATACCTTCCACACCGTTCATTTATTATGATATGATAGTTGTGTTGTGTTGTGCGGTGCGGAGAATAGTTATGGAAGTATAATGGAAATATAAAAAGTTTTTATTTGTACAGCTGAAATTAAATTAGATGTAAATTATATAATATAAATTGAAATTAGTGTCATTTTTTTTATTATTGCGATCGCAATTTGCATTAAACTTTTTTTTTTTTTTTTTCGGGTAATACCTCAATTTATTAAAATGAACAAATCTGTACAAACATTTACAAGGGCTAAACAAATACGCAGCCTAATAAAACACAAAATAGGCCCAATAGCACAAAAGAAATAATTTGGACTTACCCCCAGCCCATCAACAAAAACCAACTGATAAGAGCGACAAGAAAACCCTAATTTCAGATCTGCCTCTTCTTCTCTCTTTCGCCAACCCAAAAATGTCAAACCCTAAATCTCCAAACACCATTTAATCAGCCTCCAAAAGCTCAATTGAAACGCCATGCAACCCAGAAAACAAGCCTCACCACCATTTTCACCACCTCACAGATCCAAAATCTAACCAGGATCGATATACCCAACTTCAAGGCTTTCGAGTACTACGATAGCCAGAAGGGGGTTAGGTATATCATTCCCATCAAATTTCCTGTTCCTTCCTTCCTTCATCACCCAATTTGCAATCCAATCAGCCGCCACATTTTCCGATCTGGAAATGTGGCAAAGGCTCATAGTGGGAAGGATCATCGATCTGCAAATCTTCTCCACCATGCTTTCATTTTCCCCATCAGTAGCTAAACTACTTACTACCGTTAAAGAATCCGTTTCCAAGTCCACATTTTTGTAACCCTTTCTATTGCAGTGAAGGAGAGCTTCCATTAAAGCTCTCCTCTCTGCTTGGAGCGGTCCGATTTTACCGAAAAGAAAACCAGCCCCAAAAATGCAGCTACCTTTATCATCACGAACAATGAAGCCTCCTGATGCCTCTCCATTGTAACTGCAAGCGCCATCGGAGTTAATTTTTAGCCTCCCAGCAACCGGCATTCTCCATTTCAGGTACGAACTCTTTCTTTTGCATATAGATAGGGCTCCTAGTTTAGCGCCTGCATCATACACATAGTTCCAGTGCTTAGGCTTTAAGTTTAAGTCTATACTGAGAATGAATCTTTTGATTCTCATAACAGCACTATTAAAGCTATCAATCGGCTTATCTACCTTACTGTGATTCCTGTTAAGCCATACTGTCCAAACAATAAGTTGAGGGACAATATGCTTAACATGGAATCTACTGTAATTAGACTTAAACCAGACCAGATACATATGCCTAATAGTCATACACCTCTTAACATTTACCCTGAACATGAGCCCAAAATAATTCCATAAAGCCCAAGCGAAGCTGCAATTTATGAAAAGATGGTTAACATCTTCATAATTGCAGCAGAATTGACATTTCGAGACTATATACATATGCTTTTTGGAGAGAATACTGTCCACAGGGATATAGCTTTTTAAAACCTTCCAACTAAGGAAAGAAAATTTTGTTGGAATGAAAGTGTGCCAAATTTTTTTATAAAAGAAAGAACTATTATATTTCTGTCTGATGTTTTCATAAGTTTTTTTAATACTAAAGTTGTTGTTTTCAGAAAAACACCACTCAATACTATCTTCAATCTCATGATTAATTTTTATACAGTTTATTAATTTTAATCTATCATGAGATATGAAGGTAGAGATTGAGGGATCCCAACTCCCATTTTTCCAAAAAGTGTTTATTTTAGCTGGAAGAAAACACGAGTGCTTATCAGAAATGATAGGACTCATCTTGTGCCAGGAGTCTCTCCAAAAATCAATATCGCCCCTACCAACCTTCCAATGAATATAGTGCTCAGCCCTATCCCTAATTTTACAGAGACCTTTCCAAATGACAGAGTCATTTACCCCACAACTAGCTATAGTGGGGTGCTTATTTAGACAATAGGTTTTAGCAATAAACTCAGACCAGAGAGAATTGCCTTTTCTAAGGAGGTACCAAAGCTTATAAGCATAAGCAGACTGAATATCAGCCAAAAGCCTAACATTTAAGCCCCCCTCTTCAAAGGGCTTGCATAAATTCTTCCACCCTGCCCAATGAATAGCATTATCAGCCAGCTTAGACCTCCATAGAAATCTGTTAAAACAGAGCTCAATTTTGCATAGAATAGCACTAGGGACGAAACTGTTTTGCATCCAGAATGTCACAATAGGATAAAGGACATGTCTTATAAGTGACAATCTGCCACTATAAGACAAGTTCTTTAAGTCCCAATCATTCAATTTATTGTAAATTTTAGCTAAGAGAGGAGTGAATTGCTTTCCTTTATTATTAGCAGCAATAGTTATACCCAGATAACAGAAAGGAGCTCTTTCAGTCTTGTAGCCCATAGCATTGTTGATTCTGACAGTATTAGCCCTTTGACATTTAGGAGAAAGAATGACTTTAGTCTTGTCTTTATTAATCAACTGACCAGACTCTTTCTGATAGTTGTTTAGCAGGTTGCACAAGCTTTTAATGGTTTGAGGAGCACTGTTAGTAAAAATAACAATGTCATCTGCAAAGGCAATTGAAGGTAAGATAAATCCAGCTTTAGTATAGAATTGCATTTTCACATTAGACTTATAAAGGTTGTCCAAGCCTCTTAAGAGGGCTTCCTGAGCCAAAATAAACAGACAATGAGATAAAGGATCTCCCTGTCTGAGGCCAGTCTTTTGAGGGAAATATCCAGCACTAGTACCATTTATCAAAATAGAAATCATGACATTTGATATTAGTCTATAAATCAAACCAACAATCTTTTCAGAAAACCCAAAATGTTTTAAAACCTTTATGACAAAGGTGTGAGACACTCTGTCAAACGCCTTTGTCATATCAAGCTGTAAAATTATATTTCCCTTCGAAGGCTTCCTATTAATGTTATGCAACATTTCTTTTATAATAATAATGTTATCATGTATCATTCTGCCCTTCACGAAAGCACTCTGACCCCTAGAGATTAACTTAGGTAAAATGTAAGAAATTCTCCTATTAATCAGAGCACCAATAAGCCTATTCATGATAGTACACATACTCAAGGGTCTATAATTACTCCATGTTATAGGATTTGCACTTTTAGGGACCAATACAATGCCTGTAGCAAAAATTCCTTTTGGTATATCACAACCAGCAAGATAGGCATTCAAGGCATTGCATAGATCATCACAAATTATGTTCCAACAATGCTTTAAGAAAAAAACATTGAAACCATCAGTGCCCGGGGCACTATCCTTTTTCATATCAGCAATAACCCTTTTAACTTCCTCCTTAGTAGTAGGTTTAATAATCTCCTCATTTTCCCTGCTCAACACCAACTTAGGAATATTCATAAGAACAGAATCATGATCAATAACACTTTCACTATCAACAGGAACATTTGATAAAGAATTTTCAAAATAAGACACAGCAGAGGATGCAATGTCAGCTTGATCAGTAAGCCATCTGTCCTTATCCTTTATACTAAATATGAAGTTCTTTTTTCTTTTCTTAGCTACATAACTGTGATACAGCTTTGTATTCCCATCACAGTTATTTAGCCAAGCATTAAAGCACTTCTGCTTCCAAAAGCTATACTCATCTTTTAATGCAAGGATGAGTACACTATTAGCTTTAGAGAGATTTGATTTTGAAATATCAGATTTAGTGAGCTGATGAATGTGCTCACAATTTTCCACCTCAGAAATAGCATCCTTAACCTTTGTAAAAATGTTTCCAAAAACAGTATAATTCCAGTTTTTTAAGTGATTTTTTAATCTCTTTAGCTTATACCAAAACTTAGTATTATCCTCACCATTGCAGTGCTTGGACCAACTCTAACTAACACAATTCATGAAGTCAGGGTGATTGGTCCAAGCATTAATGAATTTAAAAGTACTTTTTTTTGAAAACTTAGGATTAGAAATCTTATTAAAAGATATTAACAGAGGGGCATGATCAGAACAAGTTCTGATCATGTGACAAACCTTGACATTTAAGCTCTGAATCATATTGTCATTAACTAACACCCAGTCTAATCTTTTCCACACATTGCTGTTACTCCAAGTGTATCTAGAACCACAGTAAGCAGTCTCCTCCAATTTACATTGTCTAATAAAATCATTAAACTCCTCTGAACTAGCTCCATCAAATTGCTTGCAGTTAAGCTGGTCATCAGGGCACCTCACAGCATTGAAGTCTCCAACCAGCATCCAAGGCAAATTACAGGTAAAATCACTAATCTGGTTCCAAAGCATTCTTCTCTGCATTCTTAAATTCTTTGCATAAACAGACGTTAAATAACATTGAAAAGAAGCATATTCAATTTTAACATGCATACACTGCTCCAAATCATCAATAATAGTAATGTTAATCTCACTAGACCAAAACAACCACACTTTATTAGATGAATTAACCAAACAATTTTCTAAACCAATCTTTCTAGCAATCATATCTACTTTATCTTTACTAACCATAGGTTCCTGAATAGTAACTAATTTTATATTTTCATTTTTAATTATATATTTGAGCCTAGCAATAGTAGGCTGATTGTTAATCCCACGAACATTCCAACTCAAGACATTAATCATTATCAGAGTGACTTTTGTGCACCTTTTCTCTCTTGTTTAGAGAGTTTACGGACAACCTCTTAACACTTCCATGTTTGATTGTAGATTTTAGTTTTCTAGATATCACAGCTTCAAATTCATTTTCAGGATCGTTTGAGCTCTCTCTTGGAGAAGTGTTAAGACTGCCAGCATTCATACTTCGAGGATCATCATCCAGGTTCTTTGCAGTGTCCTCCTCTTCCAAGTTATGTAGTGCGCTAATAAGTTCAGGATCTTCTTTGTAGATATTCATCTCTTTTATAGGACTAGTTACATTAGTAGTAGGACAAGAAACAGATTGCTTATCTTTAGATGTAATAATCGATTTAAGTTTCCTTCTGTAAACCTGAGTAAAGGGCTGTACCCTTGTAGATGTAGGACCAAGAACATTGGTCTGTATAGTTTGGGAATCCTTTTTAATGAAATCAACATTTCTTTGATCTTTCTTGGAGTCTTTATTATTTTTACACTTCTCTGAATCGTGTCCAAGATGGTAGCATGACTGACAGTAACTGGGAGCATTTTTGTAGCTTACTCCTACCCAGAATTCCTTATCTTCACCAAACACCACCCTAAGTTTTCTTTTTAACAATCTTGAAACATCCACTTCAATTAAAGCATAGCAAACATTCGCCTTTGCTCTATTAAACTCAGGAATGTCCACTTTATGAACCTGCCCTATAGTAGAAGCCAACTCATGAATGAAAGATGTGTTATACATAAACTCCTGTAACTTTTCGAATCTAACCCACAGCAATGTCACAGGACTTTCGAAATATCTACTACTTTGAGGACTCCACTTTACTATTCTCATAACCTTGTCTTCAACCTTCCAAAATCTTCGCACCCACAACCTAGTAGCATCCTCCAAAACCGAGAATTCCACCAATATCTGCCTTGAATCAATGGTCTCATACGAGAAAGCACCCTTGAATTTAAATGAGTCGAGAAAGGCTTGAAAAGCCTGCCTTTTAGGAATTCCTTCACCGAATTTGACGATAAGAGTTGTTCTTGAGTCCGATTTCAACTTAAACATCACCTGTTCAGCAAATTTAATCACATTATGATCTTTTTCCACAGTAACACGTTCTGGCCTATACTCAGCACTTTCTTCCTTATTTCTAACAACATCAGCAAACATCTTGCTTCTTCTAACAGCCAATGAATTCGGCAAGTCGCTTATAGCATTGGTACTTAATTGAGGAAAATCAACGTCACTATTTAGATTTGCCATTATCGTAAAAACACAGCCTGTAAAGGCAGCGCCACCCAAAACGCGATCACCCAGCAGTGATAAGAACCTTAACACAAAAGAGAGAAATGAAACTATAGTAATCTCAAGGAAGAGGAGAGATTTCTTGGAGATCAAGAAATCTACTCTTTTCTTGGAACTTTCTTGAGAGAGAAGAGAGCCATCCATAAAAATATCATTATCTTGTTTTCGCTAAAAATATCATTATCTTGTTTTCGCTCCAATTTGCATTAAACTTGTAATTCAACTTTATTTTTCACTGGGGACTATACATGGTTCGTTTGGACTTATGTAATTCAATATTTTGTTACTTGTTACGAAAAGAGCAGAGTAAACCATATAATTTAAGATAGAGTAATTTATTGATAATTAATTAATTATTTATAATAATTCAAAATAAAAACAAACTAAATAATTATTTGATTTTGACACTTTATTATTAATGTAGTTTAGATTTTTAATATCGATCATACGTCGGATTTATTATTACAGTTTATATATATATATATATATATATATATATATATATATATATATATATATTCAATTGACTTGTTATTGGGTTTGATATTAGTTTTTTTCTTTGATCAAGATTTTTTTGTAATTATGGTGGTTTGTTTTTTTTCCTTTTCGTTTTTTTATTTGTCAATCGTTTATCCGATTCACATGTGATTTTATTTATTTTATTGTTTTGAGTTATTTTGTTGTTGTTTTATGACTATATGATTGTTTTAGTTATGTTGATTATTTGATTTCATACATTTATGTAAATATTTTTACAACAATCTAAAAAGATTAATTCTAAAAAACAGATTTTGTTATTTTTTATTTTACTAGCTTGTTTGCGTAATCATGTACATTTGTGTTATGTAATTAGTTAGTGTGTTTTCCTTGCAAAATTATTTACATTTTGGTTGTGTTACTAGTATTGCATTTGATTGCAAAATTCTGTGTACTTGAATTGCGTATTTTTTTTTGTGTTTCTGTTATGGAATTATGTGAAAGTTGGATGAAAAACAGTATGAACTTGTATTTTCTTTTGTATGCGTCCAATATCATCATTTTTTAAAAATAATTAGGTCTGTTCATCTACTTAGTACTTTTGAAAATTATGAAAGTATGGTAGACTTCGTAATAAGCAAGTAAGATTGGTTGGTCATAGGTCATTTTAGCTTCAATCATTCATTAGGTGAATAAAAAAATGTTTTTTGTTATATGAAGACGATTTAATACTACTAATTGTATTGGTTGACTCTAGTAAAGGCCAAGATATTATTATCGAGATTGATGAAATTGTTGAAACTAGAGACTAAGATATTGATGGTATATATTTGGATAATGTTGATACAGTATCATTTGATAATATTAGTTTTATAGTTGAAGATAACGTACCAATTAAAGAACCTAGTTTGGATGTTCGTTGTTTTGAACATAAGACCACTAGGAGTCGGATTGATGGTGTTCATTATGTAGGATAAATATTTAAAGGTACTGTTACATCATTGCGTCTTGCTTTAACTCGATTTTTTTTATTGAACATGGATTTACTTATAATTTAATTATAATCAAAAAGAAAAATTAAGTATTCATTGTTTAACGAAAGAGAGCAAATGGCGTCCATAAAAACTTCATGCTTCAACTGATCAATAGAATGAATATATGGTTATAAAAAAATATGTTGGTGATCATAAATATTATCATGGTTTCTCAACATTAAATAAAAAGCATTTGATGTCTGATTTAATAAAAAAATATAAGTTATGGTATTAGATCAATAAATGATATCATTCCCAAAATGTTCAGCCCTTGTTAAATCTGATTATGGTTTAGATATTTCTAGCTCTCTATATAAGTAAGAACAACCGATCTCCACACTAGTATGATATTGTCTATTTGAGCCCCAGAGGACCGCACGAGTTTGCTTTGGTCCACTTCCAAAAGGACTTATACTAGTTGAGATATGTTCTTACTTATATACAACTGATCCTTTCCATGTTTAACCGATGTGGGATGTGGGATATTTTATCGCCACCCTAACAAATCCTCTTTTCGAACAAAGTACCACCTTAGCCTCATCTCAAGTGACTTTCATCTGCCCACTCTAATCAGGTTGAGGCTACCTAACCATAGAGGCACTACAGAAGTTACTGCTCACCTCCTCTTAGACCAAACTGTCTTGTTCTTTAGCGTCACTTCCACTCCAATCAAGTACCACCGTTTGATGAGTCACGGGCACTCCGAACTAGGATCTCTAGAACAGATCACCTTGAGGACGACATCTGACTTCTGGTTCATAATGTTTGACTTCTGAGAATCATACCACCATCGCGTTATGTTTGGGTCTACTTCTGATACCATTTGTTGGGAATATGGGTACTTCCGTCTCCGTATATAAGTAAGAACAACCGATCTCCATACTAGTATGATATTGTCCGTTTTGGCCCCAAAGGACCGCACGGGTTTGCTTTTGGTCCACTTCCAAAAAGCTTCATACTAGTTGAGATATGTTCTTATTTATATATCACTGATCCTTCCAATGTTTAACCGATGTGGGATGTGGGACATTAGTCGCCACCCCAATAATTTACTTTCTTCTTCCGCTTTATATTTATTCACCAAAGGCTAAAAATCTTTGATGTCAAAGTATTACAAGTGTATAAGTTAAAATCACAGTACAAATGAGTATTTAAAATATATTATCGACAGATTAGATAATGTTTTTTTATGTATTTTCTCTTTGAATTTTTCTATATATTTATTGGTAGGCTCCAAAATTTCTCCAAATTCAGATCAAAGATATAATATCTTTTCCATATGGTTTGCAAGAATGTTAATTTATTTCGCCAATAGATAAAGTTGGTTTTTTCGAAATGGTTCTAACAAATGAGATTTTGGATCATGAGATTTATGGTAGTCATTTTTTGTTTGTCCTTATAGATAATAATAATAATAATAATAATAATAATTGTTATTTCTTTGTTAAAAACTTAGAAAATCATAAACATGACTTGTAAATATGTTGTCGTAAAATCGACGAGAAAAGTCACCAAAAATACGAGTTTAAGATATGTATGAAATAGACTTTCCAAAAATATTTTACTTCTTCTTATTTTTTAGATACTTTAGAAGACAATATTTGAGATATACAAAAACATATAACTTACAATAAGAGTAACTAAAATTAAAAAAATAAAATAGATAATTTTTTATAATTAATAAAGAAACAGTTTTTTAAATTTAAGAAAAAAATAAAGGATAATCTACCAATAGCGTCAAATATCAAACTTATTTATCAGTAACAATCGAAGGTTGATAAACTACGGATAACCATCTGGTGATAAATGAGTATTTACACATAACCTCCTACTAGTATGAACTACCCCTAAACCATTTTTATTTCTTCTTCTAGTTTTTTAAAATTTCATGTCTTTCAAACATAGCTCCAAAAAGATAATCTGAAAATAACATTGGTTTTGTTTCTAAAGTTGAAGAAGCCTAGATCCATGAAAAAAAAATTAGTTACGTAAATACGTGTAATTGGGTTGTGAAATAAGTTTGGAAAAACAATTATGTTCCATTTTCAGATTTACATGTAATTTGGTTGCTAAAAAGCAATTGTCTTCGAGTTGCGATTTACGTGTGATTTGGTGTCTAAAAAACAACTGTGTTTCGATTGCTGAATTACGTGAAACTATGTTTCATTAATAAGAAGAAAATAGTTTGGGAGATAGGATCTTACTTGCTAAATAATCTGAAAATTTAAAATACAAATTTTGTGAAGACAAGTATTAATTGGGTATATAACAACTTACTTTCTTGTAGTTGCGAAAATAAGTGCATTTAAAAAATTTACAATGTGTTTCGGTTACGAACATACGTGTACTTTGGTTGCTAAAAAGAAAATATGTTTTAGTTGTAAATTACATGCAAATATGTTGCGAAAATAAGAAGAAAATAGTTGTAGAAATATGACTTTAGTTGCTAAACAAGTCTCATTATGTGAAAAAAATAGAAATTTTATGTGAAAATAAGTGTTAATTGGGCTCGAAACAACTTACTTCATTGTAGTTGCAAAAATATGTGCATTTTTTGTTGATTTTTTTTTAAAAAATACAATGTGTTTGAGTTGCAAAAATACGTGTAGTTTGGTTGCTAAAAAACAAATATGTTACAGTTGTGAAATTACGTACAAATATGTTGCGAAAGTAAGAAGAATATAGTTGTGTTATGGTGGCGACCAAAGTCCCACATCCCACATTGGTTAAACATGGGAATGATCGATGTTATATAAGTATGAATATACCTCAACTAGTATGAGATCTTTTGGAAGTGGACCAAAAACAAAGTCGTCGGGGGCCAAAGCAGATAATATCATACTAGTGTTGAGATCGTGTTGTTTTTACTTATATACGGAGGCGGAATATGCAGACCAATCCCCCATATTCCCGAACACGTGGTATCAGAGCGCCAGGCCCAGATGGAACGCGATGGTGGTGAAATTCTCGGAGGTCGAACATGAAGAAGTTAAAACGTCGTGCTCAATGTGATTTGCTCTAGAGATCCTAGTTCTAAAGAAACGTTGCTCATCAAGTGGTGATACTTGATTGGAGTAGGGAGTGACACTAAAGAACAAAACAGAGTGGTCTAATAGGAGGTGAGCAGTAACATCTGTAGTGCCTCTAGACGTCAGGTAGACTGCCAACCTGATTAGAATGGGCGGATGAAAGTCAATTGAGAAGAGGCTATAATGGTACTTTGTTCGAGAGGAGGATTTGTTATGGTGGCGACCAAAGTCCCACATCCCACATTGGTTAAACATGGGAATGATCAAATGGTATATAAGTATGAACATACCTCAACTAGTATGAGGCCTTTTCGAAGAGGACCAAAAGCAAAGTCGTGAGGCCTTTCGGGGGCCAAAGCGGACAATGACATACTAATATTGAGATTGTGTTGTTTTTACTTATATACGGAGGCGGAATATGCAACAAGTAACATTTGTAGTTGTATAATATGTGCATTTTCGTGTTGAAATCATTTTTGTTCTTAAAATTGTAGATTGTGTTTCACTTGCAGAAATACATGCAATTTGGTTGCGAAATTAGTCTCGAAAAAGTAATTATCTTCGGGTCATTGAATTACATTTAATTTTGTTGCTAAAAACCAATTGGATTTAAATTGCATAATTACTTTTAAAAAAATTATCCAAAATTATCCATTATGAATTTTATTTTATTCGTTTTAAAAAATAAAAATATTTATAATCTTGAAATTATATTTTTAAATTATAAATTAAAAAATATGAAATTTAAAAAATTAAAATTAACTAATTATTAATTATTGACAAAAAAAATTTATGCTCCAAATAATTTTGGTAAACTTCAAGAAAAATTTATGTAGTTATCAATATTTTAATTTTTTTTCGGATAACTTTTGATAACTTACTTTTAATTAATAATTTATTATTTATTACTATAAACCACCGAAAGATGATGGATAGGGATGCCAAAATGATAAGTACATCTACGAATTTCAGTTCAAGATTCTGACAATCTAATTTAATCGTGCCGATGACAAGAATATTCATGTTGTATGGCTATTGACCCTTCTATATTTTGGATCACCAAATGTGGTGGGTCGTTTTCTTTCCATAATGAGAATTGAAACACCTGTCAAATTTAATGAGTTATTGGCTTGACCCTCTCCAGAAAAACAATTATTATAGATATGAAGCCGTATAAATTTTACTTGTAATTGTCATGTGCCGATTTCAACCGATTTCATTTTAATACCAAAAAAAGTAAACACCCACAAAACGAAAGCAACACCAAAGAGGGTAGTGTTTTGTGGAATCTAAACTATGTCGTGTAAATAAGTCAGCTAATCTGATAGAAAAAAGTTCTTATGGTGAAAAATATTCTTTGCCTCTGTAGAATATTTTGGCTTCATAAAATTTATGACACGAGGTCTGGAATTTTGATTTATTCTTCACTCGGCTCAAACTTTTTGACTCCATGTTCCTACAATCAAGAACCAAAGTTGAAGATAACCACGAAATTATATGGGTAACTTTAACTTTTGAATCTTCTCACATTTTGCATTGAGTTCACGAGTGATTCCTGTTAGAATTATGGCTTCACTGACTAATGTGGTAGCATTAATTTTATTATCAAGAGTAATTATTGAAGATAGTGGCGGACATATTGTTTAGCCTATATTTAGGTACAAATTATTTTAATTAATTAAAATTTAATAACAAGTAACAATCATGTAATTTTTATTTTCAAAAAATATCATTTTATGATTCTGATATTATTCGAAAAATATTTCAAACAAAACGAATAATAGTCAATAGCTGATCAGTAGTTTGAGTGGAACAATGATTCAGCAATGTGTCTAGCATCTTATTTTTTTGGGTTTGGAGGTTTGTATGATTGACCCAACTATAAGATCCGATCCGCACAGTCAGTATAAATACCCCAATCAACATCATTAATAGGGACTAGATTTTTTAAAAAAACATTAAATACGAACGCTCACCTCCTTTCTCTCATAACCTCTTACAAAAATACTTAATATCAACGAGAAAAGGTTTAAAACCAGATTTTACCATTGAACCAAGTTTTACCATCACCAAATTGGCGACCACAGTGGGAGCTAGATGTACCTGAATAGCTATATTCGAAACTTTACTTGTGATACGAAGTTTGCAAATATTTGAGATATATACCTCACTATGCAGATGTGTTTCCTCATGAAAATGAAGTAATAAGAGATAAAAATAAACATGCTAGTGTGTCTATGTTAATCACAATACTGAGGAAAGACCATTAATTCAAGATGAACATGATCCCTTAATGGCTGAGATTGAAACTTTAAAGGCCCAAAGGCAGGCTGAAATATCGTTGAAAGAAAAGTCTGATGCAGGAGGTATATCTACAGATGAGCCTGGGGACAATACGAAACAATGTGAGAATGATCAGTCCCCAAAATTTCATACTAATCCTAAAAAGGCACATCGGGTAAAACAAGTAAAGAGTACATCAGATTCTTCTAGTAGTTCCACCACTGCTTCTGACTCTGAGGGGTCTTCTTCGTCTAGTAGTGAGTAGGGCGATCAGAAAAAGAAAACAAGGTTAACCAAGAAACATTCGAGGAAAAATGACAAGAAGGGAAAAATGAAAAAGAATAAATATCAGGGAAAAATAAAGAGGTCGACAGATCACAATATTGATCATCTACTAAGTGATCAATTTGTTATCCAATCCGAACCAGGTATATTTGCTATTCCCGGTGAAGATAAAATATTTAGCCGTGACTATAATTGGAGGCAATCACCGTTATCCTAGAAAATACTCTCCGGACATCTGCCCAGGAGGTTTGACAGTTCCAAAATGGAGAGGTATGATGGGAGCAAAGACCCTCATAATCATCTCGAGCAGTTCAAGAATTTTATGATGAATTTCGATGATGATGATAAACTTTTATGTCGGGATTTCTCACAAACTTTCAAATGAAGTGCTTTAAAGTGGTATAATAGTTTAGCACAAGGATCAATAAAGAACTTTGATATTTTTTGGATGGCATTTCGGAGACAATCGTGGGGAGTAATGAGCTTAAAGGGAATGGTGACACTATAATCCATTGTTCCCAAAAGTCGAATGAATCTTTGAAAGAATACATCAGCCGTTTTGTGAATACGAAGAACGGGTTGGTTGATTGTTTTGAACAAGTGGTCGTTGCTTCACTAAGGTAAGGTTTAAATCTGGGTGAATTGGTTGATTCAGTAACTCAGAAAAAAGCGATGACATGAGGCGAACTGTTAAATCAAGTCGAAAAACAGATTACGATGGAAGAGACTAAGAAATTTTGAATACCACGCCAAAATTGGTATGCTCCAACAGCTCCAATCCCACAAGCTAGTACTCAATCTCATGCCACAATTAATTACAGGCCTAAAGAATCCAGATACGGATCACATCGTCCAAGACAAAATCAATCAAGTCAACCCCAATAATTTAAACCCAAAAGGGATCCATGGGTTCAACATGAATAGTTTGCCAAACTATGGGAGAGTGTGGCTACCATTTATGATAAAACTAAATATATTGTGCATTTTAGGATATCAGCACCAATTAAGTCCTCTAGAGAGAATCCAAATACTCATTTTTATAATATCACAATGATGTGGGTCACGATATCCAAGACTGCATTGTACTAAAACAAGAACTGCAGAACTTAATTAAGAGAGAGATATTGTCAACTTTTGTTAAAAAACAACAAGGGGGAGTAAGCCACTCAATACCCAATCTAATATAAATACAGCCCGAGTTGCATCACCAACTAGTCAAGGACAAAGCATAGGAGCATCTAAACAAGAAGATGATATGATAATCATGGAAAGATTTGATATTGATTCAAAATATCAAGATCATGACCCGGATCGAAATCAGGTTGAAATGATAGCATAAAATATCTCCATAGTATCTGATCTGCGTAATGTTTTTGAATCTCTTACTATTTTGAGGAATGATACCGTGACTGCACATTCACGCTGCTCAAGAAAAAGACATGTTAATAGCCTAACAACACATATAGATGGAAAATTTTCTACACATCTTTATCAAAGACCCTTCTTCATTCATTGTCTTTGATGAAGATGATTTAAGAGACATTGATGGGCTACATGAAGATGTTGTGGTAATGTGGGAATTTATTGGAGTCAATGATGTACGAAAGATTTCAATTGATATTAGAAGTTTGGAAAATATATTGTTCTTATTATCTTACAAGCAAATTACAAATCCCCCGGTTATCCAGCGTTCAAATATGACCATATTAAGGTTTACTGGAAGTACGGCTGATGTAATTGGAGAATTTGAAGAAAAGGTTTTTATTAGGAAAAGGGCCATTCTAGATTTTGGTAAAAGTTTTATTTGTGGTAATTGATTGTTTGACATCTTACAATGCTATATTTGGCAGGACTTGGCTATCCATGGTGCATACGGTAGCTTCCACGATCCACCAGTGTTTGAAATATGTTGTGGAAGGGCAAGTGGGAGTCGTCTGAAGTAGCCAAAAGGTAGTCTATGAATGTTATATCTCTGCTCTTGCTTCGAAATCACTAGAAGCAGTAAAGGTTAACAAATAATATATATTAGTGAAGCCTTCTCCCAACCAAAACAAGATAGATGATCCGAGGGAGGTTCCTAGCGCGGTTATCCCAATCAAAGAGGTAGAAATTCATAACTTGGCAGAAGGTAAAAGTGGCAGGGTCGGACCTAAACTACCATTAAAGCTAAACGAAAATTTGTTATATTTTTATCTAATAATTTACACGTGTTTGCATGGTGCAACGAGGATGTGACTAGAGTGCCAGTTACAAACTATCTATCAGATATGATGTTAGGTTAATGGTACAAAGGAAAAAATCTTTTTCAAAAGAAATATTTGAAGTGATTGTTTAAGAAGTAGACCGGTTAGCCAAGATGGGGCATATCAAAAAATCCATATACCTTATCTGGACAGCTAATCCTGTTTTGGTCAAGAAAAAGAATGGAAAATGGTGTATGTGCATTGACTTCACAGACCTCAATAGAGTTTGCTCTAAAGATCCTTTCTCAGTGCCTCATATTAATCAGCTTGTGAACTCTACATCAAAGAACAAGTTGTTGTCTTTCATGGATGCCTTCTATGGGTATAATCAAATACAAATGCATTCCGATGATCAAGACCATACCATATTCATCACTGATAGGGGGCTTCATTGTTACAAGGTAATGCCTTTTGGGTTAAAGAATGGTGGAGCCACTTATCAACGATTGGTGAATAAAGAATTTGCTAATCAGATCGAAAGAAATATAGAAGTCTACATCAATGATATGATGGTCAAGAGTCCTAAAGAAGAGGATCATATCTCTGATCTCCAGGAAACTTTCTCCAACCTAGAGGCTATCACTTTGAAATTAAATATGGAGAACTGCGCATTTGGTGTCCGATCGGGTAAGTTTCAGGAATATATAATAAGTGAGAAAAGGATTATGGCTGATCCAAATCAGTTAAATGCATTGTTGGCTATAGATCCACCCCAAAATACTAAAGAATTCCATATGTTAATTGAAAGATTTACAGCTTTAAACCGGTTTATTTTAAGGTCATTAGACAAATGTGCTCAATTTTTTCAAGTCTTGAGAAATGAAAAAGACTTCAATTGTCTCCTAACTGTGATCAAGCTTTCCTTTAAATTAAGAGTCACTTGTCCTCACCCAAGACATTGTTCAAACATGCTGATAGAGAAAGACTCTATATGTATTTGGTATTATTGAGTATGTTGTAAGTGTTTTGTTAGTACGAGAAGTGAAAAATTACCCTCATCTGGTTTACTATATAAGCAAGAGTTTGTTAACGGGTGAGAAAGGTATTTAAAATTGGAAAAGCTGGCTTTAGCGTTTGTGATAACTGCTAGAAAGATGAGGCCTTACTTTCAAGCACATTTAGTCACAGTTTGAACTTCTTTTCCCCAGAAGAATATGCTACAAAAGGCTGACAAATCGGGAAGAATGACTAAGTGGTCAGTTGAGCTTGGAGATTATGAAATTGATTTTGCGCCTCGAACAGTAGTTAAAGCTCAAGTTGTGGCTGATTTCTTAGTATAATTCCACTCTAAACGCCCTCGTAAAGAAGCAGAAGTCACTAAGTTTAAAAAAGAATGGGTATCCCGAATGAATGGTGGTCTAGTACGATGTGATGTGGAGCTGGAATTTTCTTAACTTCTACTTATGGTGATACCGTGTACCAAGCTATATGTTTTGGCTTCAGAGCATCCAAAAATGAGTCTGAATATGAAGCGGCCATAGCTGGGTTAAGGTTATCTCATATATGTACGGATAAAAGAGTCTAACTAATAAGTGACTCACAATTTCTTATCCATCAGGCTCAAGGGTAATCTGAAGCCAGTAAAGAACACTTGATAAAATATTTACAAGTGTTAAAGGAAGTTTAGGGACGTGCTCATATTTGTCTGGAACGACTTCTAAGGCAGTCATTAAATTCATTCTCTCCAACATATGCTGCCAATTTGGAATTCCTAAACGTATCACCACAAATAACGGTCCTTAGTTTGATAATAAGGACATGAATACGTTTTGTGCATCTAGAGGAATTCAACATTTTTTTCTTCTCCTTTTCATCCCCAAGCAAATGGACAAGTTAAAGTAGCAAATCGAACAATTTTGTCAGGATTAAAAAATAATTTAGAAGGAGTTGCTCTGAAATGTCGAGTTACTTGCAAGAAGTATTATGGGCATACCAGACTACTCCACATACACCCATACAAGAGTCTCCATTTGCTTTAGTTAATGGAATGGATGCAATCACATATATAAAGGTAACTCTCCCTTCCTTCAGGGTCCAAAATTATTCCAAAAGTGAGAATAAGATGGCTATGAGGGCTCAGTTGGATTTGGTTGAAGAAAAGAGGGTGAAGGCTCATTTAAGAATTGTACATTATCAAGGGTTGATGAGGAACATGTTCTCCTCTAAGGTAAAAAGAAGATATTTTCAAGTTTGAGATAAAGTGTTGAGAAAAGTATTCACGCACACCAAGGAGAAACAGTTCGAAAAGTTAGCTCCGAATCGGGAAGGACCATACATCATATGTGGAAGAGTTAAGCAAAAAACATACAAACTCCAAGATAAAGAAGGTAACTTATTGAAGTATACTTGGAACGTTGAGCACCTCAGGTTATACTTAGAGTCAGCTCATCTTGTAAATATTACCTTCTTCTTTCTCCTCTTTATCATCACTTGAGTCCTCCTCAACTTCATCATCAGTTTTGGAATCATCTTAGGTCATGTTAAGTTTATCACTTTGTGCCATAGTATGAAAGGGAACTTCGTCATCCGGCACAAAACTCCACAGTTTCCCAAGACTGTTTGGGACAAGTTTCATAGAACAAAAGGACCATATCTGTTTTAACAGACTCTTCTCTTCGTTTTATGGATTTCAACACCCATTCAGTATATTTATTCCTCGCAGCGGCTATACCTTGGGCCTTTGTTTCTTACAAAGAGTTGATCTCATCATCCTTTTTTCTAAAGAAGATCTTGTAATTCTTCCTGTTCTTTGGATAGTTGTTCATTGGTCGTCTTCTCTTTGGTTAGTGCTTCATTCAAGGAATTAAGATCCTGGGAAATCGTAGATTACAATTTGGTATAGATGGTTCGTGATTTTTCTCGATCAGTCTTAGCTTGTTCCAAATCAGCACTCAGTTGCTCTTTTTCTTTGCCCAAAGTTTCAATATTTTTCTGTTCGATCACGAGGGAATCCTACAGGTCTTGATTGACAGTTTGAAGGGAAGTGATGTCTTTTATCTGAGCTCTGACTTGTCTTTCCAAGTCAACTATTGGGCTGATGTAGCCTAAAAATATGTAGCCCAAGGTAGTATGCTCATTGGATACTTCAAAATAATCACCATCATAAATCACTGCATTAGCTATGATGGTTGTTTGGGGGAAAGTTTGTCAAAATCTTCTTTGTCAAATTCACTGAAGTACAAGTTCCCTATATCATCCAGGTTAACATCATCTTCAGCAGAAGGTTGGTCAGCGGTAGGAAACACTGGAGAGGAAGGATCGACATGTACCTCTTCTTGAGGGGAATTTTAGTAGGAAGGATAGAAGAAATGACCTCTAATCCGAGTACGATTTCTAAACTGATGGCCCCTTTCTTATTCGTGTTTACCATGTTATCACTACCTTCTTGGCGTCTCTTGTGCCTTTTTTTTATTTTTTGGAGAATGTTGTGGACCTTTGGCCTCATTACTGTTACCGGGATAGCCTCCAATAATACAGCATCAATCTGTTCTGGCAATCCCGAACTACCCACATTAGGAAGCCCTTGAGAGGAATACTCACCTTTATTTTTCTTTTTCTTGATTTTGTCGAGATGACTAGGAGCCTTATTTCTAGCTGGTAAATAAAGTTTACCGTCATTTTCCTCAGTCTATTTGAAGATATGAGTAGCTTCAGAAGGACTGGTAAAATATTCCCATGAGAGCTACCTGGTTTCGCTTGTTCTCTATAGATGGGCCCTTGCCATGTTAGCTATAGTTAAACAATTATGGAACCCCGTTCCCCAATTCTCTATAGCCCACTGATTTAGCTTTGAAAAGTGGTTCGTCCCTCATCCAAAATTTTTGAGAACATATTTAAAAACACTGAAAGATAATTCCGATGTGGAGTTTTAATATTATCATCCGATGTGAAGTTTAATATTAATATTCGATGTGAAATTTAATATTAATTGTAGAGTGTTTACCAGAACTTTTCCAATATCTAGTTAAACTGCTTGGATTTCCTTTGGAAATGATCTTCTTTCCATTTTCCTACGAACCACCGATGAAGAGGAATTGAGTCTTCCAAGTCTTATCATCCTCTAGCAAATCATCAACCACCTTATAATCAGTCCCCATGTTGAAATAATATAATGGGATATGATGGTATCAACACAAGCCAACCACAGCAACAATTTGTTCCAAGGGCATTGGAATCTTGGAAAGTCTTGAAGGAATGATCCTATCTAATAAGGTATACCAAGCATTGGGGCTTAACTGACTCGGACATAGCTGTACTAAGTGAAATTATCTAACTATTTCTCGGTCCAAAGGGAACCAAAGATCTCAGCTGAGTACTTTGGTAAATACCACTAGCTCTTTAGCCTTACTATTCATTGGAGTCTCATCGGGGATGACAATTCTCACCTTATTGGACTCTGGAAAGCCCCATTGTTTCCTTATTCTATCCAACTCAGCAGCGTTGGTATACACATATGAATTTTTTTGAAGTGCTAACAAGTAATTAACATTGATATTTGAAAAGTTAAGTCTCACTCACCCAACAAGGTACTCCAAAATGAGTTTGGCATCAGGTTGTACTACTACTTTTTTCTTTTCCCGAACTATACTGGTGTCACCAGTATGTCTGGAGGTCTCTAATAGGGTATCTCCTCCACTATCTCCCGTCGTCTTCTCTATTATTTGTGGCGGTTGATCAGCCGACTTGAGCCCAATATCTTCTTTTTGGGTACGAGAATTTTTGTTGAGAGGAATTGATGGGCTTGGATCTAAATTAGGCAGTACTGGAGACTCGACCCTCTTTGGAAGTACTGGAGACTCTACCCTCTTTAGCAATATTAGAGACTATAACCTTGTAGAACCTTCATTAAGTTTCGTTGCCTCATTGGCAATTAGAGTTGCAGTTTTGGCTTTAGAAAGCCTAGTAGCCCTTCGAGGTGGACTATCTCTTATATCTGACCTCATAGAAATGAAATGAGATGGAGCTTTATGACTGGTAACGGCTCTGTTTTTGGTAAAAGGTCGTTCGTTTAGATGAACTGGTAGTTCTGGTTGTTCAAGATTTGTTAAAGATGGAGCAAGATAAGTTTTCTTGGAAACTACTAATGGTTTGTGAGAAGATGAACTCATGTTCGGCTCTAATACCTCTTCTATAATCAATCTGCAAGGATAGATAGGTAGTCTGGCAGTGATTATGGCCTCTCTTTTCTCTCTGTCTCACTCAGAAAAGTTGAGCCAACCTCCTTTAACTAAGACAGTTCTTTGTGTGAACATAAAAATCTTGAGAAATATTGGAGGAGTTGAACACTTGTGAGATTTCTAAGCTTATCTCTCGAGATTTGAAATTTTAAATTTGTTCTTCCTATAAAAATATGAAGAGTCAAAAATTCATATTTATATATAGAAAAAGAGTCTACTTGAGTGTTTTCCCTATGAGAAGTGAATCAGCTAAGTATTGATTAAAGTTTATTAACTATATCACCATTAATTTTGGAAATTTATCTGCAAGTACCTAGGAGAAAACAGTTAGTAAGTCCAACTGGAAACTGACATGTGCAATAGAGGACTAATAATAAAGTCACGACCTTTGAACTAATCGGTAAACTCTTCGAATTCACTTCAGAAGCAGATCAGACATTATTCATCATGGTTAGTTCTTCCAAAGATTTTTAGAAAAGAGCTAAGGGGGCTATATGATCAGTTCAGATATCACTCGAAGTATATCACTAGTGATTCTGATATTATCCGAAGGGCATTTCAGACAGATCGAATAAAAGTCACTGGATGAAGAGTAGCTTGAGTGGAACAATGACTCAGCTATGTGCCTAACACCTCATTTTTTGGGCTTGGGGGCTCATATGATTGAACCGACTATAATATCTGACCCGCATAACCCATGGATCAGAGAAAAATAGTATAACATAAAAAAAACATTAAATACGTGCACACACCTCCTATCTCTCACAACCTCTTACAAAAATACCTAATATCAACCAGAAAAGGTTTAAAATCCGATTTTACCCATGAACCAAGTTTTACCATCACCAGATATGATTTGTTAAAACTTAGTTGAGTTTTGCTTTAAATATTAATTAGTTATGTCTTGTATTAAACTAAGATATTTGCTAATAAACCTATGGTTGAGGTTGTATAGAACTAAAATTTGATATGTGATTTTTAAAAGTAATTTGTTGGCTTAGCCGCATAAGCTTAAAATTGATAGTAAAGTCTTATATTTACGTTTTTGTATAGTTTGCACATCAAGTATCATTGAGCAAATTACAGAAAATAAAATAGAGAACTGTCCAACGTGTATTACCTTAGCAGACTGCATATAACATGATAAACTAATATAAAAATTTGTGGCCTTATAAATTTTGCATATTAGTTTATAAGTTTCCAAGCTGAAGATAACTTCTTTGATTTTGATCCTCTATTCCCAAGAGATATAGTTTTATAAGTTCTATGTGTTATCAAAATAATGTTAGAGAATTGACAAATAAGCATTTATACAGTTATTATGAGGTAAGCTATTGTAGTTTATTTTATTAGAAATTCGGAATGTTTAATTAGTCTGTTTATATCATGTGTTGCTAGATCATTCTTTCGTACGTTATTTAAGATATTTTAAATATTGTCTTAGACCTGTTTTCATTTTATTCACTTGTTTGTACAACAATATCTTTCAACCAAAATTCCTCCGAATGATACGGATATTGTTAGGGTGGCGACCAAAGTCCCACATCCCACATCAGTTAGACATGGAAAGGATCAGTGGTATATAAGTAATAACATACCTCAACTAGTATTGAGATCGAAATATTCTTACTTATATACGGAGACGGAATATGCGGTATCCATATTCCCAAAAAATGGTATCAGAGTTCTAGGCCCAGACGACACACGATGGTTTTGAAATTCTCGGAAGTCGAACACGATGAACCAGTAGGCATGCTCAAGGTGATCTGCTCTAGAGATCCTAGTTTGGAGCGCCCGTGGCTCATCAAGCAGTGGTATTTGATTGAAGTGGGGAGTGACGCTAAGGAACAAGACATAGTGGTTTAATAGAAGGTGAGCGGTAACATCCGTAGTGCCTCTATGGTTCAGGTAGCCCCAGTCTGATTCGTTAGGATGGAGACCAAAGTCCCACATCCCACATCGGTTAAACATGGGAAGGATCAGTGGTATATAAGTAAGAACATACCTCAACTAGCATGAGGCCTTTTGGAAGTGGACCAAAAGCAAAGCCGTGCGGGCCTTCGGGTGCCAAAGCGGACAATATCATACTAGTATTGAGATTGAAATGTTCTTACTTATATACGGAGATGGAATACGCGGAAAACCCTAAGAGAAGTCCAGTTATTGGAACTTTTATAGTCTCTCCTTTGAGAGGTTTGTACTTACTTGTAATTTTCAAGTGTAACAATGATAAATTTTGTACAAAAAATTAGATAATGCTAGATTGTGCATTTTTTATTGTTTAGTTGTTGTACTAAAACCAAATATTTTTGAAACGTTTAGGTGTTATATCAACTATAAAAAATTATATAGACATATTTCTTACCTGGAATATATACAACATATGAAAGAATTGATACATGGAAAAAAGAATAAGAGCATAAAGGTAAATAATATATGATCAAAAGTTGAAAAAGATCTTTCACACAAAGAAGAATAAATAAAAATCATACAAGAATTGACAGAATCGGACATTAGAAGCTTAAAATGGGAAATGTCAAATCTGAAAAAATCATTGAAAGACAAAGATGAAAAATTAAAAGTTATTTAACAGTTAAATTCTCAAAATGTGAACATATCAAAATACTAAAATAATGCTTAATATTGAATTGCTCAAAAGATGAACATCTTATAAAACTTAAGAAGCTATTGTCACTTTTTCAAACTGTTTTAAACGTAAGAAACAAGTCAACTTCATATGATAAGACATCAATAGATGGTAACCCGTTACTTATACAAGCAAAACAATATTGAAATACAAAGATTAGTGGAAAATTAAAAGTCCCAACTATAAAAAATTCAAAAAGATTTAACTAAAATGTAATAGTCAAACAAGGTTTTCTAACAAAAAATAACCGCACTTGGGGAAACCAATACAAAGATGAACCAATTCAAAAATAATTTTCTAAAATCTAATACAAATTTGATTGTGGGTAAATATATCATTGCAACAATATATATATATATATATATATATATATATATATATATTCACATTTGAAGAGGTTACATATATGTGGTCATTAGAGAGTGAAGTGTGGGATGAAAAACCAATTTGAGGTAAAGCAAAAAGAAATTAAAAACCTCAAAGTTCAAGTTGAAAGATGTCTAAGTATGGAAAAGGTTCAAACTCGAATACATAACCAAAAAAAAACAAAAAAAAAGTCTTTAGAGTACAAAGACAATTACTAATGAATCAATAACAAGAAATAAACAAAAATTGTATGTTCGAAAAAACTGTAAGGAAACCGTTACATATAATAACTAACAAAACAAAAGTATTATATATACCTATTGTGAATGTACAAAATAACACGTAAGAACATTGTTGTTATTAAAATTAACTTATCTTACGTAATTTATTTAGAAATATAACGAACCTTGTCTTCGTTTAAAAAATAAACTTCGTCTAGAATTTCGGCAATTACATATTCCTTAATGTGGATAAACAACTACAGGATGTATATAACCGATTGTCATTAGTGCCTAATTACTAAAATCAACTCCAACTGGTTGTAATCCATAATATTGACAGTTGACATAGACTTCTAGCTATAAGATCATATGCGTAACAATTTGCCTATAAATCAATAGTTAAGATATAACAATCCTATTTCCAAACTCAAAATAAAAATATAATAACCCACCAATAAATATTTTATTTATGATGATATAAACTTCCGTTGTAAATTATATTTTTAACAAAAAAAAACTAAATCAACACATCTAATTAATACAGAATAAAAATCATACATTTAAAATGGATTAGTCGTCTATTTAACCCATTTTATAAAACAGGAAAAAGAAACGTCTTTCTTTTATATAAATTTTATAACAAAAACCAATTTAAATAAAAATAAAATAAAATAAAGTAACAAGAACCGAATAATATTAACTAGTAATAACAAACATTAACTAAAACATAATTAGCCAATATCTTTCAACGTGATACACTTAATATGATTTCGAGCTAAATTAAAATCGATAACAAATTAATATTAAAAAAACAATAATAATGAAGCAAACAAAAAGAAACAAACACACAAAAACCAAATTTACACAAATTAAAAAAATAACGTTATTTTTGAAAATCTTCCATGATTAATTTCGAAACAATAATTATAGAAAATACCATTATCTTTGAATCCAAAAATAAAGATTAAAAGGTACCCAAAATATTGTCTAGATGTAAAAAGAGGATACCGATAAGAATATAAAAATACAATTAATAACAAATATAAAACCAAAAATTAATTAAAAAATATTAAAAACAAAATATTAGCGATCGGATTATTTAAGATTTGACTCCAACAATCATCGAATTTCAGAAACTAATCCAAATTATATTATTTGAAAACAAAACTTATCAATCTTCATGTTTGGAATAATTTTGAAAATGACCAGTTTTAATATAATAAAAAAAAAACAAATAAATATCAGTTTACATATAAAAGATTATGCTTCGGCTTAGCCATCGCGCGCGTGTTTTATATATGAAGTCTATTATATTATATTCAACATTATTCAAATTCCTGACCTGTCACAGTTTTGGGAGTACTAAAACAGAATCATAAACTTAATCAAAACAAATGATATTTCACATTCAGAATCAGACGTTCCAGAAGAGGAATATATAATTGAGAAAATAAAATTATTTATTACTTTTATGGAGTAGCGAATATCAGGTGTCACTTATTCAGCGGAGGATCTTAACAACGTGCCCTAATTTGTTATTTTAAAAAGTGAATTTATAGTGATAAGCTAATTATAATTTATCATTCTATTCCTTCCTTATCATTTATATATTGTTTCGAATATTCTATTTTATTATATAATATTTGTAGTGATTTTATTTTTTGAAATAATAGTATAGATACAGAGTTCCAACTCCACTAAAAATAACTAGATACTTATAAGTGGTGTTGAGATGGTAGTTTAGTATTTTATTATTTATAAATTCAAATGCTAATCACAAAATTCATAGATTTAATAATAATAGAAGGTACAAATGATTGAAACCGAAATTTACTAATCCTTAGTATTTGAAGAGTTGATAATCATCTCTTATATGCTAAAAGAGTTGAGAGTTTCGGTTGTTAATTTTATATTTCAACAACCGGTTCGAATTCTAAAAAAATTATACATCTATAGCTAACGAGCACAGATTTAATATGAGGTGAGGTTGCAAAAATATTTTCTCAAACACAATTAAAATAATTTTTTTAACAAACACCCTAAATTTATAAAAAAAACTAGGTATATCACAGTTTCACTTAATGTTTATATATTACCTTATTTCTCTCTCTAAAACTAGATACGAATTCTTTTTATCTCTCTAGAATTTTTTGTATGTTTCACGCAACGTACATTAAAAATTTAATATTCTTTTTTACTGTATATAGATTCAAGGATGAGGTGCACAATACAGGAAGCTCACATTGGCATGAAAAGTATATTATTTTGTGTAGCAACATAATGAAATAGTTGTTGTCACACTCAATGAATTATACTTCTTTCCAATATAATTTATTTCATAGAATAATCATTATTGTTGACATCTTACGCTAATTTTGGAGTTTTACCTTGTGATATGAATCTTAACTTTTTCCATAATAGTATATTGTGCTTGAACCACATATATCCTTATTTTAGTCGAACAGTAGTTTTAAAAGATTTCTCCTTATTCAACGCACCTTTCTTCTTCTTCTTCTTCTCCATTATTTGAGGAATTTTGTGCGTAAATTTACAAACTTCTTATTGACCAGAAACACCAACAAAAGATGTAAACTTTGGTTGGTTAAAATATTCTGACATGTTTTCATGTAATGTTTAGCATTTTTCTCATTCTTAACCAAATACTATGGGGGCTACTCAATGAACTTAACAAATAAATCAAATTTGAAGAAATATATCAACACGTCTGGCATTCATGAATTATAGAAATGGAATATCAATTAAAATAAACTTTCTATTATGCTTCACCAAGGGCTAGGGGGCTACTAGAATACCTTGAGAAGAAGTTCGGCCGAAGAAAAATATCAGCTACCCGAAGCTATCAAAACAATATCAACACTTTTGTTCATTAAAAATCCTTACTTAATATTTCATCAAGCACTATGAGGCTACTCTGCTATAGTCAGTGAAGAATCGAAGCATTATGAAGCTAGTAGTAAGAAAAAAATAATAAATAAATAGGTAATTGGTAATACCCTAAAAGTCTTCTAATTGTAGTTGTATTATTTTACTTTTAAAAATTGAGTTTTTTTATCTTCAATATAGGTTTTGGTCGGTGGAAGTTTTTAATAAAGTATGAACATTTTTTGACAAACCAAATTGGACATCACTAGTAACAGTTCGGCTAGGGTAAATTAGAATAAATAGCTCTTAAGACTCTTAAGAGTTTAGCCAAAGATAATTGGTATAAACATTTCAATATATATATAAAAGATATAATAGCTTTGGATGTGAAGATAGAGCTTTGGCAAGTAACAAGTTCAAGAGTACAATATTCGGCCAAAAATAGAAGATACTTCAGCCAATGTCAACAGATTCTTCACACAATCAAAACTCGTATTTCTTTGTTGCTCGCACAAAGACCAGAGGGCTATTCATAAGGGTGTGAATAATATATCTCGTCAATATTGGCCTATCAAACATTTAATCACTCAAAAGTCCAAAAAACTTAATAAAACAATATTATATATAGGGGCTAAAAAACATGGATAATCTTTCATATTTGCAACTTGTTTCACGTTAGTTCCCCGCGTTCACTTTTGTAATAAATTGGTCTCCAATGTTTCAAAAAATGCACCAAACTAGTCTTTTATATCATTTGGTCAATTTTCTGTCTAATTTTGCCCATTGACCATCCACGTTGGACGCTGATGTGGACACAATAATAATTTAAAAGTTATTATGAACCATTAGTAACTCACTATTTACCTTTTATCTAACCAAATACCCGATCTATTCTATAAATACCCTAACTTATATATAAACCTATCCCAATCAAATTAAACAACCTGAATCTATATCCCTAATCATTTTCCTCTGGCTCGTCTCACTCTTTTTTTTTATCAAGAAAATTAAAGGCGTACTGTCAAGTTTTACAAAACAAAAGTCTTCAAGCAATTAGATACAAAATCCATATTACATGAGATATGAAGAGGAATAAAATATTGAAAATAACCAAACTTCACTATAAAAAAAACATTAAGTATTAAACAAGTAAAATAAACAATGAGTAAATGAAAGATATCACAGTTTGCTGCATCGAAAATCAGCACACTATTTTCCTAAGTTAACATAACTTTAAAAAGTAAATTCGTAAAAATTCAAGCACTCTTGGTATAAGGCTTAGTAACAAGGGAGTAGGTCGTTCTTATACCATAAATGACTGTAAATAAAGTATTCCAATCCCACTAATGCCTTTTTTATTTTGGTGCATTTAAACTATCGCAAACTGAAGATCCTTGAATACAAAAAAGTCACCGATGATGATAAAATTAAATATGAGCTAAAATCTAATTCAATGACGATAAGTACATTATCGGATGCCACCGAACTCGATTTTGTCGAGAAAAACTCAATTAGAGATTGGTTGGATTTATTTGGACCTTGATTATTCTCCCACTCGAGTGGTACTGGCGAAGATATTGTGATAGTGAGAGAAACCATGATTGAGATCTTGCGGGGATGAGAACGAATTGAAAGACATGAATATGATTATCGTTAGAGAGACAATCATAAGAAAGTAGAGCCAGAAAAAGTTTTATGTTAGGGATCTGCATTGAGGTTATTTAATTAAATTGGATTGAGTTTATATATGGTCGGGTCATTTATGAGTTTGATCAGGTATTTGGTTTGATAAAAGGTAAATAGTGAGTTGTTAATGTTAAAAGTAATTTTTTTTACTTATTATCGTATCCACATTAGTGTCCAACATGGAAGCTGACGTGGATGTTCAAGGGGTAAAACTAGACAAAACATTGGTCTATAAAAATATAAGATTAGTTTGTTTTGAAAATCAATTTATTACAAAACTTAATGTGGGGAACTAACACGAGACAAGTCGCAAACGTAGGCGACAAACTACATTTTTCGTCTATGTAGATGATTAGAATAAGACAATATCAATATATTCCATAACTTTGAATTCTATAAATAAAGACGAATGACCACTACCAAAACATTTGTTCTTTTATTTTATTATTATTTTAAGCAATATTAGTTGTTTATATTTTTTTTAGTTTTTATTATTTCAAAATATAGATTAATCTTTAAATAATAATAAAAACTTGTGGTGATGAGCTTCTCTCTCAATAAAGATTTTCTTGAACTTCAAGAAAGCTTTTCATCTTCAAATCCAACAATCATCTCTCATATTCATTGCTTAACTCTTAATCTTCTCTTCTATTAAAACAATTCTAATTCTATTTATTCCTGTTCTAACATTTAATTTTAACAGAATTCTCTCGCTCTGCATACCATCATTTCCAGATAGCCAGTGTCTGTCCTTTCCATCATAATGAATGCAGATTTTCTCATGTGAATCTCTCTTTAAGGAGCTGTCTGATACCCAATCTCCCAGTTATCATGAAGAATCAAAGAAACATTAGACTATCAGAAATTGAATTTCCTGATTTGCAACCTGCAAATCGTAAAAAACATCAACGAATATCAACACAAAAACTTCCAAATCTTTCGTAGATTTATTCAAAACATCCATCAGTCAAAATGATCTCATTCCATTATCAAATCTCCACAAATGTGATCATATTTCACTATAATTTTCAAAACAGGATAAAGATCGATTGGAAGCCATGCCTAAATTTACTGTTATAGGAAAATTTGCTCAAGGAATCCAAAAGAAATAATTATTAACAAAATATTGTGTGATCGCAAGTTTACGGGCACCTACAATGTATATAACGAATATTCTTATCATCTCCTCTTGGAATTTTCATTAAAGGATGATCTTTGCAAAATTTAGACAAGAAGGATATGGACGATTGGTCAAACTATTATGAGAGTTCTTAAGTACACACATCTTTTAACCCGAAAGTCGAAAACCCTATAACCCTAATCTAGGTTAGAATTAAAATCCCAGAATACTTGTTCAATGAATCGATCATCAACCCATAATGCTTGTTTAGCTTTGATGGGAATAGATCTCACCAAGAAAATACATCACCATGTTTTGGTTGGATTTTGTGCTAACGAAGATTCTTGCTCGACATTAGTTACAAAAATCTGCCAGAATACTATCAACATTGTAAGCACATGAGCCATGGTATGGACAAGTGCAAGCAAGTTTCAACAACGGCTAAATATTTGGAAGAAGGAGTGGTAACAGAAAATCTTAACCTCAAAGATCAAGATCTTCAAACTAAAACCACTTATAAAACTAAATCTATAATTATTAAACCTTGTAAAGATCCTAACTATCATACTCATGATAACTCATTTTCTCAACCAGGTTTACCTAAAGTGAATGAGGTCAATTAACAAAAAGTCAATTCTAGCAGCACACAAGACAACAATAAACAAAAAGATCCTATTAGATTGAAGAAAAGTTAATTGAAGTTATAAATCACTAGATTATGACTATGATTTATCTCATACCATGGAAAATGAAAATATTTCGACTGAAAACCACCCACCTAATCAAGACAACATTTTTAGTTTACATTCTACTTTAATATTTAAAAGAAAAAAGATAAGAGAAACCTTTCAAAACTTTCTCAATAAAATACATAAAGAGGCCAGAAACAAAAAGAAAAGAACCCTCATTGTTATCAAGTCTCTGTAATTTTCATATACAAAAAGAGGTACCTGTAAAAACCCTACATGATTGAGGTCTTAAACTGGAATATTTGTAGAATCCACAATAAAGCTTATGTTATAAGGCTCAACTTTATTGTGAAGAAATAAAAAATCATCTTTCTCATCATTCAAGAATCGTTGATCAACATCAATCATTAAGAAGCCATAGCCACTATGCTAGGTTTCTCTCATTATGTTGCTAATATTACTAATAAAATCTTGTTCTTTTCGAAGGAAGATCTAAAGGTTAATGTTATGTAAATCATGCTTAATGTATCCATGTGGAAATCAAGCATGCTCAGCTTGATTATATCTTTTTAGTCTCTGCAATTTATGCTAAGTTCCAAAGAATCAATAGAAATGATCTTTGGATACTCTTAAACTTATTTATGTAACTGTTAAAGCTTGGTTGGTTCTTGGAGATTTTAACACTATATGCTCTCCTACTGATCAGCTAGGATGCTCAACATTTTTCAACCAATTTCAGAATATTTCAATGATATGATTCATGAATGCTACCTTGAAGATTTCGACTATGCTTGAACTAAATAATATTAGACTAACAAGACTAAATAGAAGTGCCTTGATCGAGTTTTATACAATCAAGCTTGGTTTGATTTTTTGCATGATACTATGGTTATTCATATGGTCCGTACTTTCTCCGATCACACTCTATTATGTATTAAACTTATTAAGGATAAAGTTAAGTAAAATAGGGGATTTAAATTTCTAAACATGTGGACTTTTGACAAAGAATTTATCAAATTGGTTGAATCTAACTAGAAACTCCGCATTAAAAGGCTTCCATATGTCCATCTTTTGAAATAAACTCAAAAGACTCAAGTCTTCTCTTAACTATTGGAATAAAAACGAATTCGGCAACATATTTTACAAGGTTATCTATACTGAAAAAGTAGTCAAAGACTGTGCAAACAAATTCATGTCATCTAACAACATTGAAGACAAGCAGAACCTCTCTAAAGCCAATGTTGACCACCTTTTGACTCTCACTATGAAAGAAATTTTTTTGTTTCAAAAATGTTATGTTAGTTAGATAAAAGATGGGGAAACACTAAATTCTATCACAGTATTTTCAAGAAAAAAGAAGAAAATGAAGAATCACCAGCATCAAAGACAATAATCAATGGATAACATACGAGAGTCTCATTACTTTTTATGCTGAATTTTACTTTAAAAATATTCTTGCTACTTCTCATAATATAAATATTGACGAAGAACATGAATATATGAATAACAACCTATTCAATACTCTTCATAAGCTAATTGATAAATCATATTATAACTTACTTTTATCTCCTCCAACAAAATAATAAATCTACAGCATCATTAAGGACCTAAAGCCTTCCAGCACAACAGGAATGGATGGATACAATAGGTGTTTTCTTCTTTCCTGTTAGAAAATCATCAAGCTTGACTTCTTCAATGCTATGTCTTCCTTTCTTCTTGTTCAAAATATTCCAAAATGAATCCTTACTACAGGTATATGCCTCATCCTTAAATCCTGTAATCATACACAATGGAAAGATTACAGGTCAATCAACTTATGCTCAATCATTAATAGAGTAATATCTAAGATTTTAAATAATAGATTATCTAACATTTTCTCCAGGAAAATTTCTGAGTTGCAGGGAGGCTACATTAAAGTTAGATTAATTCAAGATAACATTTTGCGGATTCTCCCTAGGATAATTTCTCATCATTAGCAGTATTAACATATATTGCCTTGCGTTTGCAGATGATTTACTTATTTTCTCTAATGGCCTTAATTCTTCAATGAACATTTTGGGTAAATTCTTACAGACTTATCAAAAACTTCCAGGGCAAGCAATCAACAAAAACAAAACAAAAATCATAACTTCTCACAATCTATCTCAAGACAAGATCAATTCATTAGCTATTCAAACAAGCTATAGTATCAGCTTTATTCCTATAGCCTACTTGGGAATCACTCTTAACTCCAACAACAAATCAAGAAATTATATTCCTCTCCTTGATAAAATCAGAAACAAAATCTTAGAGTGGGAAGGAAAAAAACTTTCTTATGGCGGGGGACTCACACTCATAAGCTCTCTTTTACTTTATATTCCTATCTACTGGATTCAAAGTAGTTGGCTGCCTAAAACTATTATCCATAAAATTAGAAAATATGTTTAAAAAATTTATCTGGAGTTCTTAAATTGTTTCTAACAATATACATTGGTCTAACTAGTCTACCAATCGTAAATCTTTCATGGAAGGTGGTCTCAACCTTAGAAATCTAAATGACATTGAAACTTCATTCTCTTGTAAGCTGTGGTATAGATTCAGAGAGAACAAATGTCTGTGGGCCAAATTCATGCATAGCATTTAATGTAAAGGAACGTATCTTCTCCAAATAAATTACAAAAAAAGACTCTCAAACATGGAAAAGACTTAACAATATTAAGAACTTAGGTGAAGATAACATCAGTTGGAAACTAAGGAAAGAAAATCTGGATTTTTGGCTTGATAAATGGTTTGACAAGCCTCTTATTATCTAGCTAAAACTTGAAGATAATAATGATTGGTTTATAAGTGATAAAGTTTATACTTTATGGGAACATAACTCATGGAACATGATTAAACTTCCAATATTTACTCATACTAACATCCATTTAATCAATAAGATTACTATTGATGAGTCGGTGGATGATTTAATCTAATGAAAGCTCTTTAAAGATGGTTCATTCAATACAGAGGATACAATGCAACACATAAAAGAAAAATACGGTAAATCATCCATATGTGAAAAGATTTAGAATCAAACTACTCCAAGGAAGTGTGCCTTTTTTCTTTGGAGGCTTTTAAACAATAAGCTTCCTATAGATTCCATCATTCAGTCTAGATACTTAATTTTAGTTTCAAAATCTCAATTATGCTGCAATCTAGAGACCACTAACCATCTATTTGTATTGTGTAATTTTACTTGGAACATATGAGATTATTTTGCAGACCTTCTAAAGACTAAAATTAACAGATTCATGACATCAATTCACTTGATTCACAATTGGTTCTAGAAATCTTCCACCAAAGCTCATATCAACTTTATATTACCTACAGTCATCACATTGAAAATCTGACAGACCCGAAATCAGGTTAAAATCAAAGGTAAATCATTATCTATTACTTTAGCAATAAACTACATTATTCAAATTATATATAACCTTGATCATGCTAACCTATATAAGTTCAAGCACTGGAAAGAAAATGAAAAATGCATACTCTAATATTAATTTCTTCAATCACTTATAGAATCACAAAAAAAACTCAACTATTTTGGACCCCTTCTCCTCCTGACCGCTATGAATTGAACCCTCATGCCTGCTGTCTCGAATCAGGTGAGTTTAGTGGATGAGTTATAATCAAAGATAAGTTTGGTAAAATAATTCATGGATATGGTAACATATATGGAAAACTCTCCCCTATCAAAGCAGAATCTAGAGCCCTTCATGACGGTCTTCAACTCTACAAAATCAAAGGTTTAACAAACATCGACATAGAAACTGATTCTGAACTCATTATTTCTTTAATAACTACTCATAAATCTCCTCCTTCTTTGGATACTATTCTCTCAAATATCAAATCTCTTATCACTTTTACGATGAGGATTCAACACATCTTTAGAGTCCAAAACAGAGCGGCTTATTGGCTCGCTAGATGGACTCTAAAATGTACGATGAAGATAGACCCTTTAGATTTTGAAGCTCTTTCTCAATTAAAAGCAATAACATTTCTTGAGAAGTCTGGTTTGAGATATATCAAAACTGAATAACTTTTCCTTAATCTTTTGCTTCTAATCTTAATTTATCTTATAATATTCTTCTTTAACATATTTTGTATCATCTTTAAGAGTAAAACCTACCAGTTCATTCTTCAATTTGAAGGAATATTATTTTTTATTTCATTTGTTATACGCCATCTACCAGTTAGCATGTATCGAGTCTTTTTGTAGTTGTAATCTACTCTGTTTGAATGGAGCAGTTTACTGATTGAGATTTGAGCTTCCTAATCAATCATTCCCGAGTTCTCATTCTAATTTTCTCGAAGCTACTTTACTAATCTTAAACGAGATTTGAGAAATTAAGCCTTCAATTGCTTTGAATTTCAAGTTAATTTTACTGATGAAGCTGTAATTTTCTCAAAGCCATTCCTGGAAAATATTACTCTGTGGTGGATTAACAGAGCTTTGTTTTGGGTGATTTCATTTGATTGAACATCACTCCATCCGTGCTAAAAGCTCAATTAAAGTTGAATCTCGTTAACGGCTCAACTGTTCTTTCATCAACCATAAATTTTATATTTTGCCCAAAAATTAGTCACCTATCGGATGTATTGAATTCTAGTATCTAAGTCCTTAAACCCAATTTTGTATGGACTTCTACCTATCTTTCTATCAATTAAGTCAAATTTCTTGCAAACCACGAAATTCATAATATATTTGGTTTTGGATCTTTGGACTTGTTTTAATTTTTTAATATCATAATTAAACTTAAATTATTAGACCGTCAAAAAAAAATTATTCTTAATATTTTTAATAAATAAAATTATATTTATAATTAATTTTATTAATATTTAAATTAATAGTTTTTTTAATAAAACCCCAGCTCAAACAAGAAAATCTATGTCACGCTACTATACTAAACAGAAAACAAAAAAATGATGCATGTTATTTCTTTTTTGGGTACGTTTATAATTAAATTAGAACCCTCCACGTGAGTAATATAAAAAGTCAAAAAGATACTCAACGAAGTCAATCGACACACTCACTTGCATTGTAGCACAACGCCAAAGACCAAACTACTACTCATAAAATTGAAACTGAACTTACCTACTATAATAAAATTTTTACTATATATCTTTATGGTAAAAAGTCTTAACTCACCGTTTATTTATTTTATTTTTATAAATTATTATCTTGCCATCCTATAAAATTATAAGTTTATACAAATTAATTTCTATATAATTGGTTAGATAATTTATAATAAGATTATATATATTTTATTAAAGATAAAAAATTAAAGTTATATTATTATTATTTTATCAAACATTTTTTTTCATTTTTTTTATTTTTCAAAACGATCATCTTCTAGATTTTACGCATTTTATAATTTTATGATTATCGGTTACTCTTTCCGTTTTATAATATGTGCGCTTAAGATTTTTTCATTAATATTTGAAAAAAAGTTTTAAAAAATAAAAATAAATAAATTTAATTGGTGAAATTAGTAACTTTTGTAAAGAAAATTATATATTTTATTAGTTGAAATAGAAATAATCAATCCAGCATTAGAAAATAAGAACCGACATATATTATAACATTTATTATCAATATAAATCGCTATTATAAAACAAAAAAGGTACTAGTCTAGAAAAACATACTCATATGATTTTGAGTATCTTAGGTATTTTTTTATATGTTTCGGAAAATTATTTTAATCTGATTAAAAAAAATGAAAATAGTTTAATAAATATTAACTGATGCTTTATAATGCAGAACAGTTAGCATTAAATTGCTTTTATTTATTGAAACATTTATTATATTAAATTCATATTTTGTGGAAGATGTAAAGTATAGAAGGTGAATCTGTGATTTTTTTTTTTTCAATACAAACATTAACTTCTATGCAACAATATGCATTTGACTTTTGAATGTCGTTCTTGTTTTACACAAAAATTTGTTTGTTTGTACTTTATTTTAAATGAAAGGAAGTCAATTTAAAAAAAATAAAAATTAAAGGTATCTTTTGGTTTTTACATTAATGCTTCGCTATACTAATTTATTGTGAACTTATATGTCCGCTTTTATCTCCTTAGTTTTCAAAAATGGTATAATTTTGTTAAATATATATTTAGGATTTTGATATTTTTTAACTTTTAATTATCATCTTTTCTGTCTATTACGTTTTTTTTAACAAATAATATATAAATAAGTTAAATATTTTATATTTAAGATATTAAACGAAAAGTAAGGAAAATTATACCTAAGAAATGACAGTTTGAATAAATATATCCATCAAAATCAACTTTTTAAAAAATTTATACATCTTTTTGTGTCTTTTTTACAAAAAAAGAGGAAGATATAGTTGTTATAACGTAAAAAAATAAAGCGTGTGTTATAAATGTTTAGTCTAAAAATTGAGATTAGGGCCAAACTTTTAGATGGAAATAATAAAATTAGACGACAATTTTCAAAGTTCCAAAATTTAAGAATAAAAATATTATCTTTATATAACCGAACAGAATGACCAAACTAACCGAGATACTCATCTGTCTATTATGGTACAAGTGTCAAGTTCGGTATATTTTTTTTATAAATACCCAACAAGACCATTGGGGATTCAAATCAAACACATATCCTAAATATTAGTAAATCTTTATCTTTTCTCTCCCTAAAACTAGAGAAAAATGGTTTACACTTCTCACAGAGTCGAAGTCCACACTGAAAACATAAACCCTTCCGTTACCGTCTCAGTTTCCGATTTGACAGGAACAGAGACAATGGAGATACACAAAGTTTGTTTGCCGACCAAGAAATCGATGGTGCAGAAACTGAAACATAAATTGTCTGAGATTTTCTTCCCCGATGACCCTCTTTATAGGTTTAAGAACCAAACATGGATTAAGAGTCTGATTTTGGGGTTTCAGTTCTTGTTTCCGATTCTGGAATGGGCTCCGGAGTATAGTCTGAAGCTTTTAAGGTCTGATGTTGTGTCTGGTCTCACCATTGCTACTCTTGCCATCCCTCAGGTTAGAATTACTCTCGAGTTTCGATGTTTTATGGGATTGGTGTTTGCATGTCTTCAAATTTGTGAGTTTCGTCTTCGTTTTTGCCTTACAGTTCGATTTTTTTTAATGATTGTTTCGGATCAGGGCTGTATTGTGTTTTTTTAGTGTATCTATTATTATTATCCTTGCATCTAGTTCGGAGTTTTTTTCTCACGCCGGAAATACCTCACGGTTTTTATAAAATACTATTTATTTAATTATTTAATATTATAAAAAAATGGGTATTTTTTCTTCATTTTTGTTAATGATAATCTAAGCATGAGATCATTGATTACAAAAAGGATTGATTTTTTTCTGAAATAGGGGTTTTCATTTTATTTTTACCTTAGAATTCTGTTTTTTTTTTCTGTTCAGGGGATAAATGGAGAATAAAAGTAAGGATTTTTACGAAATAGGTTTTAGTATTTCTTAGGGTAGATCATAGAAGTATAGATTTTATGAAATGAATTTTAAAATTTTTTATGTTTAGATTACTAAATTTTGGTACCTGCAATTTAGAGGTGATGTTTGAAGTTTATATGAGTATATTATCTTAAGTTCTGCAATTGATCTAATAAGCACTCAATACACTTATTGTTGTTGTACAGGGAATCAGCTATGCAAAGCTGGCCAATTTACCACCCATCATTGGCCTATGTTAGTATTGTCAATTAATTTGATTTAAATTTCTCAAAAAGTATTTAGCACTGAATTGAATTGATTCATCTGTTTTTTCAGATTCAAGTTTTGTGCCCCCACTGATCTATTCTGTACTTGGAAGTTCAAAACATTTGGCTGTAGGTCCAGTCTCTATAGCATCATTGGTGATGGGTTCAATGCTCACCGAGACTGTTACCTACTCACAAAACCCAAATCTCTATCTCCAACTGGCCTTTACTTCAACTTTCTTTGCTGGTTTATTTCAGGCCTCCCTTGGTCTGCTTAGGTATTCAATACTTTAAAAAACTGCAACTTTGTATTATCAAGATTCAAGTTTAGTTTTCTTAGGTATTCACTGAGATGATTTTGTTTGCAGGTTAGGTTTTGTGATTGATTTTCTATCCAAAGCAACACTACTAGGCTTCATGGCTGGTGCTGCAGTGATTGTGTCACTACAACAACTAAAGTCTTTGCTTGGAATAGTTCACTTCACTACCCAAATGGGAATCATTCCTGTTATGGAATCTGTTTTCAGCCACAAAGATGAAGTAAGTGCTCTTTATTTTCCCTAAATAAAAACCAATAATTTCACACCTTTTCTAATATTTTATACATAGTGGAGGAACCTCAATATTTGGTAATAAGTTACTTGTGTAATAACTTTTCAACCAAAACTTTCTTGTGTAGTAACATTGTCACTTTTGATGATCTGCAGTGGTCCTGGCAGACAATAGTAATGGGATTCGGTTTCTTAGTGTTTCTACTAACAACAAGACATATTGTAAGTGTCACATAAATTTATTTCTGATTTTTGTTATAAAATCCAGATTCACGAACTGACCGATTAGTATTTTGGTTATTGATAAATGAACACAGAGCATCAAGAAACCAAATCTTTTCTGGGTCTCAGCAGCAGCACCATTAACATCAGTTCTTCTCTCAACGCTTTTGGTGTTTAGCTTAAAATCAAAGGCTACTGGAATTAAAATTGTAAGAGTTAAAAGAAGGAACTTTTATATATTTACTTTTTGTTACTACTAGATACCATTGAATTGAATCTAAAAGTTAGTTATCTTTTATGGACAGATTGGTACTTTACCAAAGGGTTTGAACCCACCTTCAGCAAATATGTTATCTTTCAATGCTGCTCATCTTGGACTCTCTATCAAGACTGGCATCATTACAGGGATCCTATCTCTTACTGTAAGTTGTTCGCTTTGGACTTGTAAAGGTTTTTGAAAAAACGAAAAAAAATGATCATTTCATATGCTTGTTCTTACAGGAAGGAATTGCGGTAGGAAGAACATTTGCTTCGCTTAAAAATTACCAAGTTGATGGAAACAAAGAAATGATGGCTGTTGGTTTCATGAACATGGCTGGTTCATGCACTTCTTGTTATGTTACTACAGGTATAAGTTTTATTGAAAAAAAATATGATGATCTATTGGTTTGTAAGAGGGTTTTCTAAAAAATCGTGCAAAACTTTATGTTTCAAATAAAGTACAGAACTTTATCTTCGTTGTGTGCGGATTTCCTTTACGCATTGAACTCGGTCTTTATCAATTTTACAAACTTTTTCTAAATGAAAAAAACTTCTTAATCTCTTTTTTGTATTGAATTTATTTTCAGGATCGTTTTCTCGGTCTGCTGTAAACTACAATGCCGGAGCCAAATCCGCAGTATCAAACATAGTGATGGCTGCGGCAGTTCTTGTGACACTTCTCTTCTTAATGCCTCTTTTCCACTACACACCAAATGTGATATTAGGAGCCATCATTATCACCGCAGTTATAGGCCTTATTGATTACCAAGGTGCCTATAAACTATGGAAAGTTGACAAACTCGACTTTATCGCTTGTTTGTGTTCTTTCTTTGGAGTTCTCTTCATTTCTGTACCCCTTGGCCTTGGCATTGCGGTAAGTAAAACTTTCTTGAACTAAACATTATGTGTAGTGTCGAGGTTTGGATTTTGATTAAATGTATATGTTTTCAGGTTGGAATTTCGGTATTCAAGATTCTATTACATGTCACAAGACCAAACACTGTTGTACTAGGGAACATACAGGGGACTCAGATATATCAGTGTCTGGATAGATATAAAGCAAGTTTAAGGGTTCCTTCTTTTTTGATACTAGCGATTGAATCGCCGATCTACTTTGCTAACTCAACTTACTTACAAGAAAGGTTTGCTTTTTCACCTCTAATGAGTCATGTCCTTAAAACAATATTACTGGACAAACTTTTCTTAATATATATATACTGTTTTTGCAGGATTTTAAGATGGGTTCGAGAGGAAGAAGAGCGAATTAAAACCAATCGAGAAAGTACTCTAAAATGTGTTATCTTGGATCTTACTGGTATGCTACTATTTTGTGGGAAAGAATGCCTAATTTTTTATACTTTTTGATCATTTTAGGAATCTTGAATATTGGCTGATGGGTTTGGTGTATTTTCATTTTAGCTGCAACGGCCATAGACACAAGTGGCATTGAGACAATATGCGAGCTGAGAAAAATTCTCGATAGAAGATCCCTTCAGGTGATAGTCGGTCTCTACATCATTGCACGCGACAGACAAGTAGCGAGACTTTTTATAGGAAATTAGGATAACAAGAAAAATGAAGAACATTTTTAAAAGGCGTATTCGTGGCAGGTCAATCCATCTATAAGTGTCAAATACACTGGATTGCCCTAAAGTATTTTGTCGACTAGTCTCATATTCACAGGCTGTGCATACACTGAGAGCTATAAGTGTCAAATTCGTTTCACTGGATGGATTCAGGCTGGATTGGATAAAACACATTATTAGAACCCGACCCTTGTTTCTCATGTCATGTTTGGGCCAACCCGAAGTTCCATCTGGTCGTAAATATCTTGACCTTAGCCCTAGTATACATTCCTGATGCCATATCTACTAGTCCGTAGTACAAACTTTATGTAGCTACTTCGCAATGACTAATATATACTCCATATGTTTTGTTTCTTACAGCTCGTGCTAGCAAATCCTGTGGCGAGCGTAATGGAAAAGCTATATAATTCGAAGATGTTGGAATCGTTTGGGATGAACGGACTTTACTTGACAGTTGGTGAAGCTGTCAACGATATTTCATCAGCATGGAAAGCTAAGCCCTGATGGCCAACGGGTGTCGAAGTGAGGTGTATTTAGCCTAAAAGAAAATGACATAGAAGAGGAATGCACAGACTTTCACCTTCAGCTTCTGCCCTCTGCTTGAACTAATCTTAGATTATGTACATCTCTGGGAATTTGAAATCCTTTTACTTGTATCTTCATTTTGAGTCTTTCTTTTTCATTTTATTCTTCAAGATTTTAGATAAAATTTTCTAATTACATTATCATCTGTGCTTTCATTTTGTCGATTTCTTTACTATTATTTTACAAGAATAACTAATGATAAAAGAGTGGAATTTGTTCTATAATAGGAGTTCGAAATGACCAGTTTCAGTGCACAAACATAAATAAACGTTATTCTGCATCAACAAGTCACGATAATATATGAATAACCATCGCGCCCGTCTTTGTGTTATGTATGAAGTCTACGAGCTATTCGACTTCCTTTTCAAGATTAGTCAGATTCCTGACCCCTCATAATTGTTTTTGGTATAAAAAACTGTAAAATTATATTAATAAAGATCATTACATAAGATGTTAAGGGGCAATCGCCCGAACCTTTTATGCCTCAAAGTACAAGGAGGACATACACATTTGGAATAGATAAGCGGCTAAGGGGGTGGATCTTAGTCCCGTGGAAGTGGGATCGTAGATCCCAAATCAAGCTAGAAGTTACAGATGAATATGGAGTCGTCTTGTCATTAAAAATCCGTGCATTTCGTTCTTTCCAAATGTGGTATATTATTGAGCAGAAAGCTGTTTGTGAAAGGGAGTTGTTTGGTTTGGATGGAAGGACCAAGAACTTGCTATTTCAATCCAGGTTTCCCACGATGTGGGGAAGGAGGGAATGAGGAGCTTATGAGAGATGTTTTCCCAAAATAAAGAGGAGTAGGGGCATAGGATGAGGAGGTGTTCTAGCGATTCTTGGTGGGATGAGCAAAAGACACAAGTGGGGTCGATGGTAAGTCCCCAAGTGATTAGCTTGTCACGAGTTGTCAGCTTTCCTTGAACTGTCATCCAAGCGATAAAGGAATGACGAAGGATAGAGTATTTGTTCCATAAGAGGGATCCCCAATGGACTTTTGGTTTTGATGGTCGGATGGCGGCGTAAGTGCTGCGGATAGTGAATTGGCCCTTAGATTTGTTTGGGATCCAAATAAAAGTGTCTTTATTGTTCGGGGAAGGGGGGGGGGGAGATTATTTAGCGCATCTTGGATTTCGTTCAAATTGGTACGCAGGCGCTGATTTTTGAGCTCGAGCTTGGGTGGGCCATTTCCATTGTCCATTTTCGATGAGGTTGGAGACTCGGGAGATGTTACGGAGACGGGAAATGTTTACAATGCTGGGGCTGTAGTGAGTCACCAGCGATGTAGGAAAAAACCATGGGTCGTGCCATATGGAGGTGTTATTTATGTTTCCCACGATAACCTTGTAGAGGTGAGATGCTTGATGTCTGAGGTTCGAGATTTTTCTCCAGACTCAACTCGAGTTCGTGGGTGGAGGGAGAGTCCAGAAGTTCTTCGTTTCTATCATTTCCTTCGCGATCCATTGAGACCAGATGGAGTTTTTGTTTTTGGTAACGATGGACCATAAGAGCTTCTGGGTGGCCGCCGGATTCCAGAATTTTAAGTCTGGAATCCCAAGGCCACCCTCATCCGAGGGCAAGGTCAGCTTCTCCTAGGACACTTTAGCCCTAGATGTTTTCATTTCCGAGCCAGTCCAAAGGAAGCACCGCATGAGTTGCGAGAGTTGTTTTAGGACCCTGGCGGGGAGGATGAAGATGGATGACCAGTAGACTTGGCTTGCGAAGAGGACTGATTTGATTAGCTGGAGGCGGCCAACATAGGAAAAGTGTTTCGTAGTCCAAGAATTTATTCGGTTGATAGCTTACATGAATATAGGGCTGTAATCGTGATAAGAGAGTCTCGAACTAATAATGAGGACTCCGAGGTAGCGCATGGGGAGAGAGCCTTCTTAGAAGCCGAGCAAACGAAGGATTCCGGCTTTTGTTGTCGATGAGGTACAAGAGAAGAAGATGTGGCTCTTTGCAGGGTTAAGTTGGAGACCCGAGAGATTCACGAATTCATCAAAACCTTCGCGGATAAGATTTATTGACTGGGTGTTTGATCTGCAGAAAATCATTAAGTCGCCGGCACAGCAGAGGCTAATGATTCGAAGGGAGTGGAACTTATAATGGAAACCGAAGGTCGGGCTTCGTTTTTTTCCTGAAAGATACTGGATAGTACCTGCATAACAATGACAAAAATGTAAGGGTATAAGGGGTCTCCTTGGCGGAGACCCTTCTTCCCCTCGAAGTAGCTCGAGGGGTTGCCAAGTATACAAACGGCGAAGGATGGGATTGCAATGCAATGAATTATCCAACCTATCATTTCAACTGGAAAATCCATGGAGTAGAGGGCATCGAGGACTATTTCCCATCTGATATTATCAAAGGCTTTCATGAGGTCAATATTTAGGGCGCATCGATGACCTTTTTTGTTGCAATGGTGACCATGCATAATGTCTTAAGAGAGAAGGATGTTATCAGTGATTGATCGGCCAGGGATAAAGGCTTACTGGGAAGAATCAATAAGGTAGGTAAGTGATAGTTTTATCCTGTTGGCGATGACTTTGGAGATTATCTTGTAGATCACGTTGCAACAGGATGTGGGTATGAAGTCCGATGAAGTGGAAGGGGAGGAAGTTTTAGGGATGAGGGCAATAAGCGTCTTGTTCCAGTCAGGGTTCATTTTACCGTGGTGGAAGAAGTGCTTAACCCCTTCAGATATCCAGGCCAACAATATCCCAACAAGTTTTGAAAAAACAGTACTAAAGCCATCAGGTCCTGGATCTTATCATTATTGATGTCAAAAAAGGCGGATTTAATTTCATTGTCGGCGATAGGCCTAATCATTTTAGACTTGTTAGAGGGGGAGACTTGGATTTTGAGGAGGGTTTCGAGTCTGCTTAGGCCGTCGTAGCCCTCAGGGCTAGGGGTGCTAAAAAGGTTTCTGAAGTGGGTGAGGAAGGTGGTGGCAATTATCTTAGGGTTGGTGCTGGTCTGTCCCTCTGCGGTGATGATCGAGAGAATTTTACTACGTGCTCTACGGGCTTTTATACTATTATGGAAGAATTTGGAGTTCTTATGCCTGAGCTTGAGCCAAGTTTCTCTGGATTTTTGCTTGAGGAAGATTCTTCCGCTCTACTATAGAAGATGTATGTCTGAGCAGCTTCCCTTTTCTTGGTTAGGAGAGAAATCTCGGAAGGATCGGTGCCCAGGTTTGTTTACGCGCGAGCAAGGGCCTTTTGGGCTTCATCCACTCTATCGCTAATATTGCTAAAATCTATCTTGTTAAGGGCTTCAAGAGAAGAGGCCAGACGGGAAAGCTTTAGGACTAAGGACTTCATGGGGTTTTTGAGGCCAGGTTGGCTCCAGCTGCTAGAGACAATTTTGAGGAAGCTAGGGTGCATGCACAACATATTAAAATATTTGAGGGGTTTGGGAGAAGGGATGGTGGGGGTAGTTAGGTAGAGGATGGTGGGAGTATGGTAGGAGCTACGAGGGAGGTCAAAATGAGCATACGAGTTTGGGAACAAATCGTTCCAGAGATTGTTTATTAAAGTTTTATCTATTTTGGAGGAGATGGGGTTTTCTAAATGGTGGTTAAATCAGGAGAATTGAAAACCCGAAGATCTAAGATCTTCCAGGTTATAATAACGACAACAATCATTGAAATCGGATATAGCGCTATTCCAACGGGATTCAGAGAAAGTGCGCTCATGGGGAGATCTGATAGCATTGAAATCTCCAAGGACAGTCCAACGGAGGGCGTTAAGTGTGCGAGAGGGTGCAGAGGTCTCTCTAGAGAGGGAGACGGTTAGAAGGTTCATTAAAGACATAAATGGCGGTGACAATGAAGGTGACATTTTCTGAGGTCAAGGTCAACTTCATATGTATGAGTTGGGGGGATGCCATTTCAAGGGAGATGTTATAGACACTAGGGTTCCAGGAAATCCAGATGCGACCGTAATAATGACAAGCGTGATTGGTTACACACTGCTACCAAGGGAGCATGCGGCACAAGATAAAGTCAACATTTGCAGAGTTGAATTTGGTTTCTAGGAGGCATATGACATTTATACTATTAGAGAACACAAAATCCCTGACGTCTTTTTGACGCACATGGTCATTAAGACCACGCACATTCCAACAGGAAATTCGCATTAATGCTATAATAAAGTTAATATTCAAGAAGATATGAAATCAAATGACAATGGGGTTAGCCCCGTACATACTCGAGAGGTCTTGTGTTGCTGATTGAGTTGTTCTTGGTGAGGTAATTTCCGTTGGAGAGGGTTCTCGATTCATGTGTCCAATTCTCTCGGCTGCTGAACTGTTGTTCGCGATGATTTGACTCTTTCTCTATCCTGCTTCGCTCGTCAAAGGGTGAAGATTTTCATAGCTGGGCAGGGGAGCTGAGTCATTTCCACTGGAGTCGGAGAGAACCATTCCTGAGGCGCCTTGATCCTGCATGGGTTCCTTACCTGGCCGACGTTGGAGCGGAGGGGGGACTGTCTCAGCGGGGTGCTTGCAGGCAGCAGCAGCGTGACCGAAAGATGTACAGCGATAGCAGATTGTGGGGAGGCCTTGGAACTCAACTTGGATGGAGTGCTCTTTTCCCAGGAAACCAATGGTGATTAAGGTTGGGAACGAGGCACACATCTGCATGATTATGCAAATCCTGGCGTAGCTTGGGCAGGATCTGTTTGTGGTTTGGTTGTCCACATAAAGAGGTGTACCCAAGGTGCTATCAAGGATGCTAAGTCCCGTATCCGTCCATAATTCATGAGGCATACAATAGAATTTTACCCATAGAGGGATGGCTTTGAGCGCTTCCCTTTCTAAAGATTCCATGGGGGCCCAAAACCTTAGAAAGACCGGGTGACTGCTGAAGAACCAGGGGGCTCTATCCAGGACTTCAGTTGCGTTATCGGCGGAGGTGAATCGAAAAAATTAGTGTCCAGAGAAAGTTAGTTTGCATTCTTGGAGACCTAGGGAACCCCAAATTTGATTGGCCAGGGATTGGACATGAGTGGTGGCCCTTTGCTTGGACGTGAAGTAGCCGGAGAGGCATTTGGCTCAATCTTTTTTCCCTTCCGAGAGGGCGTCTTCAGGGAAAATGAGGATCCCTTTGTCATAGTTGATGTTGTCTGTCTTTTGGATAGCCATCGGGGCAGAGGAGTTGTTGGAGGAGGCCACTACTTTAGCCCATAAGCAAAATGAAGAGATGGGTGCTGGTTGATGCATGTCGACCATGGGGGCAGATTCAGGAAGGAGTTGTAGGGGGATGTTATTACTACGGTTCTGGGATGGGTAAGGTGAGGAGTGAAAGTTTGTGGTTGGACGAATTCCTAGGGAACGAATAGCTTTTCGCGTACGGGAGATGATTTGGACTTTGTTGTTTCGGCCAGGAAGGTGGATGGGATGGGGATCGAGTTGAGGGGAGGGAAACCAGGGGCCGATTGTCCAGAGGTTTGAATTAAGGTTGAGCCAACAAGGTTGAAAGAGGAGACGGCTTGGGCAGTTTGTTGGAAGGTGTAACTTTGGAGGGTTTGGATGGCAGTTGTTAAAATGTTGGAAGGGGTCGAGGAGTGGGAGGTTTGGTGGGATGTGGTGAAAGGGTTGAAAAGATATTTGTTTGAAACCGGGGTGTTAGGGTTAGGGTTCGGGGCAGTAGGATCAGTTTGCATGGTGTTGCTCAGGGATAAGATAGTATCGATAGGTTTGTCGGGAGATAGAGATGGTTGATAGAGTCCCGGTGGAGAGTGACGAGGGTCAGGATGCATGGGGAGGTTACTTGCGATGGAGGGTACGCAGCATCCAGCAACAGGGACATTGCATGCAGTGATAGAGTTTTCAAGGGAGGATGATGGGAATAACGGTAGTTGACCAGATGAGGCCTGGTTGAGACCTGGGATGGTAGCAGAGGCGCTGCCATGGTGCTTAAAGGAGGATACCGGAGAGGGACCCGAGGGGGTGGCGGCTGTGTCGATAGCGGAGATGGCATATAGAAGGTGAGCATTTCGGGAGATAAATTTAAGGAGTTGCTTCTCCTCGGAGGGGGTCCATTCTGATGGGTCCTCATTTTCATCAGAGAGAATAATGAGGGAGAGGTCGGTTTGAGGAAGGGTTGGGAGGTGAGATGTTGGTGGAGGAGGCGATGAGTGAACTGACAGGGAAAGGCCAAGCATGGCAGAGCAGCGAGGAGGAGAGAGAGTAGAGGGTGAAGACGGTTTTATTTCCAGGCAGAGGGCAGTGTTGGGGCTGCTTGGTCGAGAGTCCTCCGACGAAAAGGAGGAGGAGGAGGAGAGAGGGATTCCGCTGCGGCGAGGGATTATTTTCTGGTTAGGAGGGAGAGGGGCTGCTGTTTTTTTGTGGGAACATTGGGTGCAGGTTTCGACCATGGTGGAGGGAAGCAAGTTAGGGTTAGATTTAGAGGTGATAGAGCTTCATAATTTTACTATTAAAATCAATAAAATGAATTATTTGTCTTTTAAAAAATATTTCATTATTTATTTTAAATACGGTTTAATACATGAATAAAAATTTAATATTATGTATTATATTTTACTAATTTGATTAAAAACATTATCCAAAAAACTATTACTCTTTTAATATTCGTATAAAACTTTAAAACAAGACCTATAGGCAATGTCACTCTAGGAACCCGTAGAGCTTCTTGAACCCTAGCCTTTTCGGTTCTTCGCTAATCAATAATGGTCGCAACTAAGATTGAACCTCTCTCCGAGGTTGAATTCTTCTCATCCCAACCCTTCCTTTCTGAAAATCCGATTTCTCACCTTGAGAAATCCCAGCAAAAACCTTCTATCATCGTCACGACTCAAAGGTTGAGACCTTTGCAAGAACCTCTAGCTCCAACAATTACTACTTCAAAAGACTTTCTGTAAATTCTGCAATCATAACATATGAGATCGAATGCCAGAAAGGAAACTTCTCGGATATGGTGAAACCAGAAAAGAAGAAATTTTAGCATGAAGAGGTTGAATTCAAGAATAAAGAAGATCTTCCATGGATTATTTTCAAGAAATCAGATTAGTTATCTCTTTTTTCTTTTTCAAAATTCAAAAAACTCACAATTGTAGCTAAATTCTCATACGATAGACCTAAAATGCCTGAATTTAAAAATTTGTTTGATTTATTTAAATTTTTAGGATCATTTAGTGTATATAACTAGAATTATAGACATAGTTTTATCGAATTTGAAAACACGAATGATCTACCTAAAATATGGAAACAAAATTTATATACAAAAGTCCAGTTCTCCTTCAGCATTCTGAGATGGAATTTTAATTTTAATCCCAAGATGGAGTCTCCTAGGACTCCAATTAGGATTTTCTTTACTAAACTCCCCGAATATTTATATAATTCTCATTCAATTACAAAGATAGTGAGTTTTCCTTTGTCAATCTAGGTTACATCATATAACAAGATGAGTTTCAATTGTTGTAAAGTGAAAACCATAATTTATACCTCTATCTCTCTTCTCCAAAATTTGTGGATATATTTTGGGGAAGAAGGGTTTTGGCAACCCATCAACGTCTCTGAAATGCCCAAGTACTTCAACTCTTGCAAGCATTTGGGTCACTCTGATTCTGGTTGTAACAAAGATTTAAATGATTAAAAAAGGTTAGTTGAAGAAAAATATTTAACCTTTAAATCTAATAAATTCCAGTAGTATTTACATTCAACACATAAAGAACAATGGATTAAAAAACCTAACCCTTTAGATGTTAATACTAGTAAATATTATAATCTTGAAAATCATCCAAATAAATCTATTTCTAGAATTGTTTCTCAATTTTCTGAATATTCTTTTAATCCTGAACATCATCAAAATGTTCAGGAACCCATAAATGATCAATCCTTCCTACTAGACAAAGCAACAATCCTATGTTATGTTGCCCAACTCTTCTTGTCAACCTAATGAAAAACATACACACTGAAATTGAACAAGCCTTTCAGACCAATGATCTAGCCAAAAAAAAATGTACTTCAAGATATGGTCATTCCCCAGAATGACCATACCTCTTCTAAGACCATTCTCTTTGACATCCTTCCACCATCACAAAAAAACATACTAATAACTTCAATCTCAATAAAACATACATTAATCTCTCAGTTCCTGAAAAGATTGAACCATAAAAACCAATTCCAAAGAGAATCACCAAATCTAAGGTCAATTGATCCACACCTTCACACAAGTTTACCTTTCCCAAAGGATCAACAAGATCGTACAAATCATGATAAAAAAATGACCATACAAATTATTTGTTGGAACGTTAGAGGAATTAACAAATATGGAACTTTCAAAAGAATTAAATCAATTATTAAAGCTAAAAACTTGATTTCATTGCTCTTCAAGAGCCAATGATTTCCATTGATAAGCTTGATTCCTTAGCAAACAAAATTGGTTTTAATTCCAATTTTTCTAACATCAACAACACAATTTGGATCTTATAAAAACAAAAGTTTTAAATTAACATCCTCATCAATCATGAACAATTTGCTCATATGATAGTTACTCATCACTCTTATTTATAAGAAGTTTTAGTTACCATCATCTATACCAAATGCAATGAAATTCAAAGAATTGATCTCTTGAGTCATCTAAAAGATATTTCTGTCACCAACAAAGAGTGACTCATTGTTGGTGACTTTAATGTTATTACCAATGCTTCTAAACAGTTGGCTTACAAAACTCTAGACTTGAAAGGCATTAATGATTTTAATAATATTATTTTCGGATTGCCAATTAGAGGATCCAGGTTACACTGGATCCAGATATAATTAATTAAAAAATTCAAAATGGAAAAGACTTGATAGGATTTTAATAAATGCTACTTGTAGAGACTTTTTTGATATCACAAAGGTGAAACAGTTGGCCAGGACTGGCTCAGACCATTCACCATTGTGTATTACTATCTCAACCTTTTCATCTAAGCCTAAACCTGTATTAAAATTTTAAAATATGTGGTTACTTCATAGTGACTTCCTTAAAGATGTTGGAAACAAGAAGAAGCTTCATATAAACGGCTATCCCATAGCAATATTTTGGGCTAAATTAAAAATACTTAAACAATATCTTGAAAATTAGAATTATGATATTTTTGGTAACATATTTGATAGCAAAGAAACTTCTGAAATGAATGCTCAACATGATGAGACATGTTTAGAAGCTTTAAAAAAATCTTAAAAACAAATAAAGTTATCCAAAGTTAAGGTTTTGCATTTAAATCTTCTTGCTAAAGAAGAGATGTTTTGGGATAAAAAAAAGCTCTATTAATTAGACAAAATCAGGTGCAAAAACACCAAAATCTTTCACAATTTTATCAAAAAAATACAAAAAAGAAATAGAATCCATAACACCATGATAAATGACCAATGGACTGAAGATCAATCTCAAATTACATCCTCTGCCATTGATCATTTTAGAAATCTATTAACTTATCAAATAAGTAACCCTAATTATGATGGTTTGAATGACTTAATTCCTCATATTATCAATGACTTTGATAATGAATTTTTGCTTAACCCTCCTGGTGATTATGAGATTCATCTCAACATCAAACCTCTTAAAACTAAAAAATTTCAAGGAATTGATGGCTTCAACTCCGGGTTTTACACTGCTTGTTGGCACATTATTAAGAATTATCTACGTAATGCTATTAGAGCATACTTTAATAGAAACATTGCTCCACTTGACACACATGCCACTATAATTCGTTTACTTCATAAAAAGGAATATGATTCATTTTGGCATGGTTACAGACCCATCATTATGCGTAATGTTTTTAACAGGATCATTTTCAAAATAATTAACACTAGGTTAACATATATTCTCTTAAAAATTATCTAACCTTAACAAGGTGGTTTTGTCAACAACAAAAATAAAAAGATAACATTCCCATTACTCATGAACTTGTTTTTGAAATTAATAAAAAAAATAGAGATGATAACATTATCCTTAAGCTTGAAATATGGCCAAGGCATTTGACATAGTTTATTTTATATTTATCTTCACCATAATGAAAAAATTAGCTTCAATGATAAAGTTAAAAGAGTTAATTAAAAAATGTATAGATAATGTTCATAATTCTATCCTTATTAATGGTAAACCTCATAAGTACTCCATATCCAACAATAGTATTACGAAGGGTGATCCACTATCACCCAACCTATTCATCATTGCCGAAGAATATCTCTTCAGAGGTTTGAAAAATCTGTTTATAACTAACAACTCCATATATTACTCTGCTAAAGGTCATGTAAAAATTCCATGTCTTGCCTATGTTGATGATGTTATCATCTTCTTGAATGGATCCTTAAAAATATATATAAAAAGCTATCAAATTCGTTGATCACTATCAATCAATATCTGGTCAGTTAATTAACACTAAAAAACCTGCTTTCTTTTCATCTGAAAACATGGACAAAAGTATAATTAATGCCATTAAAAACACTTCTGGTTTCTTCCACGACTTTATTTGCTTTAAATACTTAGGGATCTTAATTCATAAATATATTAACCTTTATGATGACCTTGTATCTAAAATCAGAAATAAGCTTATGGAATAGGACAATAAATCTATATCATTTGGGGGCAGATTGAGATTAGTTTAATCTATCCTTATGGCTATTCCTATCTTCTTCATGCAAAGCAACCAGATTCCCAAATTAATAATCAATATAATCAGAGTTCTAATGCATAAATTTATTTGGGGCTTTAAAGATACTCATAATCAAATTCGAAAGCTTTCTGATATTTAGGATACCTTCTCTTGCCATTTGTGGTTATCTTTCATAGATAAGAAATCTCGTTGAGCTCAATTGGAATCCTAATGATTCCAAAGTTTGGAGTTAGGCTTAATATGATAAAAATTGCTGAGCAATATATCTATTAGAATGTTGGCAGCGATCATATAGACTTTTGGTTAGACAAATGGAACAACCATCATCATTTTATAACGTTTCCTAATCATGACAATCATAACTGGTATAATAGTACTATGGTTTTTTATTTTTGGTCAAATGGTTCTTAGAACCTTGACATTCTCAGATACCATAGCCTCCCTTCTGACATTAATAGAATTTCCAAAAATATCTTTAAATGACTCTATTTATGAATCCATCATTTGAAAACTCTCAAATGATGGCTCTTTTTTTTAAGAAAACCTGACAGACATTAAAATCGTCCACACAAAAACATTTATTCACTATAAAATCTGGAATAAAATCACCCTTAAGAAGTGCTCTTTCCTGCTATGGAGACTTCTTAATGGGTTCATCTCTGATAACAACATCATGCAGCACAAAAACTTTTCATTAGCATCAAAATTTCAGCATTGTCCTAATTTTGATACCATCACTCATTTTTTTTATTGAATGCCAAATATCTTGGGAAGTATGGCAGTACTTTGCTGGTTTTTTTGGTATTCTTATTGGTTGTCATATGTCTTTTAACCATATGATTCACTTATGGTTCATGTCAACAAACAAAACACTCATGTTAGGACAATAGTTCCCCCTATAATTTGTTAAACAATTTGGTCAACCCGTAACAGTTCCAAATATAAAGGCAAGCTATGTTCTTCCAAAATCTTAATAAATAAAGTAAAATCTTACCTATTCAACTTAGACATTTCTAATCTCCTTAATTGCACCCACTGGTTTGATGACTTAAAAGTAGCCGCATAACTTGGTTGGTTTAATCATATTACTTCTTACAAGCCTCCAATTGTAGTTAAATGGATCTCTCATTCTAATAATAGAATCAAGTTGAACTGTTATGGTACTTGTTCTTTCTCGGGTGAGTCTAGCAGTGGTATCATTCTTAGAGATAACACTGGAAAATTAATTAAAGCTTTTGGTCATCTATATGGTAAGAAAATTGCCATAATTTCTGAATTAATGGTCTTAATTGATGATTTACTTTATTGCTACATTAATCCTATAACTCATGTCGACATATAAACTGATTAGTTATTGATTATTGAAATGCTTGGTAGTGGATTAGGTATTTGGTTTCTTCTTATCTGAATGTTTTGCTGTAGAAAACTTATTAGACCTCAAATGACTTTAAGACATGTCTTTAGAGAGTAAAACTTTGCTGACGATTGGATCTTAAAGTGGGTTATCAAATCCACAACCTACTATGATTTCAATCTCTCTCAATCTCTTGTTCCTCTCAATGCTATACTATATCTAGAAGTTTTAAACTTAGGTCACTTAAGACTATTAAGTAACTTACCATTCAACTTGGCTTACTAACTCGTCGGGCAGAAGAAACCATTATTTTGTAAATGTTTTATTTTCTAGGAAACCTTTTATGCAGGTACATCATTTGGACACAAATTAGGATGCAAGCATTAGTGAAGCCTCAAAGGACAACGCCCTCTTTAATTCAGTATGAAGATTATATATGGCTCTTATATCAGCTTTGTAACATACTTTAAGAGGAAAACTTATCTCATAATGTAACTATTTTATTTGAATGAGTATTTGAAATCAGCCGTTGGGAAACATATAAACTGTTAGTTGACAAACTCATTAATAATACAATTTATTATTTTGTTAGATATTTAAAAAAAATATGATCAATTAAATTCAATCCATTTTTAAGTTTAATAATAAAATAATAAAGTGTTTTATTGACAAATAGTTTTGGACTTCTTTTTGTATATTATTTATTTCTTTAATATTTTATGAAGCAATGGATATTAAGTAATTTATGTACACATGTTATATTTATTTTAGACCATCACCAACTCTTTTGATTATCATTCCTAAAGAAAAAAATCAAGAGAGAATTGACTTAAACTCGACGATAGGAACACTAAATTGTTCCATAATAGCATAAAAGTTGTTTGCTTGGAAACAAAATTACATCTATCATGAACACCCATGGCAAATTGACCTCCTTCCCTACCGGCATTTCAAATGTCATCGTCAGAAATTTTACCTCCTTGTTGGGGTCTGCTCACTCATCGGTTACCCGGGTATTTCAACAGTCTCATCTTTTATCTCACCAAAGGTTAATTCTATTGACAAATATTCTATGATTCATCCGATTATCCGTGGCGAGATAAAATATGCCCTATTCAATATTGGTAGCAACGAATCCCTTGGATCAGGTGGTTTTAACTCGAGTTTTTTCAAAAACTCTTGGACCATTGTAGGAAATGCCATTTGCAATAGTGTTATTGATGTTTTCATCTCTAATAAAATGAATGCTTCTTGGAATGCTTCTTCCATTACCCTCATCTCAAAATCTAATACCCTGTCATATGCCCACGACTATCGTCCTGTCGTTTTATGTAATGTTGTCTACACAATCATATCCAAAATTTTGACAAACATAATTAAAGACTCTTTCCCTTACCTATTGATAAGTCTCATTCAACATTCGTTGCTGGTAGAAACATCTCTGACAATATCCTCTTCTCTCAAGAGCTTTTTAAAGGTTATTATCTCAACTCGAAAGGAGAAATAGTCCCTCTCAAGATCGATTTGATGAACGCCTTTGACAATGTTAGATGGCATCTTATTTTGGATAACGTTGCGTCTATGGACTTTCCCGAGCAAATGATCACCTTGATTATTTAGTGTATTGGTACCCCCTCTTATAACTTAAATAGTAATGGTGATCCCACTTAGTTTTTTCAGGGTAGGAAAGGACTCAGACGAGGTGATCCTCTGTCGCCTTTCCCGTTTGTCCTTGTCATACAAGTTCTCTCCGACATCTTCAGGGAGAAAAAAACAACTGTAATTTTATATTCTATTGAAATATCATAAGTTGAAAATTGTGAGTATTTGCTTTGCGGATGATCTCATGATATTCTGTAATGAAGACACCAAGTCCTTCGTCCTCATTATGGAAGGTCTCAATGAATTTTTCCTTCTCTATGGGTTGCAAATTAGCCCTAATAAGAGCTGGATTATCCTATATGGTATCAAACCTACCCTCAAATTGGACCTCATCAACCTTTCTGGTTTTAAGGTTGATTCCCTCCGGTGAAATATCTTGGAGTCCTCTTTATCATTAGTCGCATTTCCTATTTTGATTTTTGTCCTCTCATTTATAATATAATTGCTTACATTAGTTCATGGACTTCTAAATACCTCTCATACGATGGTCGGCTTTAGCTCAATAAATCTGTTCTTTTTGTTGGTCAAGTGTATTGGTCTGCCATTTTCATTCTCCCTTTGAGAGTTCTTAATGAACTCTCCCAAATTCTCCACTGCTATCTCGGGTCTGGTTATGATTTGAAGACTTCGGGAGCCAAAGTGGCTTGGTATTCGGTCATTGTGCCTTTGCATGAGGGCGGCCTTGGGATTTTGGACTTAAAAATTTGGAATCAGGCGGCATTCTTCAAGCACATGTGGTCCATCATTAACAATTTCTCTAACTTTATCTTGAGTGCTTAGATTAAGACCGAGAAATTTAATAACGATAATTTTTGGGTTATTTCTCATGGCTCCACTCCTTCATGAACTTGGAGGAAACTTTTATCCCTTAGGCCCTAGCCATCAAACTTTGCAGGGTAGTTCTCGGCAACGGCATGACCATCACCTTTTGTTTTGATTCATGGATGCTCTCTACTTCCCTTGCATCTTTTTAAGGTCCATTTATTATCAACGATTCAAAGTTAAGTAAGCATGTTACTATCTCAGATTTCATCTCCGAGGCGAGCTGATCTGGCCTCTCAACAGAAGATCAGTTAGTGCTGCGAACATGAACAACCTTTTGGAGATTCACAACATTATCCTTTCCCTGCCTGCCGAAATGCGCACATGGACGATGTCCCTCTCTGGACAGCGAAAACTGGAACGTATAACTTCTCGATCAAGGACACCTATAGTGACATCCGAACGTCGATCCCCTGTGTCGGTTGGACTTGTATGAACTTCTCGATAAAAGATTCTTTTGCTAGTGATCTCCTCTCCTCCAACTTCTGGCCTTTCGAAACCCTTTCCTCCAGAGGTTGATGGTTTTGTACCTAACATAGTTGAAATTGTAAAAGAAAGTATCACTTATACTCAGGATATAGATCACTTACCAATTAGTGTCGTCAAGGCTTATGTGATAGCTCTATTAGTGTTGGATGCAACTGTTATTACCCCGATGGTATTGTCCCTCCCATACTCTAACTCGCCTACCCATGAATTTCTTGTTATGCAAGATTTTGGAGAGGCTCATCTTCGTATGGAAACATGTTTCAGAAGGAGCATTTTCTCTCATGTCCTCAACGTAAACAATTTTGGTCCTCCGGTCACCGGCGAGCCTTTCTGGACTAAGATGGCGCTTGTTTCCTCTCAGCCAAACACTATTGTATTCTTTATTAAGCCAAATATTGTTACAAGCCCATATATATCTTTTTGCAGTGGCAAAACCAGGAATCCAAATAAGGGGTGATAAATTCTAATATATTAGAATCACATTTTGTCTTTTTAACATACAATAATTTCATCTACATCACATATTGTCTAAGTATAAAGCTCTAATACCAACTGTTGAACCTAAAGAGTAGTGTATCAACAACCCACAAGATCAAATTCAGTACAATCAATCAAATAAATAAGAAACCCAATTCAACAATAACGATGCACCAATTTGTTATACTAATCATGGAAAAATAATTAAAAGTAAAACAAATCAACACATAAAATTTTACATGGAAAAACTAATCTGATGAGAAGAATAAAAAATCACGAGACTTATGAGGAGTCCATCCAACCCCCTTCTACTATTATGATAAGTTAATGGTACAATTATATATAATTCAATCTAATAAATATCTACAACCCACCAATAATTTCAAGTATAATAAACTAACTAAAAAAAGAAGAAAAAGTAAAAAATGTTACCAAAACTACTTTACTGTTTGAGCAACTATTTCTCCCTAACCATAGAACCAAAATACAATCCAACCATTCAGATTGAAAGCTTAGATGTCTTAAACATGCTGTCCAAAATTCAACAAAACTCGACACTGTCTGCGCATAGATCAGACACTTTTAATGTGACTTTATTCAATTGAACCAAAAATAAAAAAAAAATGTTTACTTTATTAATCTTCCCTAGGCCATGCTTCGGTCACATAAAAATTACCGCATCTCTCCCAATTTTGGTCGTGGGGGTTCCAGTCGTAAGTTTAGTTCTGACCTCTATCTCTCGCTTAACCTGCCATGTTGCATAGCCCTCTGAAAGCTACATCATGACTTTCATTCTTCTAACTAAGCCTACATCAAGATCTGGTATGTTATGTTACTTATTCCATCTCGCTTGAACTCACTCCTAGGGGTGAGAGTTGGAGCGATTACTTATGGGGTTGTTATGTTGTAATAACTTCATTTGGAGAGTAGAACTTAGTTTGGATTTCTCGTTTTGAAAAATATTTTTTGGCACCATATGATATATCACTCCCACTATGGTCGCCACTAATGAGTCTAAATTTCGTGTTATGTCTCGGTTGATTCTAGCTAGTGAATTGAAGGTCAGTTAAAATGCTTCAAAGTCCAATAGGGTGTTCCTGACTAACACGGGTCTGCCTACCAGAATTTTAGGGTTAGGACTATAAAAAATGATTAACAATATATGAATAGTAAAAATAAGTTGGGTCACCTCAAATAAGGTGATATGGGCTATTTGTATTGATCCTTATAGGCCTATTGGCTCTTATTTGTCCAAAGATACATAAATGACTCTTCTTAGAGGTATTTTCCTTATATTAATAAATATAAAGTGGTCTGGCTTACTAAACAGACTATAAATTCACCATATTGTCCATCATCGGGTGGTATAAAATTAGACGACGTAAATGGCTTAAAACGAATATAACAAGACATAAAATAATAAGATGACTAAGGATAAACGATGATCATATAGCGAACAAATCAACAACGTAAAGACTTAAAAATCATGACTTGATTAAGGTGAGCTGAAATTAAAGTTTCATACGGTTAAAATAAGATCTCATAAGATTCTAGATGACAATATCAGATTACTAATTTATCATAGAAAGTTAGACGGTGAAATTGTAATATTATGTAATTGATGAATGACACGTATTAAAAATTACACGTTCATTCATCCATAACATATAGGATCAACCACTATAAATATAATATAATCATTATGTAATAAATTTGAACACCCTTTTAATATTAATAATCAATAAGAAACTATATTTTCTATTATTCTTGAGTCCGGTTAGTCTTCACTGTGGTTCGTTGGCATTTTATTTGACAAATATTTCATTCATAAACATGAAGTAAAACATTAACCATATAAAAAAAATTGAACATAAATATTTTTAATAACAAATATCAAATATTTTTTAAATTCGAATGATTTTTTATTTTTTAAAATTTTAAAAACTATTCAATGTATATTATGATTTTTTTTTTGCATTTAAAAAATTATAAATGAAAAAAATTTAAAATAAAAAAATTATTACCAAAAATCACTAAATTAAAAAAACAACAATAATCACAAATTTTACAAGATATAAATTACAAATTATAAAATACAAATCCATAACAATCAAAATTGCGCTAAAAGATTAGCTACAAGATTGACCATTAGTTTCTAAGGTTTAACTATTTTATTCCAAATATAAAAATTCAAAACACCTATCCTCTTTATTCTAATTACAAGTTCGTTGTCATCTTAAAAAAATAGCTAAAATTATCCTAACGTTTTAAAAAATATTGAAAAAGAATCAAATCTAAAAAATTCTTATTTAAAATGTTAAAAATAATACTTTTAAATATTGCTTACAATTTAAAAAATGATAAAAATGAACATCATATCCAATCTATAAAAACATGAACTTTGAAATTAAAAAAAAATTAAAAATTAGGTCAAAACTCTTCAAACAATTGGTAATTTACCAATAATCATCAATATTAAGTTTATTTACCAAGAACCATCCAAAGTTTGATAAAGTACGAATAACCATCAGTATATAAAACTAAAGTACTAATAACCACATGGACTTTCTGTTAATGCCGATATAACCCTTAATCTTTTTTAATTATTGTTTTTTAAATTTCAAATCTTCTAAACCATAACATAAAAAATCTAAGAATATCGTTGGTTTTTTTCTTAAGATGAACAAAACTAGATCTATGAAAGATATTTTTTTTTATTTTTTTTTTTACTTTTTTTAATTACGTAATTATGTGTAATTTGGTTACGAAATAAGTCTGGAAAAAGAAATTAGTTCCAGTTACGTAATTATGTGTAATTTGGTTACAGAACAACGACTTTGTTCTAGTTGCAGAATTATGTGTAATTTGGGTGCGTACAAGCAATTGTATTCCAGTTGTGTAATTACGTGCACATAAATTGCATAAATAAAAATAAAATAATTATATTAATAGAACTTTGGTTGCTAGATTAGTATGATTGTATGAAAAAAACATTGTTTTGTGAAAGTAAGTGTTAAATGTGTGTGAAACAATTAACATTTTTATAGTTGCAAAAAATATGTGCATTTTTGTGTTGGAAAAATATTTTTTAAAAAAATGGTATGTATTCTAATTGCTTAAATATGTGTAATTTGGTAGTGAAAAAACAACTCTGTTCAGTTGTCCAATTCCGTGCAAAAATATTACGTGAATATGAAGAAAAGAGTTGTGTAAATAAGACTTTGATTACAAAATAAGTCTAATAAAAGAAATTGTGCTCCATTGGCGCTAACACATGTACTTTGGTTTTTAAAGAACAATTATGTTATAGTTTCATAATTAAGTTTAATTTGGTTGTAAAAATAAGAAAGAAAATAAAACATCTCCAAAAATATCACTTATGGATTTCATTTTATTCTTCTGTAAAAAATAGAAATATATGTGTATTTATATTTTTTTTTGAGTTGGAGTTTGAAAGATATGGAACATGAAAGGTTAAAAATAACTAATAGTTAAATTTATACATGTTTTATGTGTTCATGAATATTGTTGGAAGCAGTTATGTTATATGTGATTTTTGATAAATTTCGTAAATCAAGTGACTATCGATACTTTAAATTGATGTAAGATTGTTATCGGGAACTCGCCTATCAAACCGTATGTTAAAGCACCAGTAGAGGTACAATGTATCAAGAATACTAGAGGTCTTTAATTGACGCATTACAATGGGTTCTGATGGGATCACGACAAAGATGCCACGGTAACGAGTCACAACATAACACAACTAAACACAATAGAATTTATATTCACAACTATCATTGTCACAACTATCATTGTCATGATCACGACATAACACGACCACTACTGTTATGATTACGGTAAAACACGGCAAAATTAATACCACAACCATCTCGCTAGTATATTATATATCTTATAATATATTTATAATTATATTTTGATTATTATTATAGTTTAATTATAATTTATAAGTACTACAAGTGTTGATATATTATTATTGTAACACATACATAAGTGTTGTTATTGTTTGATAAACAAATTATTATTTACTTTATATATTATAATTTTAAATTAGTATAAGGTTATTATAGTTTTATTATTATAGTTTAATTATTATTATGGTTTGATTATAATTTATAAGTATTACAAGTGTTTTATATTTTTATTATGACACATACTACAAATGTTCTTATTGTTTGATAAACAAATTGTTATATGGTTTGTATATTTTAATTTTAAATTTAGTATAAGATTACCATAGTTTTATTTGATTATTATTATGGTTATATTTTAATTAACGAGTATTACAAGTGTTGTTATTTTTTTAATAAGGGCTTATATTGAAATTAAATGAAAATCCAGGCCTTCTTAGGCAATATTACATAAAATTGAAAAAACAACAAAAAAACATCGTCTTCTTCCTTCATTCCTGTCAAACCACAGCCCCAAATTAGAGAAACAAACCCTAATTTTGAAATCTCAAATACCCCAAATTGAGGCTCTCCAACAAGATAATTGCCTTCAATTTCGGGGGAGCATCATCACCATCAAACTCTATATTCCTTTGAACCCTTAAAACCTCCTTTGCAAGCCAATCAGCACCAAAATTCTGCTCTATATAGACGTGTTTAATCACTATTTCAGAGCTAATTAACTTCCTACAACAGCCTAAAAGGGGTTCAAGAAACCAAACTGAGCATCCATAGAGAAGAAGATTCACTAAAACCATCGAATCAACCTCCACATCTACCTTGTTCAGACCCAGCTTTCTACAAAGCTTCAAACCATCGAACAGAGCACGACACTCGGCTATTAGAGGAGTAGACTTGCCGTACAACCTTCCAATGCCCATGACCATACTCCCATTGCTGCTTCTGATCAAAGCACCCCCACCAGATTCATGATTAAAGGTACACGCTCCATCTATATTAATTTTGTATCTGCCATGCTTTGGATTCTTCCACTTCAAAAACAGTGGCTTATTCATTTCTTTAATCTGATGCACACAACCAAGCTTTGTATCTTCTCGATCATAACCAGCCCAGTTCTTGTTGCTTAGAACCTTTGCCTGATCAAGACTGCTTAGAATGTAGATGGTGTGCTTAATGATTGTTGCAGTACTAGTAGATTCATTGTTAATCTTTTTTTTATTACGAGCCGACCAAACAGACCAGACCAATATTGCAGGTAGAATGGTGAAGATGTCACAACCTCTTTTAGCAGCCCAGTACCACTTCATGACGATATGCGAAAGCTTCATATAAGGCTGAATCTGAACATTGAACATATGGCTGAAATGCATCCAGACAGCCTAAACCTGCGAACACTGAACCATTGCATGGTAAGTAGTTTAAGTATTATTACAGTGAACACATTTGGAAGCTATTTGAAAACCCTTAGATTGCATCACAGTGTCAGTAGGAAGCCAATTATGCAAAGCTCTCCATAGAAAGAACGAGCACTTCTTAGGTGTTACTGCATTCCATGTTTTTGCATATATTCTTGATATATTGCCTTTGCATCTTATGTGATTCCAAGTGTCTTTGACACTAAATGATTCATCCCTAGATAGAGACCAATGCAGAATATCTTTTTTATCAGAAAGACAAACCTCTCTGATCTTACTGATCTCAGTAGTAGTGACAGTAGAGTTAAGCCTTCCCCAATCCCAGGAGTCATTCATCCAAAAATCCTTGATAAAATCATTACCACTGTCCCAAAGAGTCCTTCTATCATTATCATTAGATACTCTGATAAAAGGCTTATCAGAACAGCATCTCTCGTAACAAAAACTAATATTTCCACGACCAGGAAGCCAAAAGAGATAGTCCTCAGCCTTATCTCTAGCCATAATAATTCGAGACCATGATTTAGACCTTCTGTTAGGAGAGATAGCTAAAGTAGGATGAATGCCATCCCTACAATAAACAGAAAGCATGAATTTAGCCCAAAGGGACTGCTGCATTCTAAAATTAAACCACAACTTCATTGCATAGACATTCTGCACATCTTTGAGTCTTTTAAGGTTAAGACCACCTTCATTTAAAGGCTTGCATAAATTTTCCCATATAGCCCAACTAATGGCTTTCTTGTCTTCTTTGGTACCCCACAGGAACTTACTAAACAAGGTCTCCAGCCTACTGATGATACCAACAGGCAGATTAGAATGCTGTAAGGAATAATTAGGGAATGCAACAAGAATAGTCTGGATTAACAACAGACGGCCAGCAAACGAGAGATGCAATCTGTCCCAGTCCATGATCCTGCATCTGACTTTGTATATCAAGTCTTCAATGTGAACAATTCTTGTATTTATAGCAATTGTAGACCCTAGGTACCTGAAAGGCAAATGTGTATGATTTATGTTCCAAACATTTTCAATAATAGATATCTGTTGAGAAGGCATCTTGTTTGAGACAATTATCTTAGATTTAGCAGTATTAATCTATTGACCAGACACAGCCTGATAGTGATCCAAAGCAGTCTTAATAGAAATCATAGAATCAGTATCACCACTTGCAAAGACCATAAAATCATCAGCGAAGGCAAGACAAGCAATGTTCTGATTGCTTCTAGACTTATAAGGAAACCTGACATTATTATCAGAAACTTGCTTTATCCTCCTAATCAAGTACTCTTCAGCCAAAATAAAAAGACTCGGGGAAAGATTATCCCCTTGTCTTAGGCCATGGGAATTGGCAAAGAAGCCCTTCAACTCCCCATTGATCAAAAGAAGACTAGACCTTGGTGATACAACTACTAATAAGAGAAGAAACATTATTGTTGTTATATATTTTATTGTAACACATGGTATAAGTATTGTTATTGTTTAATGAACAAATTGTTATATAGTTTGTATATTACAATTTAAAATTAGTATGAGGCTATTATAGCTTTATCATTATATTTTTTTTATTATCATAATGGTTTGATTAAAATTTATAAGTATTACAAGTTTTGTTATATTTTGATAATTTCTTATGAATGATAAAATAATTATTATAGTCTTATAGTTTGATTATACTATAACTTTTTATAGTTTGATTATACTATAACTTGTTACCTTGTACATGAGTTCGAGTTGGTTGAGTATGGCATGCTTGTGACCAAAGGTCATGAGTTCGAGCCCCTCTACATACGGTTTCTCGGCTGAGTATGTCATCTTGTGTGGTTTACATCCTGGCGTTGGTTTGCAGGCTATCGCGTCAGACTGAGGGTTTACCCTGTGGGCACTCATTGCACTCTGAGTAGCGGCTGCGGGTTCCCTCTGGAAAAAAAATTATAGCTTGATTATACTATAACTTGTTATAGTTTGTTTATTTCTATAAGTGGTAAAAAATTATGAAAAATTGTTACATTATGAGATTGGAGGATAAAAAGTTAATTTTATTGATTTAAACATTTCACAATTTATACTCTTGTGGGATAGGAGTTGTACAAATATTCTCAAATTGAACTATCCTATTACAAACTCCTGCTTAAATCAGTGAATAATCCCTCGAGTATCCCATTTTCTTTTATTTAGTCAATCGACTATAAAATCACCGGCGAGGGTCTCAAGACTTGACAAAATCTAGAAATTTAGTCCATGGCCCTAAGAAAAGACCACTCACAAAGACTAAATTTATAAGTTTTACCAAATCGATTGACTAAATTTATAGAATTTGCAAGTTGAGGGAATAAACTTATAGATTCTGCAATTTAAGAGACTAAATTTATAGATGTTGCAAGTTGATGGACTAAATTTATAGATTTTGCTAACTCCATGGACCCTCACTGGTGATTTTGAAGTCAATGGACTAAATGAAAGCAAACAGGATAGTCGAGGGATTAAATAAAATAAAACGGGATAGGCGAGGGACTATCCACTCACATAAGCCTACAAACTCTATTATGAGTGAGTGTCATTCATCTTGACAAGTTTTAGTATCCTCGTCAAGATCTTCATCATCAAAATTTACAGAATTTTTAGCCATAAGATCTTGTTCAAAATCTTCTTCAACATTATTTGGAAATTCATCAAACTCTTCGTCTAGCATCCTATGATATGTCATAGTCAAGTTTTTTTATTGTAACAAGCACTCTAAGTGCCCTACATGTCAATCTTATTCCTTTAGTCGTCTGTTGCAGTATGACCCGACTAAACGCTTGCCACTATAAAAATAAGTATTGAAAAAATATCATTAGTTAACTTAGAAAGAATAAGAAACTCGTTTTTTTTTTCCGATTTCCACCATCCTAAACTATCAAGTGGGTTATTCTCGTCATATTGTTGCAACCCAAGTAAAGTATTCAAATACCTCACCATTTCATTATTAGCTTGGGGAGTTTCTCCTGACACCCCCCCCCCCCCCCCCCCACACTATATAGCATTTCCATTATGAAGGCTAAACACCATGTCTGGTCACCGGTGTTTGACACCTGTTGCATTCATATCACTAAGGTTCATTCGTCTTCAAATCTAGTCACTATTATTTGAAAATGTTTCATTTTGGATTAGTGGTGTGTGCAAATTAATCTGGTGATAACACGTGTCACACAAAGATACTACTGCCAGTTACAAATACGGTAACTCATTAATTTAAAACTCAATTTTTATTCTTTTTATTTTTTACCTTTTACCTTTCATTTTCACTTTTACTTTAACTTATTTACCATAATGTTTTGCCTTTAATATTTATGTTTTACTTTTTACTTTTAATTTTACTTCTAATTTTATTTTACTTTTAATTATTTATTTTTGAACTTTTTTCGGAGGAAACCCGCAGCCGCTACTTAGAGTGCAATGAGTGCGCACAGGGTAAACCTCAGTCTGAGACAATAGTCTGCGACCAACACCAGAAGATAAACCACATAAGGTGACATGGTCAGCCAAAAAAGCGTAGGTAGAAAGACTCATGAGCTTGCCTTACTCAACCAATTCGGCTATCTCTTGGGAGCAATTTTTTGAACTTTTCTTTTATATATATATATATATACTTGCTTTCTGATTCTTCCAAGAACCATAAACACTAATTTTAAAATTGAAATTTAACAAAACCCAACCTACCTTCGCATCCAAAACCTGCGTGACTAGCATTGAGACCTTAAATTAACAAATTCTTCGTTTTCCGAAGAAAAATTATTCACAAACGACAAATAATCGTTCAGTGCGCATTCTTTGTTTCACCAACGAGAATCGAACCTAGATCAGAAGCAGAACAGATTATATCAAAAGATAGAAAAGGACTGGTTCTTTGACTAATGACATTTTTGTGGTTATTAACTAGCCATGAACACGAAGAAGGAGACGAAGGGTTTAAAGTCCCAAATCAGAACAGAGCGTCTGGACCGAAATCCAAACGCATCATACCTCTTGTCGAAATCTTGAATGAGGATATACCTACGATTTTGTTAACATTTTCAGGTTCCTATTGCATCAAACTACTGCAGATTTATTTTGTGCGCACTGAATAGTGGCGGATTTCTTCCGGAAAAAAAAGTCTCCCCATAATGAACCTAGTTATATTCATCCCAAACCTACGTCACTAGCAGAGTAACCCCTAGGTATCGCCATTGTTCAGTTGATAATCACACAAATCATACATAATCTAAATTAATTAGAAACCCTTATGTTTCTTTAACAATTAAAAGTGGAGTATAAATGCCCAATTAATTATAGTTGGAGAATTTAAATGACATAAATAGATGTATAGTTTTATTATAATTGGAGAATTTGATAGGTAAGAGTTAAAAACAAATAATATTATGTATAAATAATAATAGAATATATTAACAATAAACATATGCGGCATGCTGGATAGCACATTTAGTCTTTAGACACAAGGACATAGGTTTGACTCAAAAGTAAAAATTTAAATCATAGGTATTTTAGGTATTAAATAATAAGCTGATCCGGGACTTACTTAAAGTGGGTTATAAAATAAAAAGTAAAAAAATTAAATCATAGGTAGTTTAGGTGTTAAATATTGAATGACTATATTTGTAACAGTTAGCCGTATGTTTGGCGACACGAATGAATTTTAGTGGCACGAATGCAACAGGTTTTCAATACCGGTGACTAGTTATGGTTTTTAGTTTTATAGTAGGCTGACTTTCGTTTTTTTTATATTAGTACTATCAGTACCCGCTACATTTGAAAATGTTAAATTTTTCCATGTTTGTCAACATATTCATTATGTATTATATAAAGAAAAATGCTAATTTATTGAGTATGTACTTTGATAAGAAAATGGAAATTCAGACACTAAATTGTAAATAATAAAAGTATTATGTAACATCTCATAAAGTTAAAAGAGGACAAAGCTAAACTAATAAAGGGGTTGATTTTTTGATATGCGATCATTTGTGTACTCTCATTTTCTCTCTCTAAAATCTATCTCTTTCTCTAAAATACATCTTCTCTCGTTTACTAAAGGAATCTTAAATAATCAAACTCACCAAATTGGCAACTCCAATGGGGACGATTGACAATCAGTGTCTTTTCTTATAGTTTGAATTTTGTTAAGCCTAAAAAACAATCTTGAAACTTTGCAATGAATCCTGAATAACCCGTTGGTTCGATCAACAATTGAAACACTAAGAGAAGATTTACAGGGGAATGAAAATAGACCAGAAGGATATGTTCTGATCCAAACTTACTCCGATATAGAAACGTGTTTGAACCAGCTCCCAGATAAAATAAACGCACTAAATGAGAAATACGAGCAAAGAGAGCAGGAAACTCACTCGAAGAAGCTAAATTCCGAAGTAAGACAAGTAAATGAGCAAACTGAAATTGGAAACTGGTAGCGTCAAGATGGAACAGATGGCTGAAAATTCAGAAAAAGAAGACGAACAATAGAAGATGGATAGTTCTAACCCTAGGTTAGAGTAAAGGAGACTTTAAAGTAAATCAAAATTATATTCAAAAAAGTCTGAGGCAAAACTAGGGTTTGAGAACCTTTTATAGAAGTGCTCGAAACCCTAGCCCAAAATTACAGCTTTTTTTGTTATGCAATAAAATAAAGCCCATCCCAATTTCAAAGCGATTGGAGCTGGTTAAGTATTTTAATAAAATCTAAATAAAATAGGAAAATGCAGAAAATTTACTAAAACAGCAAACCGAGGGTTTAAACGACTAAATTTAGAGCATGGACTTCATCACATAGTGATGCTTTCGAAAATCGTTGGGCTTCTCGACGCGTTCGATTTGAGTGGTCGCATCGCCTAATTCTGATATCTGGGCCCCAAATAAAGCCGGTTTTCGTTTGTCCAAAAGGGCCATATTGTCATGGGCTTGTGCAACTACATCATCCTCCCCTTCTTCGGAAGAATTCGCCCACGAATTCTCAGCTTTGTCATCCTCAGCAGCCGCGGTAAATGGCACCAGGTGCTTCACGTTGAAAACGTTATGGGTCTTCATGTGGCTGGGTAGCTTCAACCTGTATGCATTGAGATTAATCTTTTCAATAATTTCAAACGGACCCACTTTCCTTGCAGCCAACTTGTTATACTCGTGTGCAGGATAGCGATCCCTGGTCAAAACAGCCCATACAAAGTCTCCCACTGCAAACTCCACCATGCGACACTTCTTATTTGCGGCAATCTTGTACTTCTGTGTTGTTTCCTCCAAGTGTTTGCGGGTGTTCTCATGGATCTCTCATAGTTCAACAATGACGTTATTGACCTTGGCTGGAACCTTATCAAGCGTTGGGAAAGCTAAGTCCATAGGACCCCGTGGGTTATAACCATAGACTACCATGAAGGGACTATACCCAGTACTGCGCTTGTGGTGCTTGTTGTAGGCGAACTCAACATGATAAAGGCGGGAATCCCATGCTTTCAAGTTCCCAGAGACCTCTGTGCGTAACATGTTGCCTAACGTTCGGTTAGTTACCTCGGTTTGGCCGTCTGTCTGCGGGTGATATGCGCTGCTAAAACTCAGCTTCGTGTTAGTGAGGCGCCACAAACTCCTCCAAAAATGCCCCACAAACCGCGCATCGCGATAAAAAACGATATTCAAGGGTAGACCATGTAAGCGGTAGACCTCACGAAAATATAAATTAGCAACATTCAGAGCATCTGTGGTTTTCTTGCAGGCAATGAAGTGGGCCATCTTAGAAAACCTGTCAACCACTACAAAAATAGAATCGTTACCTCTCTGTGTTCTTGGCAGCCTAGAGATGAAATCCATGCTGACGCTTCGTCATGGTCCTTCCCGTATTGGGAGTGGTAGGTATAGACCTGCGTCGGAGGATGTACCTTTTGCCACCTGGAAAACCCGACAACCAGCTACAAAGCGGATAACATCTCACCTCAAATGCAAGCCAGAAGAACTGACTGGATACAGAGTGAAGGGTTTGATCTCTACCCCCATGCCCCTCGTTGTGTCTCTCCTGTACAATCAGTAATCTCAAATTGCCCTCAGGAACACAAAGTAAATTACCTTTGAAAAGGTAACCGTTGCTCACTGCAAAATCTTTTCTCAAACCTGCGCTGACGTCCTCTAGAATAGGACCAAAATATGTATCGATAGCCAGTAGGTCCTTCATCATCTCGAATCCCACAACTTCTCTTTCCATACGAATCATCATGCTGCGTCGGCTCAATGCGTCAGCTACGCGGTTAACTGTATCCGAAGTATGCTTAATGGAAAAGGTAAATTGTTGCGTAAATGCTGCCCAACGTGCATGGCGGGAAGAGAGTTTCTCCTGACTCTGCAGATATTTTAAGGCATCATGATCGGTGTACAGGACAAAGTCATTGTAGGATAAGTAGGAACTCCAGTGCTTCAAAGCTCGTACAACTGTATAGAACTCCTTGTCATAGGTGTTGTAGTTAAGTTTAGCTCCACTTAACTTTTCGTTGAAGTATGCTGCAGGACGGCCTCGTTGGCTGAGTACAGCGCCAATGCCCAATCCGGACGCATCACAATGCAGTTCAAATCCTGTAGAAAAGTCAAGTAAAACCAGAATCGGTGCAGTGGTAAGTCTTACCTTGATTTCCTCAAACGCTTTAGCTGCTTCAGAGGTCCAGCAGAATGTTTTTCCCTTCATACACTCTGTAATGGGAGCCATAACAGTGCTGAAGTTATGTATGAACCGTCTGTAAAAGGAGACCAATCCGTGAAAAGAGCGGACTTCAGTGATGGAAGTAGGAATAGGCCAGTCTCGCACGGCTGCCACTTTCGATTGATCCACTGAAAGCCCATCTTTTGACACGACATACCCTAGGAAGACGACCGAATCTGTCATAAAACAACACTTATTGAGTCCTCCATAAAACTATTCTTGCCTCAAAACAACCAACACCTCACGTCAGTGCTGGAGATCCAGCTCTTCCATGGTACTATAGATAAGAATATCATCAAAGTACACAACGAGAAATTTTCCGATGAACGGGCGAAATACCTGGTTCATAACCCGCATGAACGTGCTAGGAGCATTAGAAATACCGAATGGCATTACCATCCATTCAAACAGACCTTCTCGGGTCTTGAAGGCTGTTTTCCACTCATCCCCCATACGAATACGAATCTGGTGGTATCCGCTTTTCAAACCCAGCTTCGTAAACACAGTAGCACCATTCAATTGATCCAGTAAATCATCAAGGCGAGGAATAGGAAACCGATACCTGACTATAATTTTGTTGATAGCCCGGCTATCCACACATATTCTCATTAAGCCATCCTTCTTTGGTGTTAATAGTGCAGGAACCGCACAAGGACTAAGACTCTCCCGGATGTGGCCTTTCGTTAATAGTTCCTCCACCTGTCTGCAGAGCTCTTCATGCTCTTTTGGGCTGATTCGATAACGTGGTCGGTTTGGTAGGCTAGCACCCGGTACAAGTTCAATCTGGTGTTGGATATCTCTCAATGGAGGAAGACCTGTAGGTAAAGTATCGGGAAAGACAACAGAGAATTCTGCTAAAAGCAGCCGAGCTCGCTCAGGTATACCAGCAAATGGATCAATACTAAATTCTTTAACCACCAAAAGATAGACAATCCTTGTTTCATGAGCATGTTCTATAAACGCCTTTCGAGCTAGAAAGTTCTTACCCGACTCCTTTGATACTGCAAAGGCTGGTTTTGGAGAAACCTCTCTAGTTGGTGTTAATATGAACCTGACATTATTCCATATAAAACTGTAGCGGTTCCTCCTACCATCATATGTGACACTTCTATCATATTTACAGGGTCGGCCTAGCAACAAGTTACACGCATCCATCCCAATGACATCGCACAAAGCTTTATCCCTATAGTTACCAACAGAGAAAGATACCAGACACTTCTAGAGATACTTACCTCTCTACCTTTCTTTAACCAAGCATACTTGTAGGGGTTTGGGTGGTCTTCTGTTTTCAGGGCCAGCTTCTGGGCAACTTCTTCAGAGATAACATTTTCGCAGCTCCCTGAATCAATAACGAATTTGCATACCTTTCCCCCAATAGTACAAATCGATTGGAAAATATTGTTCCGTAGCCAATCATCCCCATCACTTTTGGCTTTCGGCGTTAGGCATATACGCCTTAAAATCAATGCCTGACCAATATCTCCTCCTGTAACCTGGTCCTCTGGAACCTCATCAACAACATTCTCTGGTTCTTCATCAAACTGTGGCTCGCCCTCCAGGGAAAAATCAGCAGTGTCAGCGAACAGACCCCTCGGGTGTTGTGGTTGTTGTCGTAATTTTGGACACTGTAAAGCAACGTGCCCTAGTTCATGAAAATTGTAGCACCGGCCCATTGAGTAAGTAACTGTGCGACTAGGGACCTGCAAATTTGCACTTGTGCGCATAGGAGAAGCAGTTGGCACTCCTGGGTTAGGGCTTGGAATCATCCTTTTGGGGAATGCCAATGGATTTGTTCTGGCAGTGTCTCCTCCATAAGGCCTTCGTGAAAGGGCTTTCTCCAGATGCAGTGCGCGCTGATGTGCTTCAGACACATTCACAGGGTCGAACATATTCAGCTGGTCCGGAAACTGCTGTCGCATCCTCCCTATATAGCGAGATACTAGCTGATCTGCTGAATCAGTAATATATACACGCTTTTGTAGCGTGAAAAAATCGTTAGTGTACTCGTCAACAGTCTTTGACCCTTGTTTAAGGTTTTGGAACTACTGATACATTATGCGGTTATAGTTGTAAGGCAAAAACGCAGCCCTCATGTGCTTCACAAACTTAGCCCAAGTTGTTATTTTTGGCTTACCGTGCCTTGATCTGGTCTGCTTGAGCTGTTGCCACCAGGATGCTGCTCGGCCTCGGAACTTAGTTGCAGCCAACTGTACCCGCTTTGCATCCGGAACCTCCTTGAAATCAAGGACTTCTTCAACTGAGGCGATCCAATCTAAAAACTCCTCAGGTGCAAGCCCCCCTTGGAACTCTGGGATCTCCAATCTGAATCCAGATTCCCACCGTTTTTTGGCGTTCAGATCAGAATCTCTCGGCGGCGGCTGCTCAAAGACTTGGTCACGGCAGTCTTGTGGTGAGTATTGACCCCTAACTTGTTCTCGTTGAGGAGCAAACGGATTCTGCTCGCGACCGATCTCTCTCTCAGATCCCGACGGCTGGTTGCTCGAACCTGGAGCTCGAAAGCCGTTGGTTTGGTTGTTCAACAGCCTGTGTAGTGCTTCTTGTACGTCTCTCAACTGATTTCCCAACGAGTGCATCTGTTCACCAACCTGGGATTGGAATTGACCAAATTCATCACGGTCGACCGATTCAGTAATCGGAATAGTGGACTTCCCCCGGAAAGATCGCTTTGGCGGCATACCGTGGTTACCCACGCCGTAGGAACTCTGAATCTGATACCAATATGGTAGCGTCAAGCTACGCGATGGAACAGATGGCAGAAAATTCAGAAAAAGAAGACGACCAAATAGAAGATGGATAGTTCTAACCCTAGGTTAGAGTAAAGGAGACTTTAAAGAAAATCAAAATTCTATTCAAAAAAGTCTGAGGCAAAACTAGGGTTTGAGAGCCTTTTATAGAAGTGCTCGAAACCCTAGCCCAAAATTACAGCTTTTTTGTTATGCAATAAAATAAAGCCCAGCCCAATTTTAAAGCGATTGGAGCTGGTTAAGTATTTTAATAAAATCTAAATAAAATAAGAAAATGCAGAAAATTTACTAAAACAGCAAAACGAGGGTTTACACGACTAAATTTAAGGCCTGGACTTCATCACATAGTGATGCTTTCGAAAATCGTTGGACTTCTCGACCCGTTCGATTTGAGTGGTCGCATCGCCTAATTCTGATATCTAGGCCCCAAATAAAGCCGGTTTCCATTTGTCCAAAAGGGCCATATAGTCATGGGCTTGTGCAACTACATCAGAAACCAATCTGATCGATCTTGCACTGATTGGTAGATGAGGAATGAGCAGAAGAAAGCGCGCTTCGAAGCTCCAAAAGAGCTTTATTCTTCTCGAAAAGGAAAGAAAGATAATAAAAAATGTGTCACATCTAGTGACGAAGAGGTTGAGAGTTTTTCCTCAGATTTTTAAAGGTATAGGGGTTCTTCGAAGGAAGAAAGGGAACAACCCTGAAAATATAAGAAGGAACACAGATCTAGGAAGGACAGTGTTTCTCGTTGTGTGGACGACTCCAATTTGTGTGGGAGGAACGCATCAAATCACTATGCGGAGACTAATCGGAATTTGTATGCGGTCATGGGAGTTGAGGATCAATACGTGCAGGGTGTCGATTGGAGAAACTCTCCATTGACAAGTGAAATTAGATCTATTACGCTTCCAAAGCGTTTTGATATTGCTAAAGTTGAAAAGTTTAATGGGATGCAGGATCCAGCTGATCACATCGAAAAGTTCAAGAATTACATGATGAACTTCGAAAATGACGACAAACTGATGTGTCGTGTTTTTTCACAAACTTTTAAAGGAACAACGTTAAAATGGTACAATCAGATTCTGACGACATCTATTTCGAACTTCAGGGATTTTTATACTGCTTCTCGAAGGTAGTTTGTTGGAAGCAATGTGATGAGGGCAAATAGTGACATGGTTATCCAATGCAAGCAGGCAGTTAGAGAGAAATTGAAGGATTATACAAAACGATTTGTTTTGACAAAGGTAAGTGTGGATAATTGCGAAGAAGGAGTGGCAATTACAACTTTTCACCAAGGATTACCTTCAGAGGATCTGGCTAATGAGACAACAAAAATGAGAGCTTTAACGTTTGAAGTATTAATGGTTCAGGTTGAAGATCAGATTAAAGTCAAAGAATTAACCAGGGTCTGAGGCGTACCGGTTAATTGCTCAAAATATTCAGTCCAGGTAGCCCATAACAAAAGGCAATCTTCAAATGCCAAACAGCAGGCGCGTCCAAGGAATGATAATTTGCCTCCTCGAAGCGGTGGGTATTCGAATCAAGCCCTATCTTATAACTACAACAGACCGAGGCCAAATCAATGGATAATGCCATAGTATTTTGCAGACTTAACTGAGAGCTTGGCTGTAATTTTTGATAAAAATAAGAGCTTTATGAATATCACGAAGCCAGCTCCAATTAACAGGCCAAGAGAGGAGCGAAACAACAAATTTTGCATATATCACAATGACTGCATTACTTTGAAGAAGAGGTTCAAATTCTGATCGAAAATGGGAAGCTTATAAAGTATGTAAAGTCACAGGCAAATGCATCAAAGGCTCAAGCATCAAATTTACAGCCGACTAATCAAAATGAACAAGGTGAGAATTTGATGATTCTAGATTCAAAGGCTGAGGATTTTGATGCTGCTTCGGGAATATTTGGATAAGGATACAAATAGGTTGATTGTATGGCTGTTGAATAGACAATAAAGAAAGCACATGTTCGAAGTCTCTGTGAATTTTATAAGTTATTGGCCATATTCGGAGGCGATTCAATGGCTGGAAATACTGATAGTTCGAGGAAGAGACATGTTTTTAATTTGACAACTCAGATTGAATGAAGAATGTCCACTCATTTGTATGGGAAGAAGGGCATTCCTTTTATATTGTTCGATGAGGACGATTTTAAAGGTATTGCGGGGCCGCATGAAGATGCGGTAATTATTGGGGCAGAAGTTGCTGGTGTTGAATCAGACGTGTACTTATAGAGACCGAAGAGTTCTACCAATATCTTTTTCAAAGAAACATATGAGAGGATGCATAATCCTCCTCGAATTTCTCAGTCAGAACGCACAATCATTAGATTCACTGGTGTGACAGCATGGGAGATAGATGAATTCGAGGGGGAAGTGATTTTAGAGAAATGACTCTTCAAGAAGAAAGTTCAGGTGCTTTTTATGGTTTGGACTGTCCCACAAGTTACAACGCTATTTTTGGAAGTTTTGGCTTTCCAACATCTATGGGGTTGTATCGATAGTGCACCAGTGTTTTAAATACGTGGTCAGAGATTGCATGAGAGTCGTTCGGAGTGACCATAAATTTGCAAGAGAATGCTATGTCATTGCACTTCGGATTAGAGGATCCAGAAATAGAGATATGATGAAAGAATAGCAATCCGATGGAAACCCTGGGGTCCTTAGCAGTAAGTGAAGAAATTGAGGAGTATCATTTTTGTGAGGGAAAAGCACTTCGGATACGAACCTTACTAACCTCAGTTCTACGTCAACGATTGATAAAAAAATTTGTCTTATTATTTGGACGTTTTTGCCTCGAAATGAAGGATGTAACAGGTGTTCCGATCGAAATAATTTACCATAGTTTGTCTGTTAACTCAAAGGTGAAGCCGGTAAATCAAAAAAGAAGAGCATTCTCATCAGAAAAAGCAGAAGCAATTGTTTTCGAAGTGGATCGTTTATCCTGCATCAGACATATAAGGAATTCGCAGTATCCCTTATGGACTGAGAATCTAGTTGTGGTCAAGAAGAAGAACGGAAAGTGGATAATGTGTGTGGATTTTACAAACTTAAATTGAACCTGTCCTAAAGACCCATTTCCTATTCATCGGATAAATCAGCTGATTGATTCTACTTCGGGTAATAAAATATTAACTTTCATGGATGCTTTTGCAGGATATAACCAGATCCAAATGGATCTGAAGGATCAAGAATGCACTATTTTCATTACTGATAGGGGTTTGCATTGTGACAAGATTATGCCCTTTGGATTGAAAAAGGTTAGAGCTACTTATCAAAGGTTAATGAATAGAGCATGTTCCACTTAGATCGGAATAAACATGGAGGTGTATATCGATGATATGGTGGTAAAATTTTTGGTGGATGATGCACAACTAGAGGATTTAGAGGAGACATTCTTGAATCTAAGAGCAATAAGGTTAAAGCTTAATCCTGAAAAATGTACTTTCGGAGTTCGATCAAGGAATTTCTTTGGATATGTTATCTGTGAAAGAGGAAGAGAAGCTGACCCAGAACAGTTGAAAGCTGTAAAAGCAATGAATTCACCTCGAACGGTTAAATAAGTGTAAGTTTTCACAAGAAGGTTAACAACACTTAATAGATTCATTTCTAGATTTTCTGACAAATGTTTTCCTTTCTTTCAAGTGTTGCGAGGGCCAAAAAGGTTTGAATGGACTTCAGATTGTGAAGCAACATTCACAAGCATTAAAAACCTATTATCATCACCAGATATTTTATCGAAACCTCAAAGTGGAGAAAAGCTCTTTTTGTACATTGCGGTTTCAGATTTTCCAAGAAGTACAGTATTGATAACCGAATATTCACGAATTCCAAAGTCGGTGTACTATATCAACAAAAGTTTGGTGGCAGCGGAGAAGAGATATTTGAAGCTTAAGACATTAGCATTATCGTTGGTGGTGGCTGTTAGACGATGCTCCCTTATTTCCAAGCTCATACCATTGAAATTCGAACTTCATTTCCATTGAAAAATATTTTGGAACGTCCTGATATTTCAGGGAGAATGACCAAATGGTCAGTGGAGATGGGAGATTATGATATCTTATTCACATTTTGAACTACAATTAAGGCTCAAGATTTGGAATATTTTCTTGTTGAATTCCATGAAAGTAGATCGGAAATAGAGGAGAATACAAATTCTTTACCAACAAATTTGATGTGGGTTATTCGAACAGATGGCGGATCAAGTATTTTGGGATGGAGGGCTGGATTCCAGTTAATTTCTCCAACTGGAGAAACAATGCTTCAATCTATCAAATTCGATTTTCACGCCTAGAATAACGAAGCTGAATACGAAGCTGCCTTTGTTGGTTTGAGACTTGCAAAAATATGTGGAGCAACTTCAGTAGGACTAGAAACAGATTTTCAATTAGTAGCAAATCAAGTATGTGGAACCTCCAAAGAAAAAAAGGATCGCTAAATTTTGTATCTTCAAGAGCTTCAAAATTTGATGTTAATATTTGATCATGTTATTGTGGAACATAAAGTAACACGGTAGCTGATTTGTTAGCAAATATCGCTTATAAGGAAGAGTTTTCTCGGATTTTATTGTAAGAGTCCCCTTCGATTCTAACCCAGTCAGACCAGTGTGATTATATGAAAGAACTGTTTGTCACTACAGATGTAGTCCGAGGTGATTGGCGTACTAATATTTTGAATTTTTTTATTCGAGGAGTGTTACTTGACGATGCGAAATTGGCCATAAAATTGCTAGGTAAAGCTTTTGGATACATTGTTTTGGATGGAGTGTTATATAAGAAAGCGTTAAGTAGGCCATTATGGAGACGGATGTTTGAATAAGCAAGAATCACAAGAATTTTTATCAGAGTTGTGTGATGGAGAAAGATCAGCTTATTGTCGGTTTAAACCTTTATCTCGTCGAGTTTTGCTTGCAGGGTTCTATTGGCCTTCGATCATTAACAATGCCAAAAATTTGGTTCGAAGCTGTAATACCTATCAAAGGTTTTCTTATTCTATTCATAAGCTAGTCATTCCACTTATTTCTATCATCGAGGCTATATCGTTTAATAGATGAGGAATTGATTTAGTGGGGCCTTTGCCGATGACATCTGGAGGGAGGCAAATGATAATTGTAGCGATGGACTATTTTACGAAGTGGGATGAAGCGGAACCGTTTAAATACATTATAAACAATATTTGTTGTCGGTTTGGAGTGCCTCAAAGAATTACCACAGATAATGACCCTCAGTTTAATAATAAATAAATAACTTCATTATGCACTTCGAAAAGAATTCAACAATGTTTTCAACATTTTTTCATCCTCAAGAAAATGGACAAATCGAGGTGACAAACAGATCTATTTTAGATGGTTTGAAGAAGAATCTAATAGGGACAGCAAGGAAATGGCCAAATTATTTGCGAGTAGTGCTTTGGGCTTATTGAACAACTCTTATGAGGAATCAGCATAATTCGAGGGTAAAAAGTTGGGAGTTTAAATTAGGTGATAAAGTCTTGAGAAAGGTATGTGGAGGATTCTTATGAGTTTATGAGGTTACTGAAAGGATAAAGCCATGGTCTTATCGCCTTTGTGATAGCCAGGGGAGGATGCTTCAACATCCATGGAATATACAACATCTGAAATTATACTGGGAATAGTTATGTTGTATTTTGAATTTGTTGCTTTTAGTTGAATAGCACACTCTTTCGTACCCTCTTGGCCGAGGAAAGTTTTAACGAGACGATATGTACATATCTAAATTATCAATAAAATTCATTTTTGGCCAATGGTTGTTTGCAAGTGTTTATTTGAACTATCTTGATAACTGATCTAAGACTGATCATTTTTTAGGTTGATCAATAATAGAATGTAACGAAGTATTACATTCAATAAATGCACTGTGATTTTCGAAGTGCTATGTTTAATAAATGCACTGTGATTTTCGAAGTGCTACGTCCAATAAATGCACTGTGATTTTCAAAGTGCTACGCCCGATAAACGCACTGTGATTTTCGATGTGCTATGTTCAAAATACCTATTACGATATTCAAGGTGCCACGTTCATTTAATGCATAATAATATTCAAGAGATTAGATTATGCAAAAATAATTTAAAGCATCTTATTATTTTTTAACTTTGAATAGTTTATATATATATATATATATATGACCATATGACTTGATGGCAAATATGAAATACAAACAAAAACCCTTGTCAATTAGAATAATTCGATGAGTACAATAGATATGGTATCAACATGAAAAATACAAAAAAAAAGATAACATAAATTCAAAGGATAGTAAAATCATTCAGACGAATCATATTCGGATGATTCTTCTTCTGATGATGAGCTTGGGATATGATCAAATGCCTCACTAGGGTGTCGTTCGACATGAATGTCATTCCACAAGCTAGAAAGGTTTATTTTAGGATATTTTACATGAATTTCTTGAAGAAGGGTGATGTCCTTCTCTACTTTACCATTGTTGATAGCTGCCAACATTTCCTGGGTGCATTCAGCTTTTACGGCAATGACAGCAAGTTGTTTTTCTTTCTCAAAATCGGTTTTCAATGTGGCTATCTCATCGGTCATGTTTTTCTTTTCCGTTTTGACTTTGGTAATATAATTCTGAAGCTCATCGATTTTTTTCTTCTCATCAGTCAAGTCTTCAAAAATTTTAGTCTTGAGTCGATCTATCTCTTCTTGATGAGAAGTACTTAAATTTTCTTTCTAAATTCGATGCTTCTCTTGTAAATGCCCTTTAACAAAAAGGAGTCCTCTGATAAGCTCAGACCTTTCCATTTCAAATCCATGGCACTGATCTATTACATGAGTGTAAATTTTTTCCTTCAACTGTTTCTCAGCTTTAACAGTTCCTTTGTAGTGAGCCGTATCTTTGGCCATTCGTTTTAGATGAATTTACGAAGCTTCTATTTCTTGAGTAAGTGTGTTTGTTGCAGTTTTGAGATCAGAAAATATCTTTAAGTGCAGCTAGGATGTCTGGGTTGGTGCAATATGAGGGAAAATTACTGGACTAGGGTGAGGAATGAGGTCCAAAGAAGTCGTAGCAACAGTAGGAAAAATGATTTCAGGAAATGATTCTGAGGAAGAGGTTGCAAATCTTCTACCAAAGTTGTGTAGACGAGTTTAAACTTCTTGAATGACATGATCTTCTTCTCTAATAAGTTTTTGTGATTCATTGAAGTTTATAAAACTATCGGGATCGAAGTGATCGTCATCTTGATTATCTTCTACAATGATTGGAACATCTTCACCAGTTGTTTCGTTTTCCTTTTGAGGAATTTGTTGAGTCCTAAGAACTTAACCTCATTATCACCAGGTACTATGTCTTCGATGGTCGCAACTGTTTCCTTTTTTTCTTCTTCTGAGGACTGGTGGAAATTTTATTTCTCGAGGGTGTAACAGTTTTTTTTAAGAAAGTTCTTCTTTTGTTCCTTCTTCGATGCTTGAAAGCGTGTTTTCTTTTGTTTTTCTCTTTGGGCGTTTGGGCTTCAGATTTATTGAAGGGCTAGCACCAGATGTACTAGCTGTCTTTTTGTCCATTTTTGCCTTTTTTCTTTTGAGGCAGGTGACTGTCTGACTTGTTGCGGATGGGTAGGAATACCTTACAATCAAGATAGATTAATCTTTTTCAAGCTTGACGATGTTTGGGCTGCTCTATCAAATATTTAGGAGGAAGGGCTCCAGGTGTGATCAGAAATATATGGTTATTGAGGAAATTGATTGGTTGGAAGGCTGTATGGAAAGCATTGTTCCACTCTGCTTCAGCCCAAACGATAAGCTTAATGAATATTTCTTTGGCTTTTGCTCGAAAAATGGGGTAGCGCCTCAGAATTTCTGAAAGGAACATATAAGTAGACAACCCATAAGGGTAAGAACAGTTATAATACTTTGTTTAAGAAGAATAGTATTATAATACTTACGGCTGCTTCTCCAGATGGGGTTCAATTTCGATGGGTTGACGTCAGATATTTCTTTACTGTTGTCCCGTGCTCCTGAGATGAAGATGAATTTTTTCTTCCCAAACTTGTCCACTTTCAGAAGTTCACCGATGATTTTCAGGTCCTCGTCTAAGGTGAGGTAGTAAAATGGAAGCTTTCGTCCCTTAGACAGTTTTGTCAAAGATATGAAATCTTTGATGCTGATCGAAATACTAGACAAGCGAGAGGCCGTGATTACATACATAAGAGTGAACCATTGATTCGGTGTCACTTGAGTTGGGCACAAATTTAGAATTTTGAAGTACTCAACGATCATGGGAACCGAAGACCCCAATTGATAATTTCGGGGTAGACCATCGGCTCGTCGTCTTTACAGTCTAAAGAAGTTTCTCCGTTTTTGGGTAGTCGAAGGGTAATATTGTCTCCCATTACCCATTGTTTCTTCAGATCTGATGCTTGGCTTTCTTGATAGTATATATATGAAACTTTTTTCAGTTCAAGATTATAATCAGCATCGAGAAATCTCAGATTTTTACCAATTTGTGCTCTTTCTTCATCAGATATAGTAATCAGAGCCTTCTTTTTCCTTGGTTTGCACACTTTCTTCTCCAGTAGCATTATCTAATTATTTTGAGACTTCTTTATCAGACTCATCTTCATTAACTGATTGAGTAGCATCAGAATCAAATTCTTTTGCTTTTGACACCTCGTTTTCTAGTTGAGGGGGGTTCTTCGAGGGACTTTGTTGAGGTAATGAGGCTTCCTCAACAATCTCCATCGGGGGAGAAGATTTTGGTAGAAGGATTTGATGTAGCATCAGTATCATCTCCCATAGCTATAAAAGTTCTTTTTTTAGGAGCTTGTGGGGGACTAGTTAAGGAAGGGGTTGTTTCAGATTGATTCAAAGCAAATTTACTCGACTCACCACAAAATTCGAGACAATGATTTAATATGAGAAGTAGAAATTCGAGGTGTTCTGGGTGTTCGAGTTTTGGAAAACTGAATTTCTTCTGTGATGGGTGAAGGATAAAATACAGGAGTTTTAGAGGGATCGTTGCCCTCTTTCTTTTGTAATAAATGGTCTTTGTAGATCTTCCAAGGGGAGCGTTGCTAATCAATCTAGCAGCTGTATATTCGTCTGCTCTGTCACTTATGCAGAAATAATCGTAAGCTCCGAAGACGAAGTTACAATCATGCTCTGAGGATTTGGGTTTTTTGGGAATTTTGGCCTTTGATCTTTTAGATCTTGAACTGATTAAAGATCAATTGGAAAGTATGAACTTTCTGGTGAAAATAACCATAAATTTTGAAGAAGTGTTGAATGTAGCAAAGATTGGGAAGTTTTCTCTGTTTCTCTCTCAAGAATTTTTGTTTGTGAAACAAAAAGTGAGTTGCTAAGGAATTTATAGGAAAAATAAAGACGTGTGCATAAATGGAAAATGCTTTGTGTTGATTGGGCAGAATTTGAATCGCTTTCATGTTTAAGGGATCGACATCTGTCATGCTAGGAACTTAGATGGAAACCTAACCCCTAAGGGGCTATGATGAGTTTGATTTTGTTGAATATGCTTCAAATTTTTGCTTGGGGTATAGTTGTCTAAGGACATAATTCGATGTATTCGAATGATTGGCTTGCATCGAATTGTGGAAGAGGAGATTATCATTGCTTCTACTTAGATTCCAAGTTAGTTAATTAGTTCTCATTCATTTACTGACTTGAGAACTAAGCGGGCTATTGATAAGGAAATGGAAATTTAGGGAGTAAATTATAAATAATAAAAGTATTATGTAACATCTGATAAAGTTAAAGGAGGATTTCATAACTATGCCTTTTAGTCAAGGACTAAGAGTGCAATTTACCCTTTTTATGTAACTGTTTTCAACTATAAGCTAAGTCTTTGGGCCTCTATATAAAGGCCAAAGCTAAACTAATAAAGAGGTTTATTTTCTGAGATTAGATCATTTTTGTACTCTTGTTTTATCTCTCTAAAATCTATTTCTCTCTCTAAAATAATTCTTCTCTCGTTTACTAAAGCAATCTTAAATAACTAAATTCATCATATTTAATTGTATGATTAACTAAAAAAGCAAAACCTAACATTTTTAAAAGGATAAAATATAACCCCAATAGCATAAACGTATGAGATATGTTGAATTTTTTTAAAAAAATTTCTTTCATATGGGCACCATGTCGTCACATATATTCTTTTCCCTATATGTATATATATATATATATATATATATATATATATATATATTCATATGTATGGAAAAATATCATAATAGTCCAAGTGAATGTTAAGAGTATATTGCGTAGAAAACGTTTTAGTTGCGTATTTAAATAACCTCAAAAATCTTAACTTTGAAGAAAAATAAATCCAATTTTGATCTTCAAGAGGTGTATTATGATTATGTCTATTATAAAGCATAATATTATCATTTATATACGTATAAGCACATGCAAGAATATGATATGTAGATTTCCATATAGTTTTGACATCTAAAACTAGTTTTTTTTATTGCTTTCCACTAGTGTTGATAAAAAAATTCTACTCTTTCTTAGGACCTCAGGTGGAGCATAGTAGGTCATTAAATTTAATATAATTTGTATAAACCTTAACTATACTTATTCCATCTTTTGCAACCAATTGAAGTATATGACATAAAAATTTAATGTGAAATGTTTTAGGAAATATATGTTTGCCATCATTTCTAAGATACTTAATAGATCTCATGTTCGTAGATGTATTATCAAAAGAACTAGACATATTTTTTTTTAATTTTATAATAATTCATACACTCTATTATACTTTATTTAATTATAGCAGCGGTGTCATTGCCAATGTATTATTAATACATAATTCTTATTTGGAGTATCCATTCAGAATCCATCAAATGTAAAGTAACACACATCATATCAAACTCGATAAAAGTAGTTATATCACTAGTCTATATAAAAGTTTCCATGACAAAGCTAAAATAGTACCATGGATGATTTATTTTTATATTTAATATATTTAAAAATTTATGATCTCATAAAGGTACATGGGATGTGTGTGGCTACTGAATTTACCCCATTATGCATCCAATTAACATATCTTCCATTGTCACCAAAATTAAACGATTGTAAAGTACCAACAACATACATCATGGTTTATTCCCTATATGTATTCTGATTAAAAACAAAAGCATCACCGATCTGGGTATCTATGGATGTATTCCTTTCTTCATAAATTTTTAAAAGATAATTTTTTTATGTGTAGCTAAGTGTCTCGACATACACCCGGTGCCGTGATTTGTTTTTTCAAGACTTATAGGTATATGTTTTCTCACAATTATTACACTTAGCATAAGTTTCATCAACATTCTCAGTAAAGTATTCTCATGCCCAATAAGTTTTATTCCTACACTGTTTAACAATGTTCGAATTACAAGAGATATCAAAGTTAGCATGTGAATAATATTTTTCAAAGTCTTGGGGTTTTACAGAATCATGTATATCAATACCATAAAACAAATCTAGGTCAGGATTAGCCATATGGCAAGGTTGGACATTAGGATCACGGTTAGTGAGGACATTTCCTCGCTTTGGTGCCATTTAAAAGAGATTGTTTAACAATATATAGAAAAAAAAACTAGTAAAAATATTGTTTAATTTCTTGAAGTAATAAAAAAACTAGTAATTTAAACAAATCAAATAAAATAAAGCAAATAAATAAAATGAAAAAATATACCAAACACTTAAATCATCGATGATTTTCCTTCATAGAGTAAACTTGATTGAGTTGATTGATTACAAAATTTGATCAAAGATTGAAGAAGGAGAAGAATATTATAGAATGGTTTGTGATATTATAGTAGGTAATTTTAAAATTTGGTTTTAAGATATTTTGGAAGAAGATTTTTATTTGAGAGATGAATGAGAATTAGATGGGTTTCTACTTTATTTATAGAGAAAAAACTCTTTAAAAAAATTGATAAAAATGTATATCTGATATTATCAATAATATTTTTTTACAAAAAAACCATTGGACAATAAGATATCTAATTTTTAAACCAGATATCCACTTTTCCAACGATTTGTTTTTAAATATTCGTAGCCAAATCAGATATCTAATTGGCAAAGACAAAAAACGCCCTTATAAATATGCATATTGTTGTTCAATATGTTCACAACTATCATCATATTTCTCTCACAAAATCTAAACTACAAATACTCAATCCAAATTTCTAATGATTGCTAAATTTGAAAGGTCCAAAATATCTCGAACCGATGTTGCCGAAGCATATGTCTGAATCATCAAGTAGAAGAATATCAAGATCATGGAGAGATTCATCGCAACATAAACAAGTGTTTGAGAGTATTCAAGATGGGAACGAAGGCGATGTTCACATTTAAAACTACAGGACGCCATATGGAGCCACTATTTTCTCTAGTATGTTTTTAGAATTCAATGAACTTTTGAACATATCGGGTTTCAGAGTGTTTTAAAATAATCTTAGTGGAGAGCTAGGATTTTGTTGGTTAGTTTTTTTTTTAAATTAGATGTAAATTATATATAGAATTAGTACAAGAGGTTATAAAACTGGAAATCTAATTTCGAATGATCTTTGGCGTTATAGAATGAGGTGCACAATAAATATACCGAGTATATATTTTTTTAATCTCAATTAGAACATTAATTTCATTTAATACATTCATTGTATGATAGTCCTTTACCGTCCCTAGCTTATCCTCGTATGAAATAGCCTCAATATTAGATTATGACGTTGGATGAATCAGTAGCCTTACTAAGTTCTTATAAAGAGAAACCAAAGGTTAACGGTAACAGTAAAACTAGTAAAAATAACTTCGATAGATACACTCAATTAGGTTTTAAGTTAGTTAACCACTGTTTTATTGAAAATGATTAAAACTTATCGTTTCTTCAAACATATGTAACTATTGATATAACGATGCCACAAAGAATAACTATACCTAGTTTGATAATTTGGCATATGAATCTCAAAATTTCATGGTACGAAGTTACGTTATGATATGGTAGGAAGTTACCTTATGATATGGTACTAAATTAGTTATATATTAACAAGGGGGTATATGTTACTCGATGGACGCCACACCCAGTTCTAAAAGTTTCTAATACAAGAAAGATGTCATTGGGAAGGCAAACGATATATTTTTGGGAAGGAACTCTCGGGTGAAATGGAAGATCTATGACAATTTTGCGGATTTATTGCTACAAATTTGGAGATTTGATAACGTCACCAACCAACTTACTTCACCTACTTGTTTTTAGAGGCAAGTTACAAAAACTATGATGCAACCTCAACCGACCACTTCCAATACCGGTAGTTCTTCTCATCAACAACAAAGGATTTCCAACCGATACCATATGGAATTTATGCATTTTAAAAATGTGGCCATGCATACTATAGATTGGCGGTGGTGGGTTACTAGTGAGGAGCTTTGAACTGTTGGGAGGACGTCAATACTCGAATTGGTGAATTACGCGCCATCCTTATAGAAAACACACATGCCATACTACTTATTCTACTTACGATAACATTACAACCGTGCATAGAGCCTTATTCACCATCTGACGGTCAAGATCCTCTTCAAGTATGATTTAGTTTAGTTTTATTTGATTTTATAAAATAATTTTTATTTTATTTTCTTATGTATTTATTTTGTTGTATAAAACATCATTATTATTTTTTCAAATGAATCTATTTTGATGTATTTATTTTTTGTTAATTATATTAAACTACTTAAAATATCTAATAGTTGAAAGATCTAAAGATTTTAACAATTCTAAAAATATATTTTAATGATATAATAAACTATTGATTTTGAAATGTCTAATAAACTAAACTAATTAAATATGTAATATTTGAAAAATATAAATCTCTGAAGATGTCATTGAGAAGCCAAGAGATATATTTTTGGAAAAGAACTCTTCAGAAAAAAGTAGAAGATCTATGAGAATATTGCAGATCTATTGCCACAAATCTGGAGATTTAATAACGTTACCAACTCACTTGTTTTGCCTACTAGTTTACAGAGGCACGTCACACATATTATACTGCAACCTCAATCAACAACTTCCAATATTGATAGTTTTTCTCATCAACAACAAAGATAACCCAACCCATAATATATCGGTATGGGTGCATTATGAGAATGTGGCCATGTATACTAGAAATTAATAACCTTAGGTGACCAGTGAGGAGTGTTGAGCTTTTAGGAGGACGTCCATACTCGAACTGGTGAATTATGCACCATCCAAATGGAAAACAAGCGTGACATACGACTACTGCTACATAAGATGCAATCACAACCGTGCATAGAGCTTCAGTCACCATCTGACGATCAAGATCCTCCTCAATCATGATTAATTTACTTTTTTGTATTTGATTGTATTAAACAATTTTAATTTTATTTTGTTATGTTTTTATTGTATTGTATCAAACATCATGATTATTATTTCAAATTAGTCTATTGTTATCTATTTATTTTTTGTTAATTGTATTAAACTATTCAAAACATCGAAAAATGCAGTTGAAAGATCTAATATAAACTTTAAGTTGAAAGATCTACTAAAATATTTAATAAATTAGCGATTGAATCGAAAGATTTAAAAACTATTTAAATATGTAATATTTGAAAAATATAAATATATAACGATTCTAATATTTTCAAAATTATATTTAAAAATTTAATATAGATGATAAATTTAATAAATTGTTTAAAATATCTAATGCCAATTGTTGAAAATCTAAAGAATTCTATAGTTTTATAGTTTAAGAATTCAATAAATTATTAATTAAAAATATAAAAAATTATTTAAAATAGCTAAATAAACTAAAAAGAATATCAAATAATAATTTCAAATAAATTTTTTTTTCTTTTTTTTCGGAGGGAACCCGCAGCCGCTACTCAGAGTGCAATGAGTGCGCACAGGGTAAGATTTTTTTTTTTCTTTTTTTTTCGGAGGGAACCCGCAGCCGCTACTCAGAGTGCAATGAGTGCGCACAGGGTAAACGGGTAAACCCTCGGTCTGACGCGATAGCCTGCAAACCAACGCCAGAAGGTGCGCACAGGGTAAACGGGTAAACCCTCGGTCTGACGCGATAGCCTGCAAACCAACGCCAGAAGGTAAACCACACAAGGTGACAGGCTCAGCCGAGAAAGTGTATGTAGAGGGACTCGAACTCATGACCTTTTGGTTATAAGAATGTCATACTCAACCAACTCGGCTACCCCCTTCGGGCAATAATTTCAAATATTTCGTTTGTTTATGTATTGATTTTAATTTATTTTACGCACGTAAATTAAAATATAGACATCAATTTTTAATAAATATATTAAAAAATTAAAGGCCAAACCTATTTCCTCCATGTTATTTTTTATTTCCTCTATCATTCAAACTTGGGTGGAGCTATTTTCTCCATAAAATCTATTATTTCCTCCATTTTAAAATTTTAATAAAACATTAAACATTTGTTTTTACCTTCTTACCCTTTATTTACTTTCTAATTTATAATTTGATGCCACTATCCACTGTCAAACCCTTACTATAACAAACATTTCATTAAGATAAATTAAGCCAACATATATGATTTAACTTCTAAAATTAAACTCTAAAAAACATAAAAACTCAATTATTTTTAACATTAGTCACAAAATTACATGTTTTTTTAAAAAAACATGTAGTTCTAAGACAACCACTCTTAATAACATGTTTTTTTACAAAACATATAATATTAAATAAAAAGAACACAATCAACAGACACTAATCAAACCAAAACAAATCTATATTTTGAACTCAATATACAGGAAAGAAACAATTAAACCAGAAATCAATATTAAAAAACGATTAAACTAGTAACTCGATAGGCAGGAACTCGATTAAACGATGAACAAGTTTTTTTCCAGCAGATAGAGTTCCTATGCAAAAAATCATAGATTTAAAAAGAGATTTTATTCGATATGTCAACCCATATATTTAAAATAAAAATAAAGATTAATGACAGATTTTTATTTTTGAAACTCCATAAATTACTTCAAAATTGTTTGGTGACTAGGGTTTTTTAGGGTTAGAAGAGAAGAGGCGAAGGTTGATAGTTAATGGATAACTTTGGGTTTTTGGTGTAAAATTAAAACAAGGATAAATTAGGATTTTCCTTTATGGAGGAAATAACAAGATGGAGTTTTTTAGGAATGATGGAGGAAATAATAAATTTTATGGGGGAAATAGCTTCACCCTTCAAACTTTTAAAAACACTAGTGACTTGCTTTTACCAAATTACCCTTATTTTTATTTCAAATTTAACACTAGATGTCATTGATCTAATAGATAGTCTTATATGAAAAAACACACCAATAACCTAACTTTAATCCAATGTATATGATTCTATTTCTAAAATTAACCCAAACTAAACCGGAACGAACAAGGTAATTTAATCTTTGTTTTGTAATCTTTGTTTTTATGTTTTACCATTTCGAAACTTCTTTTTTTCAGCCAAACCCGATTTCTGCAGTTCTGAATGAAAAACAACTAATTCTGAGACGGTATCTCGGAATCAGTTGTTTTGTTCAGAAGCAACTATTGCTAGCCAAAAAATTTAAACATTAGCGAAAGCATGTGATTCCGAGAGGCCATCTCGGAATCGCATGCTTTCGCTAAAAAAACAGAATATAAAAGAACAGCCATATGGTCACAAAATCGAACAAAAAACATAAACCCAAATCCAACCAAAAGCATAAACCCTAATCGAACCCTAAATCTACCAAATAAAAACCCTAATCGAACCCTATATCTACCAAATAAGAATCCTAACCTAAAAAGAAGAGCCATAGCCAAAAGAAACTGGAAAACAAATTACAGTAAAAAACTGAAGAGATTAGGGGTTTGAAAAGAAACTGGGAAACAAAAGAAAGTAGAAAACTGAAGAGAGACATAAGTATGGTTTTTTTTTTTTTTGAATTTGTTAATGCGTAGGATAATAGAATAAATGGGTAGAATAATGGCGTTATTGAAAATGAAAGAGATAGAATAAATGGGTAGAAGGACAAATGTGTAATTTCCTTTATGGAGAAAATAACAAGATGGGATTATTTTCAAATTATGGAGAAAATAAAAATTATCAGCGAAGAAATAGTTTTGGCCAAAATTAATATATACTGTTGTTAAATATGTTAAATATAATACGATAAGCATGTGACGGGTCCATTTCTGTAATAATAGGGCATTACGGAACACGAAACAGAATGTCTCGTCACGGTACACATCCTACCAAATTTTGGTACCTGCAATTTAGAAGTGATTTTTGAAGTTTACATGAGAATTTATACTATTTTAAATTTGTTTTGCAATTTTCTGGGTTTTGATCTAATAAGCGCTCAATACATTTCTTGTTGGCAATTAGCTATGCAAAGCTAGCCAATTTACCTAGCCAATTTACCATCAATAATTGGCCTATGTTAGTATTGTAAATTAGTTTAATTTAAGTTTCTTAAAAAGTATCTAGCACTGAATTAATTGATTCATCTTTCTCTTAATATTCAAGTTTTCTGCTGATCTATTATGTACTTGGAAGTTCAAAACATTTGGCTGTTGGTCCAGTCTTTATAGCATCATTGGTGATGGGCTCGATGCTCACCGAAACTGTTACTACTCACAAAACCCGACTTTCTATCTCCAACAAGCCTTTACTTCAACTTTCTTTGCTGGTTTATTTTGGACCTCGGTTGGTCTGCTTAGGTATTCAATTCTTGAAAAAACTGCAATTTTGATTATCAAGATTAAAATATTTGTTTTCCAAGATATTCACTGAAATGATTTTGTTTGCAGATTAGGTTTTGTGATTGATTTTCTATCCAAAGCAACACTACTAGGCTTCATTCATGGCTGGTGCTGCAGTGATTGTATCACTACAACAACTAGTGTCTGCTTGGAATTGTTCACTATACTACACAAATTGGAATCATTCCTGTCACAGAGATGAAGTAAGCGGCCGACTATCTTAGCCAAACTCCAAACTCTTAAGTTACTTGTGTAACAAGTTTTCAACCAAAACGCAGTAACATTGTTACAATAATGATCTGCAGTGGTACTGGCACACAATAGTAATGGGATTCGATTTTTAGTTTTTCTATTAACAACAAGACATATTGTAAGTGTCAGGTAAAATTTATTTCTATTTTTGTTTTATAATCCAGATTTACGAACTGAACTATTACTATTTGGTTATTTTTTAAATAAACCCAGAGCATCAAGAAACGATTAACATCTGTTCTTCTCTCAACGCTTTTGGTGTTTAGCTTAAAATCAAAGGCTACTGGAATTAAAATTGTAAGAGTTAAAAGAAGGAACTTTTATACATTTACTTTTTGTTACTACTAAATACCATTGAATTGAATCTAATAGTTAGTTATCTTTTATCGAGAGATTGGTAGTTTACCAAAGGGTTTGAACCCGCCTTCGCCAAATATGTTATCTTTCAATGCTGCTCATCTTGCAGTCTCTATCAAGACTGACATTAAGGAAATGATCACTCTTTCAATGCAGTAAAAGAAGGATCATTTCATATGGTTGCTCTTAAATGAAAGAATTGTGGTGGGAAGAACATTTGTTTCGCTTAAAAATTATCAAGTTGATGGAAACAAAGAGAATGACTTTTGGTTTCATGAACATGTTTGTTCATGCTATGTTACTACTTGCTATGTTACTACATGCATAAGGTTTACATAAAAAAATATAGTTATTGCTTGGTTTTTAAGAGGGTTTTCTAAAAATTGTGCAAAACTTTATTTTTCAAATAAAGTAAAGAACTGTATCTTCATTTTGTGCTGATTGGCTTTACGCATTGAACTTGGTCTTCGTTTATTTTTCATAAACGAAGTGTCACAAAAACTACGGCAGTCATTACTATGTTTGATACTGCCGATTTGCTCCGACATTGTAATTTACAGACCAATGTGATATTCCAAGCCATCATTACCACAGCAGTTATAGGCCTTATTGATTACCAGGTGCCTATAAATTTTGAAAAGTTACCAAACTCTGACTTTTTCGCTTGTTTATGTTTTTTCTTTGGACTTCTCGTCATTTCCGCCCCCTTGCCCCGGCATTGCGGTAAGTAAAAATTTCTTCAACTAAGAATTACATGTAGTGTCAGAGATTTGGATTTTGATTAAATGTATATATTTTCAGGTTGAAATTTGGATATTCAAGATTCTATTACATGTCACAATACCAAGCAGTGTTGCATTTGAAATATATTAATTAATTAATTCACTGAATAAATTAATTAATTGGTCAAAATATTTGAACAAAATTTTATTTAATTGAAGATATTATTTAATTTTTAAGAAAAAATTTAGATTTGATTTTATATTTTTAAAAAACTATTATATTAGTAAAATATATTATATAGTCGTTGAAACGGTATAATATATTTATACTAATATATATAGGAGATGTATAAAATAAAGAAATTAACAAAAGGAAAAAATACTTTTGTTCTCTTCGATTATTTTCTTCTGGTTTCAAAAAATCTATTATTTCCTACAATTAGTATCAGAGCTCTGTTCGATCAAGATGAACAGCTCAAATCTTATTTCTTTTGTTCCTCAATTAACAAAAGAGAATTATAATAAATGGAGTATTCAGATGAAGGCTCTACTATGATCACGAGAAGAATGAGAGATTGTTGAAAAAGACTACAATGAAGTATAAGATGTTGAAGAAATAAATTAACACCAACGCAGAATGAAGATCTAAGAAAATCAAGAAAGAAAAAACAGAAAGCATTGTTTTGGATATATCAAGGAGTCCAATAATATAAAGCACCTTGGAAAAAAATTGCTTGTGCCACTTCAGCAAAACAAGCATGAGAATTTTTGGAGAAATCATTCAAACGAGATGAAAAGGTAAAAAAAATCGATTACAAACTCTTAGAGGAGAATTTGAAAGTTTGCAAAAAATAGTGTCTGAATCTGTTTCTGATTATTGTTCACGGGTATTGTCCAACCAATTAAAAATGCATGAAGAAAAATTGGATGGTATTCGTGTAATTGAAAAAATTATATGTTTTTTGGATTCAAGATTTGATTATATTGTGGTTACTATTAAAGAATCTAAGGATTTAAACATCATGACCATTGCTGAATTGACAGGCTTATTGAAAGCTCATGAAGAAAGATTAAATAAGGAGAAAAAGAAAGTAAGGTTAGATCAAACACTACATTCAAACTTGTCTATAAGTGAAAAGAAATAATATTCCACAAATTAGAGGGAAAAAGCTTATGGTCATTCTGTAAGGGAATGGAAAAGAACAAACAAAAATCAGAATTTTATAGGCTCACAGATAGGACGTGGAAATAAAAGAGGAAGAGGCTCAAATACTTATAGAAGGGGTTGATAAGCGAGAATAAAAGACATAAGGGAAAATTGGAAAGAAGTATTTTTATTGGGGAAAGATTGTAAAATGTATTATGAAATTATTAATTATGAATAAGTGGTAAAATATAGGGACTAGATGTGTAATAGTTAGGAATTTAAGCGTGTGGGGCCCGTTATTGTACTATAAAAGGACCCCACACGAGTTGAGAAATCTGGTTGATTAATATAATACTACTTTCTCTCTCTACTTTGAGTAGCACTTTCTCTCTCTAAAAAACACCCTCACAAAGGATTTATTATAACAGTTTGGTCCCTCGGATATTCGTTTTACACACAATTACCCTTGAGCAAACTCTTAATTCATCATTGGCGCCGTCTGTGGGAAGCGAAGATTGTCACGACGACAATTGCTTTCTGGAAATCGTTCTTAATCTGAGCGGAATTATGGAAGAACAGCGGGATGATTTTGTTAACGACTGTGAGGAGAATCTTGTTGGAAATACTTATCGAAATAATATGGAGTATGAAGCGCATGGTGGTCAGCGCGCCAGAGAAATCTTTGACGAGTCGGTTCTATTGGCTCGGACGAATGAATTACTACTGGGCATCGAAAAATTGAGGGCAGAAAAAGAAACTGTCCAAGTAAATCTTCGTTCTGAGGTTAGAAGAGAGCATGATAGCGGAAAAGATAAACGTGAAGTTGACCTTTGTCCTAGAAACAGAGATGAAAGGTATAAAGGGAATGGACGACGTTCTTCGATGAGGAAAGGAAAGCGTCACTTGGAATCTTCTGATTTAAGTGATTATACTCGTTATAGTTCACTAGAGTCCTCTCCTGAAAGGAGTCATCGAAAGAAAAGACATGGCAGAAAACATGTGGAACACCGGAGGGGAAGAAGTTTGGAGAGAAAATCTCTGAGGGAAAAGAATTATCATACTTATGCTAATGAGCAAGGTTACGACCAGAGGAATTTTCCTTCTGGGAACCAAAATGTCGACCGGTGGAATTCGGAGTGGCAGCATCAGTATACTTTGCCTTCCGAGGATGGTCTTTATTTTCCGAACCATGAGAATTCAAGGGCCAATGTTTATAGGACATGTCATAACTTGAGAGCTTCTCCTTTGTCCTCGGAAATTCTAACAGGCAACCTCCCAAAGCACTTTGATATTTCGAAGCTTGGAAAAGTTTGACGGAACGCAGGATCCTGACAATCATATCGAGCAGTTCAAAAATTTTATGATCAACTTTGATACCGATGATAAATTGTTGTGTAGAGCGTTTTCTCAGACCTTCAAGGGGGTGGCTTCAAAGTGGTACAACAGGCTTTCACAGGGCTCAATAAAGAATTTCGACATGTTCTAGAACATCTTTAGACAGCATTTTGTGGGGAGTAAAAAATTTCGAGCTAATGGAGATACGATAATCTACTGTAGGAAAAAGGTTGGAGAGAGTTTGAAGAACTACACTAATGGATTTGTAAAAAGGAAAACAGATATGGAGTACTGCAAAGATTCAGTGGCATTAGCAGCATTCAGGATGGGACTTCTCCCCGGACTTTTGAAGGATACGGTAGCAGAGAGTCAGGCCGTGACTTTTGGGGCATTACTGGATCAAGTTAAGAAAATAATTTTGGTGGAGGAGACCCAGGCATCAGAAAAAGGATCAAGTGATCAGCTAGACCAGAATCAATTTCAAAGGTCTGAGTCTAATAACCAGGGGCCTCGTGTAAATGTTCAAGCTAAGGTTGTGGGTCATTATCCGCCGAGGCCGAGAGCGAACCAACAAAGCTATAATAATCAGCAAAGTTATAACCAAGGAGCTAGGCCTATTTCGAATAAATGAATTCGTCCGGACTACTTTGTTGAGTTAACAAAAAATGTGGCTACGATATTCGATAAGGCAAGGTCAACAGTGCAGTTCAGAAAGCCTTTTCCTATTCAAACTCCGAGGGAAAACAGAAGTGCTAACAGGTTCTTTAAGTACCATAAGGATATTGGGCATGACACCAAGGAGTGCATCGCTTTGAAAACAGAGGTGCAAGCTTTAATTGAGAATGGAATGTTATTAGAATTTGTCAAAAAACATACTCAGAAATATGTTGCAGTAAAGGCTGTCCCAAAGAATGCTGACATGACAATGGTGATTTCCGAGGAAGTCGATGCTTTTGATATTGCAACAGAGTATTTGGATCCCAAGGTAGGGAGAAACAACGTGAATATGGTGGAAGAGATTGTACCGAGGGGGAAAGTAAATGACTTGTGTGCTTTTTTCGAGTCACTAGCTATTTTTGGAGGTGATACTATTGCAGGGAATTCCAATAGCTCGCGAAAGAGGCACATGGTAAATCTGAATCAGTAGATTGAAGCAGGGGTTTCAGCGCAGATGCATCGTTTGCCCTCTCCTATTATATGTTTTGACGATGATGACATGAGGAATGTAGCGGGCCCGCATGAGGATGCAGTGGTAATTACTGCGGGGATAACTGGTGATCAAGTTCAGAAAATACTTATTGATACAGGAAGTTCTACGAATATTTTGTTCATGAGTACCTACAGGAAAATCTTCGATCCACCTGTTATACGACAGTCCGACAGGACTATAGTGGGCTTTATAGGAGCAACATTAATTGTCGTGGGAGAATTTCAGTGTGTGGTGGAACTCGGTCGGGGAGCATTCAAAAACTAGGTCAAAGTTTTGTTCATAGTGGTAGATGCATCAACTTCTTATAATGCAATTTTGGGCCGATCTTGGCGGTCGAGGATGCATGGTGTTATTTCAACGGTGCATCAATGCTTGAAGTATGTAGTGGGGAACAACATAGGCACAATCAGGAGCAGCCAGAAGATGGCTCGAGAATGTTACCAGATAGCTTTATCCTCGAAGGGAGTTCGAGAAGAAGCATCGGAAAAAACATAGCAGCTAAAGGGGACTTCCTCTGCAATCACTCCCTATGATGATCCGAGGGAGTCCCCCGGATTTCTGGTTCCGGATGATGATCATGAGGAACACTAGTTTCAAGATGGAATTTTTTTACAAATTAGAGTAAGGCTTTCTTTTGAGTTCATGGAAAAGTTGATTTCATTTTTGTCAACAAAGTTAAATATGTTTGCTTGGCGTGTAGAGGACGTGACAGATGTGCCTCTAGAGATAATTTGTCGTAAACTAGCAGTGCGACATCATGTTCGGCCCATTCTACAGAAAAGAAGACCGGTTTCTCAGGAGAAATCGGCAGCTATTGTTTCAGGGGTTGAACGGTTATTAAGCATTGGCCATATTCGAGAGTCGCAATACCCTGTATGGGCCTCGAACCCAGTTTTAGTCAGGAAAAATAATAGCAAGTGGAAGATGTGCGTGGATTTCACGGATCTGAATAGAACTTGCCCGTATGATCCTTTTCTGGTACCTCAAATTGATCAGCTAGTGGACTCTACTTCGGGTAATCGGTTATTGTCTTTCATGGATGCTTATTTAAGATATAATTAGATCAAATTAGATGCAAGAGATGAAGAAAGCACATCGTTTATTATTGGGAGAGGACTATATTGTTATAAGGTCCTGTCATTTGACCTGAAAAATGCGGGGGCGACTTATCAGGGTTTGGTAAACAAAATCTTTGAGGGGCAGATCGGCTGGAATGTAGAAGCTTACATTGACGATATGATGGTGAAGAGTTTACAAGACGAAGATCATTTTGCTGACTTGGAGGAAACTTTTAATAATTTAAGTAAAGTCAATCTAAAGTTAAACCCGGAAAAGTGCATTTTTGGTGTACAATCGGGGAAGTTTCTTGGCTATATGATAAGTGAAATGGGAATTAAGGCTGATCCAGACCAAATAAAGGCCTTGACGACCATGACTCCTCCTCGGAATGTTAAGGAAGTCCAGATTTTGACAGGAAGACTAGCAGCATTAAACAGGTTTATTTCTCGCTCATCGGATAAATATGCGCCTTTCTTTAAAGTGCTGAGAAACGCCAGACAGTTTAGTTGGACCGAGGAGTGTTCTGAAGCATTTCGACAGATTCAAGAGTATTTGATGTCCTGGAGATTCTTTTTAAACCTTTGGTGGGAGAAAAATTGATCGTTTATGTGTCGGTATCAGATTTTGCAGTCGGCGTTGTGTTACTCCGAGAAGAGATTGATATTTTGAAGCCGGTATATTATGTTAGCAAAATTTTGCTAGATGTAGAGAAGCGGTATCTAAAGTTGTAAAAGTTAGCATTGGCCTTGGTAACAGTTGCTCAAAAAATGAGGCCATATTTTCAAGCTCATCCTATCGTAGTTCGAACAGCTTTCCCCCTGAAAGGTTTGCTACAGAGGCCAGATATATCAGGAAGAATGACGAAATGGTCAGTCGAATTGGGAGACTTTGACATAGCCTTTGAAACTCGAACGTCCATAAAAGCTCAGGCTCTGGCTGACTTTTTGGTGGAATTTCACTCAGAAAGAAATGTGGAGATTGTTGGTCAACTAGATCAGGCATAATGTTTGGTTCGAACTGATGGGGGGTCGAATATTTCTGGAAGTGGCGCTGGAGTTCAGCTAATTTCCCCGGATGGGATAGCGATGTTTCAAGCTATCCGTTTTGGTTTTAAATCTACTGTTAACAAGGCGGAATATGAGGCAGCATTAGTAGGGTTAAAATTGGATCAAGTATGTTGGGCTAGAAAGGTTAAATTGATTAGTGATTCGCAGTTGGTAATAAACCAAGCTTTGGGAGAGTCAGAGGCAAGAAAGGATCAACTAGTCAAGTACTTGAAAGTCTTGAAGGACTTGGTTTTAAATTTTGATGAAGTTCAGTATGAGCATGTTCGAAGGGAAGCAAATCTGATCCCTGATTCCTTAGCAGCTGCTTCACGGTCAGAAGGTTATCCATGGGTCATAATTCCAGAGTATCATTTGGTTACAAGCAATACAGAGCATTTGATGACTGTGGAGGAAGTAAGCAATGTGGTTACAAACGATTGGAGGTCAGAAATTGTGGACTTTCTGGAAAAGGATAGCTTACCAGCAGAAAAATCAGAGGCTAGGAGAATCATGTTTAAATCTCACGGTTATATCATTTTGGGAGGAGTCTTATACAAAAACAATCCCTAAGTAGACCGTTACTTAGATGTTTGGCCAAAGACAAGTCGCAATTTGTCCTATCAGAATTGCATGACGGGGAAGGGTCGGCCCATTGCGGATATAAAGCATTAATTCGACGAGTGTTTCTGGCCGGTTATTATTGGCCGACCATTTCTAGTGATGCAAAAGATTTATAAAACGATGTGACACATGTCAAAGATATGCCAACATAATACACAAGCCAGGGGTGTTGCTAGAAAGTATTTCTGAAGCAGTGTCATTCGATAGGTGGGGTATTGATTTAGTTGGACCATTATCATTGGCATCCGGTGGAAGGCAAACGATCGTAGTAGCAGTTGACTATTTTTCCAAGTGGGTAGAAGCAGAAACTTTAGCGGGGACGAAAGCAAAAGATGTTATTAATTTTGTTGTCTCGAACATTTGTTGTCGTTTTGGGATGCCGATAAAAATCACAACGGATAATGGACCTCAATTCGATAATAAGGAGTTTAAGAGCTTTTGCGTTTCCAGGGGCATACAACAATGTTTTTCTACTTCGTTTCATCCGCAAGCCAATGGTCAGGTGGAGATAACCAATAGAACGATTTTGGATGGATTAAAAAAAGAACTTGGAAGGCTAGGCTGGAAAATGACCAGATTACTTATAGGAAGTATTATGGGCTTACAGAAAAACGCCTCGAACTTCAACTGCAACATCTCCGTTTGATTTGGTGTACGGAATGGATGCAGTGGTCCCCTCGAAGATTGTTTTCCCATCATACCGTGTGGTAGCTTATGCAAAGGACTTGAATGATCAAAGCAAGGCTATGGAATTAGATTTGGTGGAGGAAAAAAATACAACGTGCACAGTTGCAGTCCTTACACAATCAAACATTAATGAAGAGCGGGTACGCTTCGCAGGTAAAGCAGAGAAATTTCAAGGTGGGGGATAATATATTACGAAATGTTTTTCTTCATACCAAGGAAAAAAGCCTCGGAAAATTGGTACCGCATTGGGAGGGGCCTTATGAAGTAACAGAAAAGATGAAGCAGGGAACGTATCGGTTAAAAGATAAGGAAATGAGATACCTTAAGCATCCGTGGAACATAGAGCATTTAAAGTTGTATCTGGAGTAAGGATGAAAAGTTTGGCATGTAATGATTATTTTTTATGATTATTTTCAGCTTTGCAAAAACAGTAAAGACATACTCTTTCCTACCCTGTTAGGCACAGGAAGGTTTTAACGAGGTTCCATTATTAGCTGATCAATACATTTGAGTTTTTGCCTCGAATTATTCTTTCTAAGTTATAAGGCGTGATTGGATTATTAGGTTAATAGTTATGACATTTTATAAGTCTGCCTTAAAGCAACATACAATGATTATTATGACCAACTAAAGTTGGCATAAAGCAACTATTTTATTCAACGCAAGTTTACATACAATCATTTTCATACCAAATGTGAAGTTAAAAATTAGAAGATTGGTATTTCAAACAATGGCATACAAGGAAATTCGAGGTAGATGTTCTTCGGAACATATTGATACCATTACAAAATTTCCTTGCAAGTTGACAAAGGACTTATACAAAAAATTCTTCCAAGTTTATTTACTCAGAATTTTTCGAGGAGTCGCTCTCCTCGGAATCTGATGTCTCACTATCATTAACAACAATATTAGATGGAAGAAGTTCGGGGGAGACAAGCTTCCAAAAACTGCCTAAGTCATACTCAGGGTACTCTGCGTGAATTTGGGTAATCAGTCCTACTCGGGTAGTAGCATCTCGAGCATTAAGCTTGACCATGTATTTTCCTGCATAAGCATTCACAACTTCCTCTTTCTCTGTTTTTATCTTCTGAGGAAAATCTGCAATCGTCTTTAACAGATTTTTCTTTTCCTTTACAATAAACTTGAAATCAGCAAGATAATTCTTAAATCCTTTTGTTGCAATTTGGTGAGCTTGAGTTTTGTAAAAAGTCTTTCTTGAGCACCGGTCCTTCTTTTGGTAGAGGTCCCTTTCTTCCTGACAGCATTTTTCGAGGACAAGGACAAAGTTTTCTGAGGCAGACAATATTTTAAAAATTGCATCAGCCTGTCCTTCTAGAATGGAGTGTTGTTTCTTTATCTCTTCAAGTTGTGCGGAAGCAAGGGAAGCCTTGAATTTGTAGTTGATGAGTCTGAATTCTCCATGCTCCCCGGACAAGGACAGATCGTTCCAAGGCCTCCGGACCGGACAGATCACTTCGAACACTTAGCCCATAGGACTGTTCGAACTATGACAAAAGTACTAAAAAATCTAAACACTACTTGACTAAGCTACTTGCTCTCCTACTTAGAGCTCGTGGGTCTTTAAACATGACCCGGGTCCATTAAACATAACCCGAAAGCCCATAAGGGCCCAAACATTAGGGTATAAATACCCAACCACCTGCATTAAGTGCGGGTAAGGAGAATTAACTGCAACCAGCCAGCTTAATTATCTCTCTACTCTCTACACTAAATACATAACACCCACATACTACTATTAAACACCAAACAAATTACAAGCCTACCCTCAGGCGATAATTATCCTCACCAAATTGGCGACCACAGTGGGAGAAGAAGGTGCCTTAATCAAGCATTCAAAACCAGCTAAGAAAGTCTGTCCGAATGAATCCGGACAATCCAGAAGTACCACCAGCTCTGCTCGAAGTGGTGGGAGAGAACGATGAGTACACTATCGAAGAGCGCGATAGGCTAAAGGGTGAAATAGAAGCTCTGAGGGCAGAAAATGCTAAGATGGGCATGAAAGAAAAGTCCAAAGCATCAGTTGCTCATCACACCGACAACCCCAGAGAGCATGAGTCTTCAAAGACTCATGTGAGCACCAAAAAGACTCATGCCAGCTCCAAAAAGTCTCACCGGTCTAAGCCAGTGGAGAGTTCTGACTCAAGCTCAGAATCTTCTGATAGCTCTTTGGACAATGAAGGAGTTGAAAAATCCTTATCCTCTAGCAGCGATGAGGGTCGAACTAGAAAGAAGCAAAAGCAAATCAAAAAATATTCAAGAAAAAAGGATAGACATGGAAGGATGAAGAAGAATATTGGTAAAGGGTCATCTCACAGCCGGAGGCATGTGGACCGGATGCTGATGGATCCCTTCGCTTTTCACGATGAACTAGGTATCTTTGCAACTCCCAATGAGGATATTGTGTTCAGTCGTGGGAGAAATTGGAGGCAATCTCCATTATCTTCTAAAATTCTGTCAGGAAACCTCCCTAAGAGGTTCGACAGCACCAAAATAGAAAAGTACGATGGCAGTACTGATCCGGAGAACCATTTGGAACAATTTAAAAACTTCATGATGAACTTTGACGACGATGATAAACTACTTTGTAGGGCATTCTCCCAATCATTTACGGGGAGTGCTCTAAAATGGTACAACAGCCTGCCTCAGGGTTGTATTAAAGATTTCGATACTTTTTGGGTAGCCTTTCGAAGGCAGTTTGTAGGGAGTAAAGAGCTAAAGGGAAATGGAGACACAATAATCCATTGTGACCAAAAACCAAATGAGTCCTTGAAAGAATATATAAGCCGTTTTGTGAACACCAAGAATGGGTTGGCTGATTGCTTCGAAGAGGTAGCAATAGCATCCCTAAGACAGGGCTTGAACCCTGGAAATTTGGCTGACTCAGTGACCAGAAAGAAGGCCATGACATGGGGAGGGTTGCTGAATCAGGTTGGAAAACAAATAAATGTTGATGTAAAAAAGAAAACCAGGGTGCACAGGCAGGTGAGGTCTACCCCGGTGGCACCAAATCCTAATCAGAATCAGTCCGAGAACAAAGCAAGAGAGACCGGGCAGGGGCATGGTAGGGCAAAAGCTCAGTCTCAGCCAGCTGCTCCTGCTCAGAGTCAGCAATCCAGAAACAAGAGAGGGCCATGGGTCCAACCGGAGTGGTTCGCAGAATTAAAACAAAGTGTGGCCACCATTTTTGATAAAACAAAGGAAGAGGTGCATTATCGGAGACCAGCCACATTGCAGTCTCCCAGAGAGCATCGCAATAACTCTTTTTACCAATATCACAATGATATTGGTCATACCACTGATGACTGCATAGCGTTGAAACAAGAAGTTCATAACTTGATTGAGAGGGGAAAGTTGGGGGCTTACGTCAAAAGAAGAGGAGGTAACAAGCCTGACAACACTCACCGGGTTGGTCCAAGTAATGCTGCTCCGGAGGGAGCCATGGTTATAATTGAGAGGTTTGATGTGGAATCTGAGTACTTGGATCCTGATCCAACTCAAAACAGAGTGGGTACAATTGAGGAATTTTCTAGGTCGGTCTCCGGACTCATTAAGTTTTTTGAGTCACTTACAATTTTCGGAGGGGACACTATGACAGCTCCTACTGCTTCTTCGAGGAAGAGGCACGTTCATACTTTAGCCTCCCAGCTAGAAGGAGGCATGACTTCCTATCAGTCACAAAATTCATTTCCCTTCATTGTTTTTGATGAAGATGATTTAAGAGATATTGCTGGCCCTCATGAGGATGCTGTTGTCATAGGAGCATCTATTGTAGGCAACGACATAAGACGAATTCTTGTGGATACTGGAAGCTCAGCCAATATCCTTTTCCTAACCACATACAAGAGAATGAAAAATCCAGCTGTAATTCAGAGTTCGGACAGATCAATTGTGGGCTTTACAGGCAGCTCAGCAGATGTGATCGGAGAGTTCGAAGAGGAAGTTCTATTGGGCAAGGGCCCTTTCAAGAAAATGGTCAGAATACTCTTTATTGTGGTGGATTTTCCCACTTGCTATAATGCTATTCTAGGGAGGTCTTGGCTCTCTAGGATGCATGCAGTTGCTTCGACAGTCCACCAGTGCTTGAAATATGCTGTTCAGGGACTGGTTGGAGTCGTGCGGACCAGTCAAAAGATTGCAAGAGAGTGTTATGCTACTACTCTGGCACCCCGGACGCTGGGGGCAGTTCGCATCAACGAGCAATAGCAGCTTGAGGGCCTTTCTAGGGGTGAGGGTGAAATTGATGACCCCAGAGAGACCCCTGGAGTGTTGATACCGGTCGAAGAGATAGAGACACACTGTTTGGAAGAAGGAAGAAGTGTTAAGATAGGCTCCAAAATGCCACCCGATTTGAAAAATGAAATGTTAAAGTTTTTGAAGAATCATCAGCACGTTTTTGCTTGGTGCAATACTGATGTTACTGGGGTTCCAGCATAAGTGATATCACATCACCTATCTGTCCGGAGAGACGTAGCACCAGTGGTTCAAAAGAGAAGATCTTTTTCTAAGGAAAAGGCTGATGTCATTGTGCAAGAGGTTGACAGGCTCACAAAGATGGGGCACATCATGGAGTCGCAGTATCCTTTGTGGACTGCCAATCCGGATCTGGTAAAGAATAAAAATGGCAAGTGGCGCATGTGCATTGACTTCACAGATCTCAATAGAGCTTGCCCAAAAGATTTGTATCCGGTCCCCCGGATTGATCAGTTAGTAGACTCCACCTCTGGGAACAAGTTGCTTTCATTTATGGATGCCTTCTCCGGATACAATCAGATTCAAGTGGATCCGAAGGATCAAGAGCATACCACATTTGTCACTGACAGAGGTCTCCATTGCTATAAGGTAATGCCGTTTGGGTTGAAAAATGCTCGGGCTACTTATCAGAGGTTAGTAAACAAGGCTTTTGCTGATCAGATTGGAAGAAATATGGAAGTATACATTGATGACATGATGGTGAAGAGTGTGGACGAGCAATTGCACTTGTCTGATCTCCAAGAAATTTTTGCCAACTTGGTAAAAGTGAATTTAAAGTTAAACCCAGAAAAATGTGTGTTCGGAGTGCAGTCCGGAAAGTTTCTAGGCTATATTATAAGTGAGCATGGGATACAGCCCGATCCGGACCAGCTCGATGCTCTATTCCAGATGGAGCCACCTAGAAATATTAAAGAAGTACAGCGGTTAACGGGGAGATTAACTGCCTTAAACAGATCTATCTCAAGGTCTTCGGACAGGTGTGCCCCCTTCTTTCAAACCTTGAAGGGTACAAAGGGATTCGATTGGACCCCACAGTGTGATGAGGCTTTCAATGAGATCAAGAAGCACCTGTCCTCCCCCAAAACTTTGTTTAAACCAATTGATGGGGAGATACTCTTCGTATATTTGGCAGTTTCAAGTTGTGCCATCAGTGTTGTATTGGTGAGGGATGTCGATGGTCATCCCCATCCAATATACTACATCAGCAAAAGTTTAATAGATGCAGAAATGCGTTACTTGAAACTCAAAAAATTAGCATTAGCCCTGGTGATAGTTGCCAGGAAGATGAGGCCTTATTTCCAGGCTCATCCCATCATCGTCCGGACTTCTTTTCCCCTGAAGAATGTCCTCCAAAAGGCATACATCTCAAGCAGGATGACTAAGTGTTCAGTAGAGTTGGGGGACTTCGACATAGACTTTGCTCCTCAAACAGCAGTCAAGGCCCAAGTTGTGGCAGACTTTTTGGTTGAATTTCACTCCGACAGGGATTCAGAGCAAACTACTGACATAAAAGATAAAAAGGTATGGATCGTCCGAACAGATGGTGGATCTAGCACTATGGGATGTGGTTCAGGGTTGTGTTTAACTTCTCCATATGGAGACAATATGTACCAGGCTATTTGTTTTGCTTTCAGAGCATCTAATAATGAGTCTGAATACGAAGCAGCTATAGCTGGTTTAAAGTTAGCCTACACTTGTGGGGCTAAGAGGGTCAAGCTACTAAGTGACTCCCAGCTTCTTATCCACCATGCTCAAGGCCAGTTTGAGGCTAAAAAGGAGCAGCTTGTGAAATATTTACTCCTCCTTAAAAATGAAGCACTCAAGTTTAAAGGTGTTGTTTATGAGCACATACCCCGAGCAGAAAATGAGCTAGCAGACTCGTTAGCAACCATAGCATATACGGAGTCATATCCATGGATCCATGTGTTGGAAAGCCCCTCCATACAACTTAGTAAGGGTAAAAAAGATGAAATTTTTGAAGTGCAAGTGAAACAACCTCAAGACTAGAGTTTTCCTCTCCTGCAATATCTCTCCGATGGTATCGTGCCTCCGGATAAGTCACTAGCCAGAACATTGAAACACAAGGCTCGTGCTTTCATCATATTGAGAGAAGTGTTGTATAAAAAATCTTACAGTAAACCTCTCCTGCGTTGTTTGGGGGATGAAGAGTCTCAAGTAGTCCTCTCTGAATTGCATGATGGTGAGGGATCAGCCCATTGTGGATTCAGAGCTTTAACAAGAAGAGTTTTACTGTCCGGTTACTATTGGCCATCTATCATGAAAGATGCTAAGGAATTGGTAAGAAGGTGTGACCCATGCCAGAGGTACAGCAATGAAATTCATGTTCTAGCCATTCCTTTAGAGTCAATTTCTGAGCCTATTCTTTTTGCTCGATGGGGGTTGGATTTAGTAGGACCTCTCCCTGTGGCGTCCGGAGGACGCAAAACTATAATTGTTGCCATAGACTACTTTTCGAAGTGGATTGAAGCAGCCCCTTTAGCAGGAACAACATCAAAAGCTGTTATAAAATTCATTCTATCCAACATTTGTTGCAGATTTGGTGTCCCACAGAAGATAACAACAGATAATGGGCCACAGTTCGACAATAGGGAAATGGAGAGCTTCTGTGCCTCAAGGGGTATACAACATTGCTTCTCTTCACCTTTCCACCCACAAGCAAATGGGCAAGTTGAAGTGGCTAATAGAACTATACTGTCCGGTTTAAAGAAGAATTTGGAAGGGCTGCTGGGAAGTGGCCTAGTTATTTTGCAAGAGGTCTTGTGGGCCTACCGGACAACACCTGGGGCTGCAACACAAGAATCACCCTTTGCTTTGGTCTATGGGATGGATGCAGTAGCTCCCATAGAAGCAACTCTCCCATTATTTCTTGTTCACAACTTCTCCGAACACGCTAACGAGGTGGCAATCAGAGGTCAACTTGATTTAATAGAAGAAAGATGAGTTAAAGCTCACCTTAGAGTTGCACACTATGAGGGTTTGATGAGAAGCAGGTTTGCTTCCAAAATTAACAGAAGAGATTTCCAACCGGGGGACAAGGTATTAAGGAAAGTCTTCTTACACACTAAAGAAAAGCTGTTCGGAAAGTTGGCCCCAACTTGGGAAGGTCTGTATATGGTTGTTGAAAGAATTAAACCGGGAACATATTGGTTGGAGGACAAAGATGGAAGAGTTTTGACTCATCTTTGGAACATCGAGCATCTCCGGATGTACTTGGAGTAGCATTTGTGTAAATATTTACTTGTTTAAACATCCATGTAAATATTTAAGGGCATACTCTTTCCTCCCTGGTGGCACGGGGAGGTTTTAACGAGGTGTCCGGGCTTTTAATAAAACTTGATGCATTCTTAAAAAATTTCCCAAGTGTTTCAAGTTTTGTCCTTTGTCGCACTATCCGGATTGAAATAACTAAGGGCTATTTAAACTCTAGCCGGAGAATTTAAACACTCTCACTATGAAATAACTAAAGGCTGTTTAAACTCTAGCCCTCAAAATTGGAACAGAGTATGAAAGAAGATGAGAATTGCATGAAACAAAGATATTCATTAAAATAACTTAAAGTGCCTTAGCCTTCCAAGGACTTTTCAAATTGTCAAAAACAGAACAGAAAACCTATTCGGTCAGATGTCGGACACGATTACAAAAAAAGAATGCCTTGGCCTTCCAAGGACTTTAGTCTGAATAAAAAATAAAAAAGTGGTTTATAGATTAAGACTGAGCCTTTGAAGATGGCTCAGCTTCGTTTACCTGCTTCTTTCCCTTAGGATCATTTTCCTCTTTGTCTGGGCTCTCTCTGGTACGTTCTTCGTCTTCGGATGAGGAAGCGCTAGAATAACCATGCAAGTCTCCATCAGCCATTGTATGATACGGGAGATCGTCAGACTCAACATGAAGCCATAAGTCCCCTAGGTTCCTCTTCGGAAACTTCTCGTGGAAGAGTAGAACCATGTCAGACCTTACCTTGGCGTACATTTCCTCCTGGCTGTCGATCATTCTGGTGGCATAAGCGTCAATCTTGGCTTGGATCTTGGCCTCCTGCTCCTTTAGCAAAGTAGCTTTCTCCTCGACAACCTTGGACATTGTATTCTCAAGAGCGATTTTATTATTGGTCAGGTTGGTGATGATTTGATCCTTGGCTTTGGATTCTCCCTTTGAGGTGGTAAGGTCTTTTCTCCAGACCGGACAACTTCTCTCGGAGCTCTCTAATGGTGCCCTCTAAAGTGGAGACTTTTGTGGTGCTTGCCTCTTGCTTTCTCTTCAAATCCTCGGTTTCTTCCTTTAAAATGGCAGCATTGGAAGTGGTAGTGCGAAGGTCATCGGACAGCCTCTCTTTGTCAGACTTGAGATCTTTGATGATATCGGCCTGGTTTCGGACTTGTTTCTCCAACACAAGTACAGGCTGAACGGTTCTTAACAAATATTGGGCTATGGCATCCCTTTCACTAGAAACGATAAAGGTCTTACCATTAAAAGTGACCGTGTTGGAGGTGCTCGGAGGAAGGTAAGGCCCGGCAAAGTCATCTCTGGGAAGATTGAGGAAGTATTCACCAAGCTCACCAAGACCAGTGATGTCTACTCCATCAATATTGATATCTCCCCCCTCAACCTCATCGGTATGAAAGTCACCCGGAATCTCCTCAGCATGCGTTGGGTCAGTAGGATCAGCTTGGAAAGAAGGCTCCGGAGCCCGGAGAGAAAGCTCATCTCCCTTAGAAGTCTTATTCTTCTTGGCCTCTCGGTCTGTGCTTTCGCTTCCCTGTTTACGATTTCTCTTGGAAGCCCTTGGAGGTTTTGGGAGGTTCGCTTCTTGCTTTTCAGTCTCTTGCTCCACCACTTCCAAGAGAGCAACATCGATTTGGCTCTGGGCTGGCCCCTCCGGGTCTATTGGAGCATCGTTCTCTGCATCAGCAGGGTTAGCACCACCCACCACCTTCTTGCCCTTCTTCTTCTTGCCTTTCATCTTGCTCGGGGCTTTGGCCCGACCTGGCAGGAAGAGTGTCCCATCTAGTTCATGGGTCCTCTTAAGCACAACATCCGGAGGAGGCTGAGTGGTGAGCTCCTCCCAAGTCAAGTCTCTCCGACCTGTGGTGTTCCACAAGTGAGACCTTGCCAAGTTGCCACTGGTAAAAGCGGCATGGAATCGGTTCCCCCACTTCTCAGCAGTCCAAGCATTGATCTTGGTGCAAGTAGCCTGCCCGGCTTTCTGATAGTCACTAAACTCCTTGGGCAGTACTGCCAAGGAAAAAGTAAAACCAATTAGTATAAACTAACTCTAAAAAAAGAAAGAAAAGAAAGAGACAAAAATATAAGGCGGGAGACTTACGGTCACTCCTCCACCTGCTTCTGAGGAGGCTTGGGTTCACTCCGGATTTGATCTTCTGTCCGTTCTCCCAAGCACCACTAACAAATAGGAACTGGGTCCTCCAATTCCTCTCCGCCTCCAACAAATCATCAACAGCCTTGAAGTCATCCCCCATATTGAAATGGTAAAAGGGGATGTAGGGGTTTCTGCACAGACTGGCCACAGCAGCAAACTCCTCCATTGGCAGAGGAATCCAGGAGAGCCTTGAGGCCATGATGCAGGCCATGAGGATATACCAGGCATTAGGGCTCAGTTGGCTCGGGAAAAACTTTATCAGATGGAAGTATCTGACAATTTCAGGGTCTAAGGGGAGTCTAAGTCCCCAATTGAACAGCTCAGTGAAGATAACAACTTCACTCAGTTTGCAGTCCATAGGAGTCTCCGGGTGTATGGGGATCCTGATCTTCACGTTCTCCGGTATTCCTCACTTCGTACGCATCCGGCCCAGCTCAGCTGTGTGGATGAATGCGTAGTTGATTTTCTGCAGGGCAAGAAGGTAATTAACGCTGACCTTGTGAAAACAAGGCCCCACTCTTCCTTTGAGGCTCTCCGGCAGATCCGGATGCCTCAAATACAATTTCTCTTTACCTTTGTCCTTCTTGGCAACTATTGCACTACTGGTCTGACCGGAGGGCTCAGACTCAAATGGAGCCACTTCAACAGAGTCCTCCATAATGGTTGAAGGGTTTTCAGCAGCAATAGTTGGGGGAGGGTTCAAATTTGACTCAGCCTTATCTCCGGACTGCTGGGCCTCGGTATTCTTTTGGCTTCTGGCCTTCGGTAGAGTTTCCGGAGCAGGTGCTTCTCTTCAAAGACTTGGACTGGTGCCCTCCGGACCGGACAGTATGTCTTTGGGGGCTCTAATAGGCACCTCTGACCCGGTGCTGCTGTCTTTTGCCCTCGACTTTGAGGGAGTGTTTTTAGACCCTTGGCCTTTAACTAACCGGCCTTTCCTCCTATCGACTAGCTTCCGAGGGGAGTGCTCCGTGTCCGACCCCATTGCTATAAAGGGTGAGGGTTTTTTTAGGCTGGTAACTGTTACTCCTGGCTCGACAACAGGTTCCGATTCCTGAACTGAGGAACCAGAGATAATTGGGGAGAGGTTAGTCTGAAATAGTTTTCTAGGCTTGGTGCCTTTAGAAGAGGAAGAGCCTTGATCTGACTCTGTGGCAAAGGTGATTGGTCTATCAACAGGCGAAGTGGGTAACCCTGCTGCAATTCGTCTTTTTCTTTCGAATTTTTGAGCCTTCTCTAACTCAGAAAGGTTGAGCCACCCGCCTTTGACCAGAGCGTTCCTCGCTGTAAACATAAACTATTGACCAAGTTTTTGCTTTAGAGAGAGAAATCTTTGAGAGATTTTGCAGAGTAAATGTGAAAGAGATGGTTTGAAGTTTCTTGGTTATTTTGCACCATATTAGCTTTGCATTTTTATTTTTCCTTGTACCAGCAATCGCTTTTCCATATGACCAGGCTTGTGACAATATAAGCACTTAAAATAACTACGACATGTTCCTATTTGATTTTTACGTCCACGTCCTCTTTGCGAAACCTCTAAAGTTCTGATTTTGGTTTGTTTATTTTCATTGATTTTCATAATGACCCCTGATGAATTAAGAGTTTACTCAAGGGTAATTTTGTGTAAAAAGAATATCCGAGGGACCAAACTGTTATAATAAATCCTTTGTGAGGGTGCTTTTTAGAGAGAGAAAGTGATACTCAAAGTAGTGAGAGAAAGTAGTATTATATTAATCAACAAGATTTCTCAACTCGTGTGGGGTCCTTTTATAGTACAATAACGGGCCGCACACGCTTAAATTCCTAACTATTACACATCTAATCTCTATATTTTACCACTTATTCATAATTAATACTTTCATAATACATTTTAGAATCTTTCCCCAATAAAAATACTTCTTTCCAATTTCCCCTTATGTCTGATGTTTGAAGTTGATTATGGAGAAGTAAAAGTATGAGATGAAAAAGCTTACAAAATTAGTGGTGTTGGTGAATTAGAATTCAAAACAAAGCAAGATAAGATTGATAAAATGTCTGATGTTTCTTTTGTTCGTGAGCTTAAAAATAATTTTCTTAGTCTTGGGCATCTACTGAAGAAGGGGTATGGTATTCATTGGCATGACATGGCATGTTATTTATCATTGAATAATCTGTTAGTTGCTAAAGTTGGAGTAGTATAAAATAATATATTCTCACTCACTCTTCAAAAATCAGAATATGTCTTGCTTGATTAGTTCTCATGAAGCAGTTGCAAAATTATGACATGATCAGTTTCGAAATTTGAATTATAGAAATTTGGAGATACTTTCAAGAAATATGATGGTCACAAGTTTACCAAATATTAGTCGTCTCGATGATGTATGCGAAACTTGTCAGTTTGGAGAGCACCATAATATTTCCTTTCCATCTCAATCATCATAGAAAGCAAAAAGACCACTGCAACTTATTCATTCAAATCTTTTTGGTCCAATGACAATTCCATCTTTCGGAGGTAATCGTTATTTTATATCTTTCATTGATGATTAGTCGCGAAAAGTTTGGGTGTATTGCACCAAAGAAAATCAGAGGCATTTCAAAAATTCAAAGATTTTAAAGTAGAAGTGGAAAACTCTACTGGATTAAAAATCAACACCTTACAGATAGATCGTGGAGGTGAGTATTTTTCAAAATAATTTGAGAAATATTACAAAGAAAGTGGCATTTGGCATGAGATGATAGTCCGTTATACGCCTCAGCAAAATGGTGTATCTGAAAAATAGAACATAACAATAATGGAGATGGCTAGATGTTTTCTTAAGAAGAAGAGGTTATCAAGAGGTTTTTGGGCTGAAGCTGTTGTCTACGCAGTTTATCTTATAAACTATTCACCAACAACAAGCTTGGAGAATTGCACGTCACATGAGATGTGGTATGGTAGAAAGCCTAATGTTCATCATCTAAGAATATTTGGGAGTGTCACCTACTCTCATATTCCGGATGCAATGAGAAACAAGTTAGATGATAAGTCTGAAAAATACATCTTTACGGTTTGATAAAAATTCGTTTTTTGAAGAGATGACAGCTGAGAAAGAATCTTTGCAAATTTTCCACTTGAACTTAAAGAAAAAGAAGAGGCAGATTTTGAAAATGCTGAAAATAATACTCCAGCAGGAAGCCCTCCTAATTCCCCAAAATTCTCATCAAGTTCTTCATCTAGTCTGGTTAGAGATAAAAGTTAACAGACTATATAGACAATATTTTGCTAGTATGTGAGGTACACTTATATATTCTTAACATGGTACCAGAAAGTAGGTTTAACAGAGAAGTTGCTACTGGAACATAGCAGATTTTTGTTAGTAATATAGTAGATTCAATTTTGATTTTGATATTCTTTTTATTGGAAATTAAATTTGAATTTGAATTTGGTATTTGGATTTAGTATTGAATTTTGTTTTGGATTTGGATTTGGTATTAGAATTTGGCATTCAGATGTCATTTGGATTTTACTTGGGTATTTGGTATTGAAATTTTCTTTTTAATTATGATTTTGTATGACGTTTGGACTATGTCTCACGTTTTCTTAGATCGAAGTTTATCGTTTTGATTTCGTTTTGGTGTTTAGATTTTGTTTGACATTTAAATTATGTCTAAAGTTCACTTAGATCGGTGTATGTCATTTTGATTCGTTTTTATTTGTTTAGTGTTTAGATTTCATTCTTCGTTTGGATTTAGATTTGGTATTGATTTAGTTTGGATTTGTTTGGACTTGTTTGCATTCGTTTGGATCTGTTTTGAGATTAGAGTTTGGATTTTGAAGAAAGGATAATGGAAAATGGAGTTTAGAGTTTGGATATTAAAGCTTGGATTGGAGTTTGAAGATCGGAGTTTGAAGATTAGAGTTTGGAGATTGGTGTTTGGAGTTTGGAGATTGGACTTGGATTTTGGGTTTTGACGTTTCGATTTTTATTTTGGTGTTTGTTTTGATTTTGGCTTTCGATTATGGTTTTGAAGTTTGGTGTTTCGTTTTTGCTGCAATTTTGGTTTTTGTTTTCTGTAAAAAAAAACTCACAATACAAGAATAAACATTGCGAGTTTGAGAGAGGGTGTTAGGGATATAAGGCCTAGACCCATTAGCCCATATAGTTTGTCTATAAATTAGAGCTTTATACTCTATGTAATTGGTACGATTTCTAAATAATAAAATCCTAGTCGTTCTTTTGTTTCTCTAGTCATCTTTTTTTGTTTATCTTTTTCTACATGGCATCAGAGCTCCAGTAGGAAGCCCTCCTAATTCTCTAGTTTTTTCATCAATTTCTTCATCTAGTATGGTCAGAAAAATCAGAAGTACTCAAGAACTTTATGATGTAACTGATGAAATCATGGAACACGATGTTGTACTCAAGAATGGAAAACGGCGCAAAACCAACAAACCTGACTCAACCAATCTCTGCGTAGCTCCTTATCGAAAGTTGAAAAGGATCGAGATAATGTTGTACGTACTTTAGCTGCTCAAAGAATTCAAAACCATTTTGTTGGTTGGCAAACAGCTAAAGCGATTAAGGATCTCTGTGAACTTTTGGTGAAAAGTAAGGAAGCGAACAGTCGGTTCACTTTCTGACACTAAAAACTGAACTATCAAACCATAATATAATTCTAGATCAACCGACGTGAAATTGTGTAGATCAACTTAACGTTGAAAAACTTTTAAGGTCCAAGTTCATGAAATAATGTAGATCGGTTTTTAGTTGAAAAACCCTTAAGGTTTGAAGTCGTACGACGCAGTAGATCAACTTATTAGTCAAAAAACCTTTAAGGTTTGAGATTCTTATGTTATGTAGATCACCCGTAGTTAAAAAAATTATTGTTTGGGACCGTCCCGCAAACATATTAATAAAGTTTTTTAATTAAATAAACAGATCGGTTTTCGTAGACACCTCGGTAAAACCTCATCGCGCCACTAGTGTTTTACAAAACAACAAATAAACAGACAGAAAGTTCGACGCCTTTGTGAGATAGGTTGGACATTTTGTCGTACAACCAGGCTATAGTAAATTACGCTATCTGGAACTCCTCTCACGTTTTATGAACACCACACAAATATATACAACCTTTCCTTGAGGAAAAAAATTTTCATTTCCTGAAAATTATGAGACAAATTCATCCCAATCTTCCTCCGGGGAATTCGAAACTGTCATAATTTTTGTTTTTCAATAACAATCTGAAGGCCTCTCTGGGATCATCTACTAGCTCTAATTCTGAAGCTGACCCCGCTCATTCCTAATCTTTTATTTGAACCATTTCTTTATCGACTTTAGTTGCTAGAGCCGCTCGGTAGCATTCTTTTACTGCCTTCTGACTGCTTCTAACAATGCTAACGTTGTTGCCAACCACATACTTCAGATATTGGTGAGCTGTGACGTCACTACATGCATTCTCGATAGCAAGGATCTTCCAAAAATCGCATTGTGAGAGGTCAACGCATTCACGATCATAAACAGCATTGTTACATTCTTTTTAAAAAGGGTCTCGGCCCAACTGCACCAACCCTTCAAATTCTCCAACTACCTCGGTTGTTGATCCTGTGAACCCCACTATGGTTTGGTCTGATTTTAAAATGACTGGTGGTTTTTTTAACTTTGTGTAGGTTGTTAAGATAATTATGTTTGTTGAACTTCTGGTGTCAACCAGAATTATCTGCACTTCATCTCCCACAATTGCAGTTACAATCACCAATGTGTTGTCTGAACATTATCCATAACATATTGAAATTCTTTATACATTTTTGGGGTATTCTGTTATACCATTTCAAGGTTCGGTCCTTAAAGGTCACTGAAAAAGCTCGGCAAAACAACTTGCCCCTAAATGATTATCTGGGTCTTTCTTTCCATTGTACTTTTCTAACTTGGAGATATCAAAACGCTTCGAGAGGTGGCCTGACAAGATTTCATCAGAAAGCGGGGACGATTTCCAATTGTGCCCAAAACCAAAAGCACCACTCCACAAACCTTCTGTATGAATCGCATTTAATCCTTCCTCATTTGGATTGGAAAATTAACTACTGACCTTGTATTCATAAGTTTGACTACCCGACGAGAGTTGTACTTGGGGTACAACAGCCTTCTCTCCTTTGTTAAGTGTAATTACTCATTCCTTCTCGACAGAGATTGGGGTTATCTTGTTAATATTATTTCCTTTATGCTTTGATACCCTGGCCAGGCGAGACTTGCAGCATCGGATTTCTCGTTCTCTTATAAATCTTTATTCGCTCTTATGACGTCAGACTTCTCGCTCTAGAGATAATTATTCATCTGAATCATAATCCTGCCTGGACCGACGCTTGATTTTTCTTTCCATCTTGTTATTCTGCTTTCACGATCGGGACTCATACTTTCGGATATCCTCATTGTCTCGATCCTCGTCGGAAAATTTTTCTCTATCATCATCAAAAGATCGCTCTCTGCGGCTTCCTTCCCTATTCTTTCTTTCAGCCAAAGCCACTTCATTTCCAATATTAAGCTTGGTTATGTCGTCTAACAGTTGTTTCATGGTCATGATGAGGGTCGAACGCTTACTTCATCCCCGATAGTAATGCTCGCGATCATGATGTATTTCTTCAAAAATTCGGTCCTCGGAATATGAAATGATCATGTATGGATCCTTACTTATTTCCCTCTCCTCGACCATTTCAGCATTCATCTCTCTTAGGCTTGTGATTTTGGAGAAAAAAGGGTCTCCGAGTATCACTTCAGTTTCTCACATACGATGCCAATGTTGGTGACAGAAATGTTTGGAACCTAATTTTGCTTCTAAACAAAGTTTTAGAGAGAGAAACACAAAACTGTAGAGAGAGAAAATAGTGAGAGTAAATATATTTTTTATATCCCCTCCCCAAAAAATGGATCTTTCTTTATATAGTGGCGTTAGTGGGCCTTATTTTACATAATTGGCCTACTTAATTACATTATTACTTTTTTACATCCTTACTCTCTTATAATTCTATTACTTATACCATATTATTTACGAATAGTACAGCAACGCATCTGATAACTCTATCGGGCTTTCCGAAAAGAAGTCATTTATAAAGTGACCGGTGCAGCTTCTCAACTATAGCTATCGACCAATCGTAGTCGTTGATTTTCACCATATCCTCGATGTAGAACACTGTTGTCCAACCTACTATATCCCCTGAAACTGAGAAGAACATAGTCGAGTAAATGAAAAGTATTAAAAGATGAGAAACGTATTTCGCCTCATCCTCCCCTTCATCCCTACCTGCTTTTTCAATAGCTTGTTGCAATACAAATAACAACATGTTATATTAGTTAAAACTACATCAAACATATAAAATTTGTGTGAATAAAATTTCCTTTATCAAAGCATTCGATACATATTTCTCATTTGTCGGCCCGATTTTTCAAGCCGTGGATTCAAAAAATACTTATGCATCAACCTAGAATCATTCTCAGCACCTTCAGCAAACCAACCTATGAAGGCTCCAGCTTTATTCAAAGGAATCTCATCGGTCCCGTGTTTCAGCCCAAATATGGCATTCACATCTCTTGTAGTTAGCTTCACAAATTCACCTCCTATTTTGAAAGGAGTTTCCTCTGTCGATTAAGTACTCGCAATTTCCTCGATCAGTTTATGAAACTTCTTCAGCTTCAAATTCTCGTTCCGTAGGTCAAGTGATGTTTTTAAAAAGGTATAAAATAGAATGAATGTAGTAGCTTCTATGTGTTCGACCGTAATAATACTGCGTCTAAAAAGGTTTATGATACTCACTCGACTAGACCTATATAATACCCATTTCACAGTCATGTTCCCTGCACAAAACAACATTATAAGTTACGCTGCAGTTGCATGGAAACTATAACACATGACTTGCAATTACGTATTCTCTTGTAGATAAAATAGTTTACGATTTACAGCTCCCCGTGAACCATGGAATGCGATTGCTTTGTTAAATTGGAGTACACAATGCTTATTACAAAGAATAATAACCCACAGTGCGATATATTTGTGAAATTTTCAAACTTTTAATCACATTACGTGATATGCCTACGAAATATGAACACGTTGCTAGACGCTACAATCAGCAGAGTAAGAGGATGAGTTACGTTTAAATTACACATGTAAGTCCAACGGTTCCGATATTCATTCGTGGATTCCCTAAAGAAACTAACAAAACAACAACGAGGAACCAATTCTAACCAACACAAACTGAAAACAACGAAAGAACTATCATCAACCACACCCACAATTGAAAATGAATTGCAGAAACGAAGATCATAACCAACCCATAAATTGTAACGGACGAACTGGAAAAAACAGATACTTTCAACAATTGTATAAACAACTTCAAAAACAAATACTATTTCTATTTTTTTATTCGGTTCGATCCGGTTGGAATTCATTTCAAACTTGACTTTATTTTTTAATCTATACAAAAATTAAGATGTAAACTTTTTAAACCAAAACAAATATACTTAAATAAACCATTAAATGTTATTAAAATAAAAATAAATAAATCTTTATAAAACAAATAATCTAAAACATATCTTAAATAATGTGAAATGAAATATTAAAATAAACATAAAAGAATTTAAAATTGTTTCTAATTTGCAATAGTATCATTAGTCATCACCACCATTTATCACATTGTTTTCATCTTCATATTCGTTATCATTATAAAACGTGACGTTGCTTTTGGTGGCAAACTTAATAAATAACGTAATAGTAAATTAAATAATAAAAACTAATGATAAATATAAAAAAAATTAAATATTATTGATTAAATTTAGTGGGAGAATCTAATTATTAAGTATATCATTGAAAATAATATTTAGTGGAACAATCTAATTAGTAATTATTGGAATTACAAAACTTATATATTATTATAAACAAGTTTTTTTAGTAATTCGTAATTTTATATATTAAGGGGTCAAACTATGTATACCCAAAACTGGTTTAAGTTTACCTACATCTAGTATAAGTTGACCCAATTTTAGACGAACATATCCTTTTGGGGGTATATAAGGTTTTTTTTACTAAATCTATCCGCCTCATTTTCTCTCTAGCACTCCATATTGACTCCTACTTCTCTGTAAGATATATCTTATTTCTCTTTAAATTTTCCGGTGAAGTACGTATTTTTTAGATTTAATTTTTTGTTTGATTAAGGATTTTTTATTGTTTTGACTTAATTTTTATGATTTTGTTAAGATCTTTAGTGAAAATCATAGATTAGAATTAGATTTAATTTCAAAATTAGATTTAAGAATGGATTAGAAAAAAAATATTTTTTTTTGTTTTTGTCCATTTTGGAAAATGATCGGCACCGGCAGTGTACGCCAGGCGCGCGTACTGGGCTTGCGCACCCCATGGGAGCTTTGCTAATTTTTTTATAAAAAAAAATGCTTAATATTTTTTATAATTAAACCCTTCAGATTTTTATTTTTTTTAAACTAACATCCTAAAATTTATTAATTTTTTTTCAAAAAAATTGTTGTTTTAGTTTTTATATATTTACTAGTTATAATAGTTTTAATTTAGGTGTTAATTGTTTATATAATTTTTTTCTTTATTTTAGATATTTGATCAAGAAGTCTCTTCCGAAGACCGTTTTTTAGTGTTTTTTAAATATGTATATAATTTATAATTTTAATTTAATTATTTATTAATAATTAATGTGATTTTTTTATATTGAATTTTAACTAATTATTTATAGAAATATTTTAAAATTAACGTTAATAATTAATATTTATTAAAAATTAATACAAATTATTAAAAAATCATGTATCATTGTCGTAGTAGATCAGTCAGGACTCACGGTCTGTTTAAAGAGTGTGCTCCAGCACACATAATTTATTTCCCACAGTAGATACCGCCAGTAACTTGACTTTTAAGTAGAAAAATTAAAATATGCAAAACAATAAAGGGGTAAACTTGACTTTTAACTAGGAAATCAAATATCTAGAAAAATGCGGGGGAAACCAGATATCTGGAGATGGAGATGGTTAAATGGGAGAATAGATGAGATAGCCTCACTGAAACGAAATAGCTCTCTGAAACAGTAATCCTCCCTAACTGATAGCGCTCTCTCTACAAACAATGGTTTCCACTTCGCATAGAGTCCATCCATTCACCGAAAACATAAACCCTTCTGTTACGGTCTCTGTTTCCGATCTGACAGGAACAGAGACAATGGAGATACACAAAGTTTGTTTGCCGACTAAGAAAACGATGGTGCAGAAACTGAAACATAAGTTATCTGAGATTTTCTTCCCCGACGACCCTCTCTATAGATTTAAGAACCAAACATGGATTAAGAGTCTGATCTTGGGATTTAAGTTCTTGTTTCCGATTTTGGAATGTGCCCCCACTCATCTATTCTGTACTTGGAAGTTCAAAACATTTGGCTGTAGGTCCAGTCTCTATAGCATCATTGGTGATGGGTTCAATGCTCACCGAGACTGTTACCTACTCACAAAACCCAACTCTCTATCTCCAACTAGCCTTTACTTCAACTTTCTTTGCTGGTTTATTTCAGGCCTCCATTGGTCTGCTTAGGTATTCAATTCTTTAAAAACACTGCAACTTTGTATTATCAAGATCCAAATTTGGTTTTCCAAGGTATTCACGGAAATGATTTTGTTTGCAGGTTAGGTTTCGTGATTGATTTTCTATCCAAAGCAACACTACTAGGCTTCATGGCTGGTGCTGCAGTGATTGAATCACTAAACAACTAAAGGGTCTGCTTGGAATTGTTCACTTCACTACACAAATGGGAATCATTCCTGTTATGAAATCTGTTTTCACCCACAGAGATGAAGTAAGTGGTCTTTATTTTAATTGGAATTGTTCACTGTAGTCGACTATTAGCGAAACTTCAAACTGTAAAGTTACTTGTGCAACAAGTTTTCAACCAAAACTTTTGGTGTGTAGTAACATTGTCACATTTAATGATTTGCAGTGGTCCTGGCACACAATAGTAATGGGATTCGATTTTTAGTTTTTCTATTAACAACAAGACATATTGTAAGTGTCACGTAAAATTTATTTCTGATTTTGTTTTACAATCCAGATTCATGAACTGAACGATTACTATTTGGTTATTTATAAATGAACACAGAGCATCAAGAAACCAAATTTTTTCTGGGTCTCAGCGGCAGCAACATTAATATCAGTTCTTCTCTCAACGCTTTTGGTGTTTAGCTTAAAATCAAAGGCTACTGGAATTAAGATTCTAAGAGTTAAAAGAACGAACTTTTATACATTTACTTTTTGTTACTACTAAATACCCTTGAATTGAATCTTAAAGTTAGTTATCTTTTATGGACAGATTGGTACTTTACCAAAGGGTTTGTACCCACCTTCAGCAAATATGTTATCTTTCGATGCTGCTCATCTTGCAGTCTCTATCAAGACTGGCATCATTACAGAGATCCTATCTCTCACCGTAAGCTGTTGGTTTTAGACTTGCAATACTTTTCAAGAAAAAGAAAAAGAAAAACAAAATGAGCCTTTCATATGTTTGTTCTTACCAGAAGGAGTTGCGGTAGGAAGAACATTTGCTTCCCTTAAGAATTACCAAGTTGATGGAAACAAAGAAATGATGGCGGTTGGTTTCATGAGCATGGCTGGTTCATGCACTTCTTGTTTTGTTACTTCAGGTATAAGGTTTATATTCAAAAGTATAATTGTTGCTTGGATCGCAAAAAAAAATTGTGCCTAACTTTATGTTTCAAATAAAGTACAGAACTTTATCTTCTTCTTGTGCCTTGCCTTTACGCATTGAACTCGGTTTTTATTTTTTTCTGAAGGCAATAAACTTCTTAATATATCTTTTTTCTATTGATTTAATTTCAGGATCGTTTTCTCGGTCTGCTGTAAATTACAATGCCGGAGCTAAATCTGCGGTATCAAACATAGTGATGGCTGCGACCGTTCTTGTGACACTTCTCTTCTTATTGCCTCTTTTTCACTACACACCAAATGTGATATTGGGAGCCATCATTATCACCGCAGTTATAGGCCTTATTGATTACCAAGGTGCCTATAAATTATGGAAAGTTGACAAACTCGACTTTATCGCTTGTTTGTGTTCTTTTTTCGGAGTTCTCTTCATTTCGGTCCCCATTGGCCTTGGCATTGCGGTAAGTAAAAGTTTCTTGAACTATGAACAATGTGCATTGTCGAGAGATGGATATTAATATATGTTTTCAGGTTGGAATTTCCGTATTCAAGATTTTACTACATGTAACAAGACCAAACACTGTTGTACTAGGGAACATAGTTGGGACTCAGATACATCAGTGTCTGGATAGATATAAAGCAAGTTTAAGGGTTCCTTCCTTTTTGATACTAGGGGTTGAATCACCTATCTACTTTGCTAACTCAACTTATTTACAAGAAAGGTTTGTTTTTTTTACCTCTAGTGACTCGTGTCCTTAAAACTTTATTAGTGGACAAACTTTTTCTTAATGTGTAAATACTTTTTTTGCCGGATTTTAAGATGAGTTCGAGAGGAAGAAGAGCGAATTAAAACCAATCGAGAAAGTACTCTAAAATGCGTAATCTTGGAACTAACCGGTATGTTATTATTTTCTGAGAAATATGCCTAAATTTTGATACATTCTGTACATTTTTGGAATGCTGCATATCCGGCTGATGGGTTTGGTGTATGTTCATTTTAGCTGCGACGGCCATAGACACAAGCGGCATTGAAACAGTATGCGAGCTGAGAAATGTTCTCGAGAGAAGATCCCTTCAGGTGAGCCTTAATAATCAGTCTCTACATCATTACTTCACACAAGTAGGGAGACCATTTATAGGAAATTAGGATAACAAAAAAAAAGAAAAACATTTTCAGAATGGGTACGGAGGCCAGGTTAAGCGGCAAAGGCACACAATGGGTAGAAATTATGAACCAACCTGGCTCATTTTGTTCAACATCATTCTGCTAATGCGGCCAACTAGTGTGACTGTTCCAAATAAAGGGTTAACTGGGTTACTGACCCGACGTGCTGGGTTTGACATTTTTGGCGGGTTAGCCTGTCGTGACTCTTTTCAGTTGTGCCATACTGTGGATCTCGTGTCATGAAATTGCCCTATAATATCTTGTCCACTCGTGTCGTGCTCGCTGGTTGTGCATACATTGACACCTATAAGTGTCAAATACATTGACAGCTATAAATGTCAAATTTGTTTCACCATTTAGGTCGGATTAGATAAAACACAAATGATAAGAACCCGACCCTTTTTTTCTCGTCATATTCAGGCCGACCCAAAGTTCTATCTAGTCGTAAATATCTTGACCTTAGCCCTAGTCGTGTACATGCCTGATGCCATGTCTACTAGTCCATAGTAAAAAACTCAATAACTACTTCGTAATGACTAATATTTACTTCATATGTTTTCTTTCTTACAGCTAGTCTTAGCGAATCCAGTTGACTAATATTTACTTCATATGTTTTCTTTCTTACAGCTAGTCTTAGCGAATCCAGTTGCGAGCGTAATGGAGAAGCTATATAATTCGAAGATGTTGGATTCGTTTGGGACGAACGGACTTTACTTGACAGTTGGTGAAGCTGTCAACAACATTTCATCAGCATGGAAAGCCGATCCATGAAGGATCTCGAAGTGAGGAAAATGACACAAAAGAGAAATGAACAACAACAAATAAACCAAACTTTAAAAAACTGGATAAATAGAACTTCATAATTCAAAAATTACAAAATATTCGTACAGGAGTTTCGAAGGAGACTCGGACAAAAAAACTACATAAAACGGAAAAGAGATGAGAAGGGGACGACCAGGGGGGCTTCAAGCCACTTCTAACTCATCCAAATCAGAATTATTAAGCAAGAAACCTAGAAGTTCTTGATATGTTCATAAGAATACAAGAAGCAACTCGATAACAGTCTCTTATGTTTTCCATTACCTCACCAATAAGATAAAAGATAAAAAGGACGAAAAAAAGAGCCAAACTTGCAATCATCCATGGCTGCAAACAGATCAACACAAACAGCACTTTATGAACCAGATGATACAGATTTTGCAGCAATCTTTGATATCACTATTCGGTAAAAGGCATCCCCATCAAGAAAAGATCTTCATTATAACTTGAAGAAACCGAGCTTTTGGATGAGTTAATGAAACTGTTTTCAGCATCCTCCTCTGATAAGATCTCATCCCTGCATGTAACCCAAAAATATCACATGAAGAGTTGTTTGGTGCTCAGTTTCTACACTAAATAAGCAAATAGAAAACAGAAACAAATACAACTTGTTAGCCAAACAATCTAAAGAGCATACTTTAAAACTAAAAAAACAAACAATTTTCATTTTCGTAGGCATCTTGATCCAATTTCAATCCAAAAAGCTTCGAAAGCTAGTTCTATTCCAAGCCAAGAAAACAAAAAACTAGACCAACAAACAACTTTCTCTTGTTTAAAGGCCTAAACGTCGACAGAATCCAAATAACCCCTAAGATATAGAAACTAGATTGAAAACAAAAAGGCAACTTTCTTGCTATTAAGTTAGATGCTTGATACAAACCTGCAAGTACAATTATTTTTGGCCGCTCGCATTTTCTTGCCACACAAGTAACAATTAGGCAAAACTTCATCAGAGTGTTCAGCCACTTGTGATGGTCCTGTCTTATAGTCTTCCTTTTTATTGAAATTAGTCAGCTCGTCAGTGCAACATTCAAGAATACAATCACCGAAGATGCGAATAGTTTTAGGGTTCGGTCCGTGAGATATTATACAAGTGTAATCCTCAGAAAGCTCGATTTCACGTGTAGAGAGAGAGCCCAATAACGCACGGCCAGAGACATTAGTTGCTGGAAGCGAAGAACTAGCCATTGAATTATCAACCTCAGAAACTTTACCGATCACCAAAGGTGTACTCTTTGACCTATTTCCATCATCGGAACAAACTTTCTTAGAACCCGAGCAAGGGTTTTGAGTCGAGCTAGCCAAAGAAAACGTTGAGTCACTCTTCGAATCAAGAAACCGAGACACACCTACCGGGGCAAGTGATGATGCTACATAATTCCTAGGCAGAGAATTTGATCTAATAGAAGAATCAAGAATTCCTGAATAACGGGTCGAGGGATCAGGTATCTTAATCTTTACTTGTGGGCCGATTATTATGTTCTTTCTAGGTGAAAGAATATCAATCTCACTTGATTCGGTTTCGTCGACAAGTGAATCTACAATGCAAAGACCGACCTTAGAGCTCACATGGTTACGTCGATAAGAGAAACCTTTGAAATCCAAAGGAGAGGTTGGACTTCGAACCAAATCAGATTCTGATGAACTTTTCGACCCAAACCCTACAAAGAAACCAGGAATGCTAAAGAGCGAACCACTTAATCGTCTAAAACCTAACGCATCAAACTTATTACTCCCCTCTTGACCAGATTCAGCCATCAATTTATCGTCCAAGGACTTTCGAAACCGATTTCATTTTCTCTGTTGTCATTCTGTAAGAGTTCTTAGTCCTTTAACAAGAAGATTAAACAGTCTTTAGGAAATGAACAAAAGATTAATCTATAACCATGACCAGTATGTGAGATATAATACATAAAAAACAATGATCATGCTTACTATAATTTTAGCATATGCAAAAATGAATAAGTACAAAAAAAATCAAATAAGATATGAAAATGGACCACACTACAATTGCTGAAATAATTGCTAAATTCTTAAATATCTTTCCTCTCTAAACAACAACCCCACATGAGAAATGAAAATTTGGAAGCTTTGAAGCAACAAGACAATAAACTACTCTATCAATCTAAAAAAAGATAAACAATATCAAGATATAGACTGTTTCTTCTTCAATTCAAGATCATACAAAGCCAAAATAAATTTTAGAACACCTAAGCAGATTCCAAAAATGTCAAAATTTCGTAATTACACTAACCAATGAGAGATCAACCTTCTCTTTGGAGTAATCAATACTAATTCTTCAAAAAAAATAAAAACTTTACCAAATCAAGACTCTAAGTTAATGAACAAAATGAAAACTTACCTAAAAAAACTTACCCTTAAACCCAATTAGTCTAAACAGCAAGCAGTAAGATTGTATAAAAACTATAAAGCAGGTACCTTTATCTGTATGTGAATGGAAAACACTATTGCCACAATCGAATTGCACATCAATAACAGAAGAGAACCCAAATCAAGACACGATTTTTAGAAAATGTAAAAGATAGATCCTTGAGGAAATAAAATATAAACACAAATTAGAACTAAGATAAAGAAAACACTGACCTGGGTTTTCGTTAACAGATGAGATAAACCAGATAAAACCCAGAATGTAGGGGGCGAACGAGATGGATAAAGATTAGCACAATGAGTCAAACCTTCTTATTTATTTAAAAAAAAAATTATATAATTTTATGTTTTGCCATTTTCGTTTCTCTTTGATTGCATCAAAATCAGAGAAACAGTGTAGCACTGAGTCTTGTGATATAGGAGTACTACTCTCTCTTTCTCTCTCTTATGATTAAGAATGGTATACGTACTTTTATACGTATATTCTTGATGCGGTTAAAGATAAAGAGAAAGAAACAGAGTTTTCATTGTGTGTCTATACTTTCTAAATTTTTCTATTAGATAAAATATTATAATAAAAATATATATGGAAGCAAAGACGAAATTTACTATTCTAATTCATATTTTTATTAAATTTGATGAAATCGTGCCATCCATAACGTGTCTAAAATCTTAGTGGAAAAGTCAATATTATAAATATCGATTTTTTAATATTATATAATTAGAGATTTCAAAAATAATATTTTTTAAAAACCACATAAAATATAAGTTGCTTTTTAATATAATAAAAATTATTATATAGCTGAGAATAGTCTTCGGTACCAATTGAAAAGTCCAAAACTACAAGTTGAGAAAAAAAATTGCATAGTTGATTTTCATTCTTAAGGAGTAGAAATTTGAAAAACATCTTATAAAAGTAATTGAGTCATGACTGAACCAAAACTAGTCATGATTGAAGGTTATATATGCCAAAAGTAAGAGATCCATCCTGATTAGCCTAAAATACCAATGGTTGATTGAAACCTAAGCTAACATATGACTTAGCTTTGAAAACATTACAGCGAAATTGAATATTGTTTCATTCATGTAACAATAAAGTATTTGTTCAAGAGAACCTACCGAAAATGTTAGTGCAATGATATATAACATATACAATAAGGTCATCAGTTTGATATTCTAAAATAACCCAGATTGATACTTTATAATAAGATTATGACATTTAGAGCAGCATGAGAATTGAAGGCGGAAAATTCACAACAAACTTTGGAGTTGAGAGCTCATTTGGCCACCCAATTTGCAATTTGATTTTGATCTATATAAACATGTTTAACAGTCGTGTTATTATTTTAATTAAATATTTTGTTATTTCTTTGATCGCAGTAAACTATTTCATTTCAGGTGAATTTGATAACTTGTCAGCCTTTTGTAAAAGAGTATTGTCTTTATCATCATTAGGGTTATCAAGATTTTTGAATATGTTGAATGAGTTGCTAATTTCAATAGCATGAAGAGCCTCAATTATGTCATTCTGGGTTACTTCAATATTATCATAATTGTTTAAAAACTTCAAAGTGTTACCATTTATAACCTTTTTATTGACTATTAGTTTTGTTAGTTAACTGGGTTTTCTTTTTTAAAATCTGTTGGTTGTTTTATTTAAGTCTAAATTAAGTGAATTAGATTTTGAATGATGAGTAGTGACAGTGTGAAGACTCTCATATGAGTTTTGTTTATCGTTAATTTTAGTAAAAATGTTACCAACATTTGTATGGTTTGTTTTATAATCTATGATAACAAATTTTATCTTTTTCATCCATATTACAATTTGAAGAGGGTTGGACTTAATTATATTATAGTTATGTTCAGAATATATCTGATTTTTTAGGTTTATTTCTTCTTTGTTTTTTAATATTTATTCTAAAAAAAATTCTTTATAACCTGAATGTTTACATGGCTTGTGATAATGTTGGATATCACCTTAAGTGGTATCCTGCCAAAAACCCTCATGTTCATTAAAACTAATCCATAATGTTTTAGGAAGAGTAGATGATACATCCAAAACCAGCCAAGTTTTGCAACAATTGTAGTAATGGTATCTGGGTTATATAAATAATGTGAAATTATTGGAATGTGATCCAAACTGGATGAAAAGAAGACTCAAGTCTGGAATTAAAGTTTCAAACATCTCGCTTCCAATTTTTTTAATATCATTTAAATTTTCAAATTCTATGAACACATGTTTGTAATCATATGTGGATATATCATATATGCCATTAAAATTAAAGGATTCAAGAAAATATTTAAAATTCACTAATTTAGGCCTACCAAAGCTTAATTTATAAATTAATGTAAATTTTAAAGATCACGTAAGAAATTTCTTATATGATTCCTGGCAACATATTGCTTTGTGCCCATCTTTGTCCTATTATATTATGTTTGTGAGAGAGAATCCTTGCCTTGTGATGCCAATAACCTCCGCGTATGTCTTTATTCTATTGTTGTCTCCATGTACCTGCTAATGGTTGTATGGTGAAGCATAATCAAATATTAGATTGTTTACTAATTTTGTATTCGATTATCTTCAACCTTCTTGATGACTACTTCTGAGTAGACATGAGAGGAATATATTATTTCTCCTTGTCGATAAGAATCGAGTTGAGTCGTTGCTTTCTTGAAGAGTCTTTAGGGGAGTGTTCTTAACTTGTAGAAGTAATGATGTAGGATACATCCTTTGAAATACTCAAAATAGCCTAAAGGTGAGGTTGATTTTGGCTTACCTCCGTTATTTACCATAATCGAGCTTTTGGGTTTATTTAGGTAAAACAATTGGGGGTTTTGGATATGGATGGGGATTTTGCAGGACATAGATGATTCAAGGCTGGATATGGAAACTTTATTTCACCAAGTCGTCATGGATGTTTCTTGAGAAAGAGAGGCTAAGGCTGTGGTGTTTGATTTTCTTACCATGAGCAAGAATGGGTTTTTGAAGAGATCCATCATCTTCTTCAAATTTTGTATAGGAAATCGCTAGAAAAACACTATAAATAAAAAAAAAAATTAAAATATAACTACCAAATTGTCAGAATAAACACTCTATATAGCAAATCGCTAGAAAGCTACTATAGTTTTTATGTTTATTAAAAACATTAATTTATATGTATATATATATATATATTAAAAATATATAAAATTGGTGTTCGCGGGCCAGGCTAAGATGACCCGCAAATATGAACTAATCAGGTTTGGATTTGAAAATACTAGGTTCGGAGCAGATTAGATTGGGTTCGGGCTCAAGTAGTAAAAACTTAGGCTCCAACGGCCCGATCCAAAGCTGGCATGTAGACGGCCCATTGTCATCCTTATATTGTATCACATGTTCCTTGAAGGTCGATCTTGGTGATACATCTTGACGAAATTAATTTTCAATTGTATTCATGCATCAAATAATGCATTAAATATTGTTTATATTCAATCGCCCTGGCACAGAGGTGAACTAGAATTTATCCACTAATAAATGCAAAAATTATGTCATACTTATAGTCCATATCTTACTAATTAGCTTATACAACACGTTGTGTAAAGTTATCAGACAATAGACCATCATGGAAGTAACATGAGTGAACTTTTGGACTAAATAACAAACTGAATGGTTAAGTCGATTTAAGAGAAATTATTGCGTGAAAAAAATCCATAACACTAGCAATAAGATCCAACCCAATAGCATTCCATTTGGATTTTAAGAAAAATAAAAAAACCATCGAGACTTGGGGACTTAGTTGTCATTATACCGTTAAGAGTTATCTAAATTTCATTTTTGATAATTTCAACATGCGTTAGGTTATTTTTTTCTTCATTAATTCAAATAACATACGTAGAGATCTTGATGTCCATCGAGTCATTACTATCCGGGTGCCAAACAAATCTTTAAAATAGAAAATAAAGACATCCATTGGTTAGTCTTCTAATGTAAACGAAGTACTGTCAGCTAACGATACCACTGCAAGATAATCTTTCTTTGCATTATGTTTAATTATTGCGTGAATTTTTTTGATGCATCTATCGATCTTCATAAAATACACACCTTTGTTTTTTTATTTTAAATCCTAATTCCATGTTGCTAAGAAGAATAATATTTTTATTAGGATTCCATAATCTTACTCAATAACAACGTATCTATAGGATTAGGCCGGAGTTGGATTTCTGCAAGCTCAAACTTCCGATTTTTCCCTCTTATCTAATTTCAATATGTGAAAAAATTGTTGAAGTTTAGAGCTTTCAGTCTTTAATTTATGCAATTAATTTTCTTAGACACCACAAGTTGAATTGCCTTTCGGGTAGAACATTGACAACTTTTTTTTTAATTGTCGGTAAGTAATTCGTATGGTTATTTCACATGTTAAAAAACTTGAATGATGTTATTCTTTGATAAACCCGAGCAAACATATCTAGAAATAATGAAATATAATAAAAAAATACAAAACGACAAGTAAATTTTTATCCGAAGAATGCATCGTCGACATGTGTCAATATATATATTTCCCATTACCTTATCTAAATTTCTAACAATGTTGTTGTTAGTTTACATTTAGGGATTACAAGTGAACGGTAAATCAATAAGTCCCAATCGCACATTAAAATTCTTGAAGTCTCTTATCTTGTAATGCATCACATATGTTCTTGTATAACGTTCATCAAAACTCAGCGAGTTGTTAAAGTTACCCATAATAGTCCATGGAACATTAAGTTGATAACCATACTCTACCAAGTTATCCTATAAATACATTCTCCCGATCATAATGTTAAATACATAAATAAATATAATACATAGAAATGAGACGTTAACTTGCACTTGCCTGCACAGTGTATGACTTAAGGATGATTTTGTAGAATCTTCATTTCAATTTTATGTGAATTGCAAACCATAACAATTTGGCCACGTACTACTTCATCAAAGTTCTCACAATACTCCAAACCTGAGAGTTTATTATGTATAATGTTTTGTATGTAATGTGTAGTGAATTTAGTTTAGACGATAGATGGGATATCAATATTAATACTATGAATGAAGTCACATACTCCATCTCATTTTAGAGGTTGGTTAAAATTCTTAATGTTCCAGCAAGAGACATTCATAAATGGTAAAAAGGTTTGGGGACCATTCTTTTTACCAATGGTTCTTTTTTCATGTTTTTTCTTGTGTTATGATGTTTTCAATAATTTGTTATGCCTTTCTCTCTTGGTTGTGTTACCTTAATAATTCATCCTCATTAAAATAAATACAAGAACACATCATTGTGTGTGTGGATTATTTTTTAAAATAGGCAGAGGTCAAAACGCTCTTCTTGATAACATCAATAATTAGATTAACTTCATATTGACGAACATATGTCACATATTCGGTGTATCAAAGTTTATAACCACGGAAAATATCCTATAATTATAGATGTATTAGCTATAAAAATTTTGCCAAACTAGAGGTATAAAACAACACTTCTCAACTCATTTTCACCCACAAGAGAACACGTAAGTAAATGTAAATAATTATAGCATGTTGGAAGGTTTGAAAACGAATTTGATGGGAACGGTTGGAAAGTGGTCGAACTATCTTTAAGAAGTGTTATGGGATTATCGAACTATACTCCAGACCGTGACTGCAAAAACTCCTGCCATACTTGGCATGGAAGAAGTGGTCTCTGAGAAATGACAGTACTCCCTTTGAGGGTCTCTAATTCAATAAAAAGAACAAAAATACACCTAAAGATCCAACACTATCAGTTCATCGTGAGAAGCTGGTACACTTTGATGGTTCAAATAAGAGAATTTAAAGTTCGAGATAAGATTTTAAGAAACTTAATCATACATACTAAAGACAAGATCTGTGGGAAACTTGGACGAAACTAAGAAAGCCCATACTCTGTGGTCAAACAAATCAAGGTTGGAACCTGCAAACTTATGGATGAATAGAGAAAGAACCTTTAACACCCGTGGAACATTGAGAACATTTGGTTATATAATGTGTAAATATGTATTTAAATGCATTGTAGTTTTAAACTAAACGTTTTGAAGTTTTTTAAAGCACCGGTGGCATACTTTTTCATACTCTATGGACTCCGGAAAGTTTTAATGAGGTGCGTATACGATCGAGACGTGTTTAATAAAATTATTGACATGTATCATGTGTGGTTTCTTCTTACTCATGTAAGGCCTTGAAGCATACGTAAAAACATTTCCAACCCTAGATTGTTCGAAGTAAGGCCTCAACATATTTGATAAATATTTTTGATAACTAATCAGTTATAACACCGTGGTTTATAAGGTTTGTAAAGGTTTCAACCATAGTTGGTCAAAGTAATAATTTATTAGAAGTGCTCCAATCTTGGTTGATCAGCTTTTTCAGAGCCTTGAATATTTAAAAGAGCCCGAAGTAGATCTAATATGAAAAAGTCATAGGTGGACGGAATATGATATAGTCTGAATTGGACGTATATATAAAATAATCCGAACTGGACCAAGTTTGGGAAATTCTTAGGTGGACAAAATGCATAAAAACTAGAAAGTAAAATTAAAAATATTTTTTTGTTAATCCAAATGGCCAACATAAATAAAATACAACACAAAATGCCTCGGTTACTTCAGTCTTTTTTTTATTAGAAAAGATACTTTGGATAACCAACGACTTTAGTATGAAGAGAAATATGAGACAACATTCAACCTTGACATTCCAATGTGTACTAAAAATGATAAACAAAAAACCAAAGTGAAGGGAAAACCAAGAAGTTTAGAATCCAAATTCATTTGTCCATAATGGCATTAAGAGCCTTCAGTCGGCAGCAACGTAGAGATTGTCGAGGCTATGCTTCCCTTCTTTCTCTTTTCTTCACACTCCTCTTCCACCTCATCTATATCCTCATTTTTATCTTTGATGGACACTCGAGTGGGATTATTGGTGGCTGACACTAGCTTTTATAATGATCCAAAGTGTAGTACAGATAATTTCTGATGTAAACCAATGACCTTCAAAAACTTAATTTTGTCCCCTTCTTAGCCAAAACATCAAGTAGTTGTTGATGCACAGTGAGGGCCATAATTTTTTACCTCCCCACCTCGGATAATGAATGTTCAAAGGAATTGGTGAGTTCCTCTAATGAGATTTCAGATGATTCATTTTGTCCTCTAAAGATGACACTATTTCCACCACTACTTTGAGCTTGATGACCTCGTATATTACTTCATTCATCATTTTCTTGAGCTTCTTAATTTTTTAATCCTACTTATTTTTATTCAGCAGATATGTAGATTGTCAACTCTTGATGGTAGATACTATCGTGTCGCTATCGCATGATATCGTTTTTTTATAGAATTTGTTATGAGGACAAAAAAGTCGGAAAATACCAACTTGTTTTGATCAACCATGTTCTAAACGACCCTAAATGTGGTATTCATTATCCGCAAAAGGGTTTAACTATAAATCAGTATATGTATAGTTTTTTAAAGAAAGAAATATTGAACTGAGTGAATACCTCAAGATAGACATTGCGTCTATGAGAGGCTAGTTGGTGGAAGCTACCAAAATTCTACTTATTGCGTCATAATGAGAAATTATCATATGCAGATCCTTAGCCTCCATGGGCTTAACCTTATTCCTGACTTTGGATTTTGGTAAAGGAAAGACAACGTATGAAAGATCAAGCTTTGAGCCAATCTGTCGATCAAGATGGTTTTGTTCCTTTTGGATTTTTTGTTATGATTTTTTACCTCGAGAGTCTTGTCCTCCGAAATACTAATGATCGAAGTGACAACAATTTTCCTTTTCGCCTATGGGGGTTTAGTTGGTTTTGACTTCACCTGTTTGTTAGGGACCATTTCCAGTGTGGTAAGAAAAATTAGTCAATAAGAGGATCGTCATCTTAACCACCTCATAGTTGGTCGCACGAGCTTTGGTGGTAGCATCATATTTTTTATTGGCCACGATCCACAGCTTGGTTCGGGAAATGTTGTGCATATTGAAGCAGATTGGAACCGCATTTCCCAATTTGACTCAACCCAAACACGAAGCTCTAGAAAAATTACCTCAGAATTGAAAGTAGAGGAGGGTAAAAGCTTATTGTACTCTACAAAATAGAAAGTATTAAGGTTACATTGAAGAAAATATTAACAAAAAAAGACTAAGTCAAATAACTAGTTAGAAGTCAAGGTCGGGGTAGCGAGCACCAGATCTTTATTCTTTATCTTCTAGGAACTCCTCAGACGACTCAAGTTTTTTTCTTAGAGATGGGCTCAACATTCTCCCAAGCACCCATAGCAAATAAACAGTGGTACTTCTACTATAGTTTGGACTCTAGTAGGTGGGTGAAGACCTTATACTTGTTCGGGAGAGTTAGGAAGTATATGAGGGTAAATTTAGTTAGGGCTTACAATGCACATCAATAACAGTTCGTCCATCTCGAACCTAATCCCCAAAAAAATTGAAATAATAATACATGACAACAAGGTGCACCACATGTTAGGTCTAGTTTGGCTAGGGAAGCTGTCAAGTAACTAGAATAATGTAATTATATTACGATAAAGTAGAAACTAAAGCCCCCCAATTGAACCATTCATTAAAGAATACAAACTCTTCATCCTCAACAACAAAAGGGGTTTCCCCGGGTTTACGCAAATAAATGAACATGTGCGAGGGGATGATCCACTTATTGTGCATCTGAAAACCTCATCAACATCGTCGTTTAAGTATGTGATTTTATACAGAACGACGATGTCATGTTTCTCGATTTGGGAAAATATGTGTGAAACTATTATTTTGACCAGACCACTACTTGGGGCTCTCATTTAACATTTTTATCTTACATTTAGGGGTAGCTTCAATCTCTTCTAATTCAAGAGTATGTTTATTTTTTAAATCGGGGGATTTGGACTCCTCATGAGAATGAGCCCTCGGTTGAGAATCAACGGTTATAAGATGGGTCTGAGCCTTCGGAGCAATGATTTCACAGTGAGGGATAATGGTAACAAGGTCATGAGTAGAGAAAATAATGGGTTGATGACTAATTAAAAAGGTCACACTAAATTACACACATTGATGTTACAAATATGTGGGTCGTGTCACCCTTAGCCTTAGAGCTTCAGAGGGTTTATCTTTTACCTAGACAATTTGAGGTTCGTATTATTATTCTTCTTCCAATTCATCGGAGAAGAAGTGTGATAAATCCTTTTCACTCTCAATCTCAAGCGAGGCATTGTTTAATCCTCAATCCATTATCATGGCTTCGAAGTTCTTGTCAACCATTTATTTACTAAAGGAAAAATATTATAAGAGAATGTACATGTTAAGAATACGCAAACCTAACAACTGGTTGGGCAGCCAGAGGGTGCGACTGAGGTAAGTGATCGAATCATGGATTGGATATCCATATGACACATGGTGAGTGCATCAGAAGATGTTTGACAGTGACCGAATTTGTCAATTTTTTTATGAAAACAGAGGCTAGGTATCTTTTGGGCGCGTATCTCTTAATACGAGTTCTCTCTTTAAAATCAGTATAAGGAAGCATACATCGAGCTCATATTTATAGATCTTCAATAATCGTTGTGTGATACTCCACTTCAACTCCTGACAAATGCAGTTGTTGCTTTGATTTAAAAAAAAAATCAAGAAAACCTATGTACGCCAAAATCCATAGGTCGACTGAAGATGTGACGAGTGGCAGTTGGGCAATATGCGTAAAAAAAACATTTTTTACGCAACATTGTTTATTTTTATATTTCCCACAATGAATCTTTTTGGATGTCTTCTAGTCTTTTGACGTTTCTATTTTCAACGTTTCAAAGCCGTCCCTTCAGTTACCATGGGTCAGAGCAAAAGAAGATAAACATGACATATCACTGTCCTTAAAAAAATAACGAAACATGGATAACTCAAGACCAAATTCTATCAATTATTAAAGCACATTCTTTAATTCACTCGAACGCTCTCCAATCACTTGAATTAGGTGAATTCTTAAGCATAGTCGCTTTAACCCAATGCATTCATACTTCGACAAATAATAAGAGTATAATTAGTTGGTTTTTATGCCGGTTTGTAGAAGGCTCTTACTTGTACATATTATCATTATTAGTAAAATCCATAATACTCATTTGTATACGTGAACCATTAGAATTTTGAAGACCTAAATTAATTGGTAACACCCCATTTTGGATAGATGAAAATCATTATTATTAAAAAAAGCATTAATTACTCTCTTTTAACTTTTCTTTCTTTCTTACATACTTAATATTGTTTTTATGAGCTAGTCCGGTAGTTAGCAAAAGATACTCAAACTTCATCCAATTGAAAGTGTTCCAATATATACCGTCCAATGTTTGTGACGAAAGGTCAAGAGTTCGAGTCCCTCTACATGCGCTTTTTCAGCTGAGTCTGTCACTTTGTGTGATTTACCTTCTAACGTTGGTTTACCGGCTATTGCATCAGATTGAGGGTTTACCGTGTGCGCATTCAAAATAACGGTTGTGGTTCCTTCCGAACAAAATATATATACCGTCGAAATCCAAACTTATCAATAATTAGTATGATAATTTTAAAAGTATCTTTTATATCCTAAATATCCGAATCCGACGAATTTAATATAATATGAACGGAATGGATTACTGGTTTAACTATACTCGATCCATTTTGAACCCATAATAAGTATTTAAAACTAAGTTGCGTATTTAAATTTTTGCTATAATCTTTATCGAAAATTTAATGCTTTCCTACAGTTTATATAAAAACTATTATTTCAAAGATAAGAAAACGCACATGAACTAGTCGTTTGTGGATAGACATTAACGTTTGCTACGTACAAAATAATAATATCTTATCACGAAGTAATTTCTTTTCCTATTTGGGAAGGCCAGCAACAAGACAGAAGTGACTGGTGGGTTCAAATTTTATTCATATTGACATCAATTATTTGTGTCCAATTTAATTTTGGATGATACCTAATAATGATGGATCACTTATCCTATTTACTTTATCACTAATTAATTTTGTTTAACCTTAAAGTAATATTGTTTTAAATATGTTTGCACGACCATGAATTGGATTTAAGGCAGTCCGATCCATTTCGATTTTGATCCGGAATCTAACTCAATCCGGGGATCCAACTGAAAGATCCGCCGGGTCTATACTCGGTCCGAAATCCGAATGATCAACTTGATCCAATGAGATAGATAAAGTAGATTAGTGGGTCCCAAATTAAAAAAATAAAATATGAGTTATAATTCTTGTTGGTCAGATAGACACTTATTAATCTAATAATTTTATTTTTATCCTTTCTCACGCTTCTAATTTTGTCGTTTGTTCGACTTCACTAATCACCGTTCGTTTTCTTTCGCACGTGTGTCTTCTGAAATCGAGCAAACCAATAGTGAGATCTAACGGTCTGAAATGAAGATTCCTCTGGTAAAGCTAAAGTGGGTTTCTATTGGACGAGTTATTGTAATGGGACCCCTTGATTGGGAACCGTATTGCCTAGGCTATGACATATTATTATTATGGTTGTTAATTTTATCCAAAACAATAGTAAGATATAATAACAAAAATGACATTTCAAAATTTAACAAACATCATGAGGTTAATAAAAATTACCGTAGTAATAATAATAATTTTACTGATAAACTGGTTTTGAAATGACAGAATTCAAGTAGGGTAAGGTCATGGTATTTTTTGGCTATAATTAGACCCTAAAATCATATATGAATTGACCAATTTAGTTTTCATATACAAAACCAAATTTGTAAAAAAAAACCAATCTTTTTCTTCTTCTTCTCGCATTAGCTTTCTCTTTCTAACTAAACAAAAATTATAAAAAAACACAAAACTCCATAGATTTGAGCGATTTAAATGAAGACTTCAGCTGCAATATCAATGATTTCGCGTCGGAGGAGGATGATCATTTGACGGACCGTCTCGAAACCCAAGAGGAGGTGTTTTTCGAGTTTTTTTGAACTTTCAGTGCGATTATAGCACTCACTACGCTATGAAATGGACGAAGTGCGAATTCCGAATTTGCATATCTACATGGTTTTGTTTGTCAAAATCGAGCATATCGTACTCCCGATTTTGACAAAATTGTGAACATAGCCTTCGCAACCTTGTCAAAATCGCGCGTACTACTCCCGTGTTTGACAAGGTCGCGAATACTGTGTTCGCAGGTTTGTCAAAATCAAGAGTATTGTATGCCCGATTTTGACAAGGTAGCGAAGGCTATGCTCGCAGTTTTTTCAATATCCGAAGTACCCTGTTCGCGATATTGACATGTTAGTTTTGGTTTTCTATGGATGCTAATTGGGTGATCGGTTTGATTAAAATTAAGGATATTTTTATATAATTGGCACAAACCATTTATAGAGACCAGACCAACCGCCATGTTCGATGGCCGATTACACAAAAATGTTTAGTACGTGCACCTTGTACACCAAACCCGATTTAATCCCGTGGGTCGAATCCGAAAGAATAAAACTAAGATTCATTGTGTTACGTATTAAAGACGACGACGGTAGGAAAAATATGAAAACTCTTATGATGTGTTTTAGGTGCGAGAGATTCGGGGTTTACACACCTAACCCCAAACCGAGGTATGTTAAGAAGCGCCGAGAATGTTCATCGAAAAATGCGGGTGTCCGTTTTATTTAAGGGGAAAACCGGTCTTAGAGCTACCCGATTATTGGAAATTGACAGTGTTAAACGGGAAACAAAAATACGAACCATTTTTGCACATGGATGGTCACTCACGAGCCACTAGACTAAAAGTAGAAGAAGAGGTGTTTGTTCGTAGTCAAAAGGAAGTCGGTTCTCGACCAAAAGAGATATACCGCGGTTTGAAGATTAAAGACCCACAAAATGTATCTAACATGCGGCAAAAACATGATTTGTTTGATAAAGCGAGCAACGGAGGAGATCCTCGAGTTGTTTTGTGCATATCTTAAAAGCATCAATTTCATGTGCACTTTTTCTCAAGTTCTTATAAAGGATAGCACGTATAATACTACAAGGTATAAGATACCTTTGCTAGAAATAGTTGGCCAAACATCGACGAAGAAGACGTTTTGTATCGCTTTTGTTTTTTTAAGCTTCGAGAAACAAGAGAACTACACTTGGGGATTGAGCGTTCTAAAGAATGTTTTGACGGACAACATGTGTGCATTGTCTAACATTATTGTCACCGATAGAGAGTTGGCTTTAATGAACGTTATCTATTGATGTGGTTTATTTTAGTCTGAGGGTAATTTTGTAAAGTGTTTTGGATGTTTTGGTGGAATTTAAGTTTAGGGTAGTAAGTAGTGAGATAATTAAGTTGTGTGCTAGTAATAAATTCTGATTACCCTCATTAATGAAAGTGGTTAGGGTATTTATACTTAATTACTGACCCATGGGCTTATTGGGCCAGATATTGAAGTCGGGTCAAGTTTAAGGACCCATTAGTAATCTGGTTCGAAGTGACCAACAACTAGCTTAGTCAACATTTATTACATTTGTCCAGTTCAGAGTTTTATAATAGTGGTCATTGTCTGAACTGCCCTTCGGATTAAGTTAAGACTCAGTATCTAAAGAATCCGATCTCATCAAGCTAACAAATCCGATCTCATCAGCAACCCCTTTAGGTCTTGCAAAGAATATTTGGAAGAGCTAACTCTTAAAAATCAATATCAACATTTACGATCTGTTGTTTCGTCTGAATTGTAAACTTGTTTCGTCAAAATTTCTCATTTCAAAATTCTAAGAGTCTTCTTTTGATCATGGGACGCATGTCAGGCTCTGGTTCGACCTCCCAGCCATTTTTCTCCTAGATTATTGTACCTACTAGGCTAGAAAGTTACCTAGGCTTTAACTCCCATACCTTGCAGCTTTTGATCATTACCCAAACCGATTTACCGTCTCCTAAGTAACTGCCATTTTTCATTGTTGTATATAAACCTTCTTACTGTTTCATTGTCTTCAAAAAGTACAAACATTCCTAATGAGAGAAATCTTACTTCATCTCAAATTCGTGCTTGGATCATATATGTTCACAACCAGAAATGCCTTAGTAAAAGGAGGTTGGTTGAACTTATCTGAGATAGAGAAAGAGAGAAAAGTTGCAAGAGACGAACGCATTGCTGTTGGTCTTCTTGTTTCTCCTGGTGAAGGAAACAATCAACCACAAGTGAACACAGACTAGGGTTCATCATCCTAAAAAACCTCCAAGGTTAGAAAATTGCCCTTTGTTACAAGCCTTTCACCTCTTCCATCAGGATCCTCTGTTCAGGAGTCCCAAAACCCTCTCCCTGAGGAGAAAGCTGTAACTAGCATTAGAAAACCCTCGCTTTTTATCGCAATGGGGTCAGATGTAGAGAAATATCCAGATAAATTAACTCCACGCCGGATCACTCGTCAGTCCAAATTAAAATCCACACCTACTTTTTCAAAACCCTCTAGTTTGGAGGCAATAAAAATATTGGCAAAAAGCAAACCATCTGGACAGCAGCCCCTAGTAGAGGCCAGACCATCCGAACAACCATCTGCAGCCATCCGAACAGCCTTCCACTGTGATGGAAGAAAACATGGAGGACATTTTAGATGAAGCCCCTTTTGAGGTGTCCGATCAAACGGGGGACACGACTGTAGATCGGAAGAGCAAGACCAAAGTAGTTATGACTCATCCAGATGCGCTCCCGGAGAGTCTGGAAGGTAGATAGGGCCCAACTTCAAGAATGTCAGTGTGAAGTATTTACTGACCCTTCAAAATATAGCCTACGTATACACTCATACTGCTGAACTGGGTCGTATCCGTACTTAGTGGGGAATCCCAGAGTCTGTAAAGATGAGAATTCCAATCACCCCAGAGACTCCGATGGACTGCAAGCCCAATGAGCTGGTGGTCTATACAGAGGTGCTGAACTGGGGACTCCGGTTTCCTTTGGATCCAGAGATAGTCAGGTACTTCCACTTGACCAAGCTATGCCCCAGCCAGCGGAGCCCCAACACTTGGTATACCCTAGTGGCTTACATCATGGCTTCCAGGTTGTCTAAGATTTCACTACCAATGGAACAGTTTGTTGCTGTGGCAAACTTGTGTAAGAATCAGCACATCTCATTTTACCAATACAACATGGGGAATGATTATAAGGCGGTAACCGATCTCTTAGAGTCATAAAATTCATGGAGGACGCAATTCTTATTTATCAGTTTGTCCTAGGAGAATGGAAAAAAATCAAAGTTGATTCAAACCCAAGCCAGTTGACCAGTCGCTAGAAGAGTATTGGTGAGTTTTTTTTATTCTCTTCAATCTTTCAAGTATTAAGTTACTACTCCGAACTGACTTATATCTCTTTCTAGTTTTTCCGAAAGGAATTTTCGGAGTATGTAGAGGCAGGCTAAGATACTTGTGCCAAACTGAACTCATGGGCCTTGGAGAAATGGGGCAATGCTTTCCACAATTGCTTCACATCGGGGAACTATGTGAGGTCTCATCTGTGGAATACCACAAAGAGAAAATACCTCTCATGGGAAGAGCTAACCACCCCTCCCCCTGCAGATGTCATTCTAAATCGGAAAGAGGCCAAAGATGCCAAAATTTACCTGCCTTCCAGAGCCAAAGCCCCCAGTCATTTGAAAAAGATGAAAAAATACCACAACAGACCCACCTTAAACAACCATTGATGGGACCGGTTCGGAAAACCAAAGAGGCATTAATGCTGCTCTACTAGAAGCATTAGAAGTTACTATCAAAGAGGGTGGTGGGTCAGAAAACCCACCAAAGATTATCGAAGAAGGACAAGAAACGTAAGGCCAACAGTGATGAAAAAGCTTCCAAGAAGAAGAAAGTTACTCTGGGATCAGAGATAATTCTTCGTCCTTCTGAAATCCCTCCTCCAGCTCCTGCCGATCCTACCTTACAAGAGGAAATTCCACATAATCTCTATTCAGAACAGGCTGCTGGTGATGGTAACGAAGAGGTAAACCTTGACGCTTTTCAAAACATTAATATATATTACAATGACTTAGAAAAAGATGATTTTTCGGGGCCTTGGCGTTCTCCTAGCTCTTCCAACGTTGTAACTTACAACGGCGAGACTTACGCAATATCTAGTAAACAAGATACCTTGAGCCATGCCCTTTTGGGTTCTATTTGACTAGTGCTCGATCTGGAGAGACAGGTAAGGGATCAAACTGTTACCATCAACACCCTGACTACAGAGAAGAAAAACTTGTCAAACGATATTCTCAGCGCTCAGTAGAGCATAAAATTATTGAAGAAAGAAAAAGAGGATTTAGATGCCAAACTGATTAAGTCGGAAACGACCAGGAAAGAGCTTCAAACCAAATAATGATTTGGATACTTCTTCCTCAAATGATATCACAACTTTGAAGGAGAAAGTACAAACTAAGGACAAGACTATCCATACTTTATCCGATGACAAAGCTAAGTTGGAGAATACTGTCTAGGAGAAGACCGAAGAGAAAGCTGCCCTAGAACGCCAACAAGATCAAAGCCATAGCTGCAGGGATAGAGAAGTATGCTAATGGAATAGTAGATTATCTGGAGAAGAGGGATGAATAGCCAAGGCACTTTTTGTGTATCAGAGATTGGTTTTAGTCCGATCAGATTCTAACTATCATATTCCCCTTTGTTTAAATTTTGTTTAACTCTGTTATGGCTAATGTTTAAATAGCCTTTAATATTTCATATGTGTTGAATCAAAAGTATCCAACATCTTCGACCACATGTGTTTAATAAATATGATCAAGTGCTTAATATATCCGATCAAATTAAAAATACTTGAGAGTCGGGGTGTTGAATAGGTATTTAATATCCAAATTGAAATAAAATTGCACCAGAATTTTGAAGAAGGCATCATATATTATCGAAAACTCGGACACCTCATTAAACCTCCCCACGCCACCAGGGTAGGAAAGAGTATGCCCCATAATATTTACATTGATATTTAAAAAGTAAATATTTACAACAAAGTTTTATTCTAAATATAACCTAAGATGTTCAATGTTCCATGGTTACTTTAGAGCTCTCCATTCTTTGTCTTGGAGCCTGTATGTTCCTGGTTTAATCTTTTCACAGACCACATATGGGCCTTCCGAGTTTGGAGCTAACTTACCAAACTGCTTTTCCTTGGTGTGTAAAAATACTTTTCTTAAAACTTTTTCCCCTGTTCAAAAATCCCTTCTTTTAACTTTGGAAGCAAATCTGCTCATCATCAAGCCTTGGTAATGCGGTGTTCTCAGATGTGATTTAACTCTTTTTTTTGTATCAAGTCCAACTGATTCCGAACTGCTATATCATTAGCCTGTTCGTAATATTTTTTGATTTTGTGAGATGGTAAAGTAGCTTCCATGGGAGTAATTGCATCCATCCCATATACCAAAGCAAAATGAGAATCTTGTGTGACAGCCTGAGGAGTAGTGCGATAGGCCCATAATACTTATTGTAAATAACTTGGCCACTTTCGTGCAGCTACTTCCAAATTCTTCTTTAATCCGGACAAAATGGTTTTATTTCCAACCTCAACCATTTTCTTGAGGGTGGAAAGGAGAAGAAAAACAATGTTTACCTCTGGAGGCACATAAAGCTTCCATGTCTTTATTATCAAACTGTGGCCCATTTTCTGTAGTAATTTTACGGGGACCCCTAAATCTGCAACATATGTTAGATAAGATAAATTTAAAAACTACCTTCAAAGTGGTTACAGCCAAAGGAGCTGCCTATATTCACTTAGAAAAATAGTCAATAGCGACTATGATTGTTCTACATCCACCAGTTGGCATAGAAAGAGGCCCAACTAGATCCATACCTCATCTGGCAAATGGTATTGGTTCAGATATGAACTCCATGGGAACTGCTGGCACATGAATTTCATTCCTATATTTTTGACAATGATCATACTTTTTCACCATCTCTTTAACATCTGTCATTATGGTTGACCAGTAGTATCCTAATAATAGGACCCTTCTAGTTAAGGCCTTATAGCCACAGTGTACAAAACCTTCTCCATCATGTAACTCAGACAATATAACTTAGGATTATTCAAATCCTAAATAGCGTAGGAGAGGTCTGCTGAATTTTTTTTTTTGTAAAGAACCTCTTTTAGTATCAAGAAACCATGAGCATTGTACTTGATTTTTTTGCCACAACTTTATCCGGAGGCAATATCCCATCAGAGATGTATTGAAGAAGAGTATATCTCCAATCTTTAGGTTGTATAACAAGTATATTCATATTTTCTTTACTTTCGTTTTCCTGATCTGTCTGTATGGACGGACATTCCTATACCAGAATCCATAGGTAGGATTCAGAATAGGCTATAGTTTCGAAAGAGTCTTCCAGAGTGTTTTCCGATCTAGGAATGTGCTCATAGTAAATATCTTTAAAGTTTACGGCAACTTGTTTCAACATAAGAAAATATTTAATCAAATTTTCTTTCTTTGCTTCAGATTGCCATGAGCATGGTGAATCAGCAATTGGGAATCACTCATTAACCAGACTCTCTTTTCCCAATATAGGAGAGCCAACCTAAGACCAGCTATGGTAGCTTCATATTCAGATTCATTGTTAGAAGCTCTGAACCTAAAATATATGGCCTGATACATCTTGTCACCACATGGAGAAGTTAGACAAATCCCAACTCCACAACCCATAGTGCTTGATCCACCATCCGTTCAAACTACCCATTCTTTCTTAGATCAGTTTTCTGATTCCTGTACAGAGGATCTATCAGCATGAAATTCTACTAAGAACTCAGCCACTGACTGGGCCTTAATTGATGTTCGAGGTGCAAAGTCAATATCATAATCACCCAGCTCTACTGACCACTTCGTCATTCTGCTTGATACATCAGCTTTTTGAAGAACTATTTTCAAGGGGAAATATGTTCGAACAACAATGGAATGAGCTTGAAAGTATGGTCTCATTTTTATCGCTGCAATTATCAAGGCCAATGCCAATTTTTTCAAATTTCAAATATCTTCTTTCAGCATCTAACAGACTCTTACTAATGTAATACACCGGACGAGGGTAATCTTCCACTTCTCTCACTAGAACAGCACTGATTGCATGTTCTGATACAGCCAGATACACATAAAGCTTTTCTCCCGAACAAGTTTGAAAAGAGTTTTGGGTGAGGATAAATGCTTCTTTATTTCAATAAAAGCATGGTCACACTATGAAGACCAATTGAAGTCTTTAGCATTCTTCAATACTTGGAAGAATGAAGTGCACTTGTCTGGTGATCTTGAGATAAACCTATTCAACGCAGCCAATCGTCCTGTTAGCCTTTGAACTTCTTTAATACTCCGAGGAGGGTCCATTGCTAGTAAGGCATTAAGTTGATCCAGATCAGGCTGAATTCTCTTCTCACTTATTATGTAGCCCAAGAACGTTCCAGATCAGACCACCAAATACACACTTCTTAGGGTTCAATTTTAAATACACAACTTCTCGAGAGGAGAATGTCTCTTGAAGGTCAGATACATGTGAATCTTCCTCTAAGCTTTTAACCATCATATCATCTATGTAAACCTCCATGTTTCTGCCAATCTGATTATCAAAATATTTATTCACTAACCTCTGATAAGTGGCCCCAACATTTTTCAATCCGAACGACATCACCCTGTAACAATGAAGACCTCTGTCTGTGATGAAAGTAGTGTGATCTTGATCCTTCGGATATATTTGTATCTGGTTGTACCCTGAGAATGCATCCATAAAGGACAATAGTTTGTTTCTAGTGGTAAAATCCACAAACTGATCTATCCGAGGAACATGATAAAGATCCTTAAGGCAAACCCTATCGAGGTCAGTGAAATCAATGCACATACACCACTTGCCATTCTTTTTCTTGACGAACACATGGTTAGTAGTCCACAAAGGGTACTAAGATTCTTTAATGTGACCCATCTTGGTTAAACGGTCAACTTCTTGGACAATCATATCTATTTTTTCCTTAGAAAAAGACCTCATCTTCTGTACAACTGGTGTAATATCACTCCGGATTGATAATTTATGGGAAATAATATCTGCTGGCACTCCAGTAACATCACTGTTACACCATATAAAACATGTAGGTTATTCATTAAAAAGGATAATAACCGGTGTTTTCTTTTTGGTACCAGCTTGGAACCAATCTTAACATTCTTTCCCTCTACAATAGAGTGGGTTTCAACCTCCTTAATGGGTATTATAACACTAGGAGCCTCCTTGAGATCATCAATTTTATTTTCCTTAGCGGAAGGCTCCAATAGCTGCTAATCTCTGTTAATTCGACTTTAGGGGCAAGAGCTATTGCATAGCATTCCCTGGCTATCTTCTTACTGCTCAGGACAAAACCTACTTGTCCCTAAACATCATGCTTCAAACATTGGTGGACCGTAGAGGCCACAACATGCATTCTAGAGAGCCAAGACCTCCTAAATATTTCATTGTACAATGTTTGGAAATCCACCACAACAAAAAACACTCTTACCCTCTTTTTAAAGGGTCCCTTGCCCAACAATACTTCTTTTTTTAACTCCCCAATCACATCTGCAGAACTTCATGTGAAGCCTACAATGGTTCTGTCCGAACGTTGTATAACCGAGGGGTTTCTCATTTGCTTGTATGAGCTTAAAAACAGGATATTTTCCAAACTTCCTCTATCAATCAGAATCCGGCGTATATCGTTTCCCCCTATCGAAACCCCTATTACCACCACAGTTTATCCTCATAAAAAAATATGAATGGAGATGGAATTAGAACTGGTAGGTAGACATTCCACCATCTAACTGGGTGGCCAAATTGTGAACATGCCTCTTCCTTGATTAAGCAGAAGGTGCAGTAACTGTATCCCCTCCGAAAATAGTTAGTGATTCAAAAAAGCTGATCAATCCGGAAACCGTTCTGGTTTTGTCTGTTATCACCCCCAACTGATTTTGACTCGGATCTGGATCTAGATACTCATAGTCTACATCAAATCTTTCAACAATTACCATTGCACCATATTGTGTAAATGTCCTAGGATTATTCAAACGACCTGTCCGGGGAGTATTAGTTTGCGCATTATCCGGTCTTCTTCCCTTTCGTTTTTTGACGTAGGCACCTAACTTGCCCCTTTCAATGAGGTTCTGGACCTTCTGCTTCAAGGCTATACAATCGTGAGTATCATGGCCTATATCATTGTGGTATTGGCAGAAGCGAGTGCTCCGGTTTTCTCTGGGGGACTGCAATTCTATAGGCTTTCTAAAATGCACCTCATTCTTAGTCTTGTCATAAATCGTAGCCACACTCTCCACCAACTTAGCAAACCACTCAGGCTGAACCCAGGCCCCCCTCTTAAATCTTGTTTGTTGGCTTTGAGTTTGATTGGACTGATTCTGCCTTGACCGGTTGGACCTTTGTCCAATCTGCTTTGCCGTATAACCGGATTTGTTAGTAGCTGGTGGAGTTGTTGTTGTAGTAGATCTCACTTGACGATGTATTATGGTTTTATTGGTCTCTTCTATGTTGATTTTCTTCCCCACTTGATTCAACAAAGCACCCAAGGTCATAGCCTTCTTCCGAGTCACTGAATCGGCTAGATTTCCTGGATTTAAAACTTGTCTAGGGGAAGAAATTACAACTTTGTTCAAAGCAATATGCCAGCCCATTCTTTGTATTCACAAAACGATTAATGTACTCTTTCAAGGAATCGTTTGGTTCTTGAGCACAATGGATAATGGTGTCCCAATTACCCTTGAGTTCCTCACTTCCAACAAATTATCTCCGGAATGCAACCCAGAATGTATCAAAATTTCTTATACACCCCTGAGGGAGACTGTTGTACCATTTGAGGGCACTTCCTGTGAAAGTCTGGGAGAAGGCCCTACATAATAACTTGTCATCGTCGTCAAAATTCATCATAAAGTTCTTGAACTGTTCCAGATGGTTGTTTGGATCTCGACTCCCATCATATTTCTCCATCTTGGAGCTATCAAACCTTTTAGGAAGATGTTCAGAGAGTATTTTCGTGGACAAAGGCGATTGCCTCCAATTTTTGCTACGATTAAAAACAGTATCTTCATTAGGGGTTGTAAAAATACCCGGTTCAGACTGAAAGGCAAAGGGATCAATCAACAACTGGTCAATATGCTTACTAACTGACCCCTTACCCTTACCATGGTCCTTCTTAACCCTGCCATGCATATCCCTAAATCTTGAATGTTTTTTAGTCAACCTCATTTTCTTTTTAGATTTTTCATCATCGCTAACTGAAGATAATGATTCTTCAAGTTCTGCCTCATTTGATGAACTGTTGGAGGACTCAGATGCAGAACTCTCAACCGGATTAGATTGGTGTGTCTTCTTGGAAATGAGATGGGTTTTCAAAGACTGCTCGTTTTCTCCAGGATTTTCAGTGTGGTGAAGTACTGACGCTCCACACTTTTCCTTAACTCTTTTTTCTGCTTGTTTTATTTCTCTTAGCGCCTCTATTTCCGCTCTCAACTGGTCTCGCTCCTCGATGGTATATTTCTTTTTTTTCCCTTGCACCTTCCACCTCAGGAGGTGTACATTCTGCATTTAGATCCATCTGAACAACTTTTCTTGCTGGTTTTGAATTGTGAAATTCAGGCACCATCGTGCTCCCACCGTGGTCGCCAATTTGATGTGGTTTATTTCAGTCTGAGGGTAATTTTGTAAAGTGTTTTGGATGTTTTATGAAATTTAATGTTTAGGGTAGTGAATAGTGAAATAATTAAGTTGTGTGCTAGTAATAAATTCCGATTACCCTCATTAATAAAAATGGTTGGGGTATTTATACTTAATTACTGACCCATGAACTTATTGGGTCGGATTGTAGAGTCGGGTCAAGTTTAATGACCCATTATTAATCTAGTTTGAAGTGACCAACAACTAGCGTAGTCAACATTTATTACATTTGTCCAGTTCGGAGTTTTATAATAGTGGTCATAGTCCAAACTGCCATTCGGATTAAGTCAAGACTCAATAGCTAAAGAATCTAATCTCATCAAGCTAAAGAATACGATCTCATCATCTACTATATATTTTCGGATGCCACCTATGCACTTGGCATATAAGTAGGAACATCAACTCTTAAGCTAAGAAAGTTTTACCGAATTCAGACACGACCGATGAGTTCGTCGAATATTATCAAAGGGTTGCCTATTCTGCCACACTTAAAGATTATAACAAAAACCTTACTGAGTTACACCACACGTACGCATTTTTTCCAATGGTTGTCGAGTACGTGATGAACCAATGGATAACCGATTATAGACATATATTTCTCAATATCCACAAGAACAAATTTAAACATTTGAGCAATCAAACTAGCAATCGGTGAGTTATATTACCATCTCCATACATTAGTTTTTAATGTTAAGTGTTAGACTTCTAATTTTTTTTTATCTTACGTAATAGGGCGGAGAGTGCTCACTCAAGCCCCAAGCGGGCAATCGGTAGTATTCTATGCACGTTTGACAAATTTTGGAAAAATGTTAATGCATTGCTTACCGCTCAACACTCTAACATTTTCGAATCCTTCGAGCGTAGTAGGTATCATGCAAAATACTCAACCAGGGGGGGGGGGTTAATAAAACTATCTATAAGGACATCAAAGGTGAACTTTCATATACGACTATAGAATTAATAGAGATAAATCTTGCAACGGTCTTGAAAATATGGTTCACTCCCGGAATATGTGGTTGTGTTATTAGGACAACTTATAATTTACCATGTGCATGCGAGTTAGCTTTGATTTATAAAGAAGAAAGGGTGATTAAAAACGATGAGTGTGATATTTAGTGGAGTACGTTAAAGATCAAAGCTAAGGATGAGGTTGGTACCGAAGACGAGCTCACAAGAAAACTCTCCTTAATAAATAGCACCATCCGCAGTTACGGTACACACTTTCCAAGATCACATCATAATAGGATAATGCAAATCCTAGATCCTGTCAGAAGTCATGTTTTAATACCTAAGGAGCCGGTTGTAACTAAAGGTAGGAAAAAACCCGGATGGGATAAATCAACTAAACGGGACCCATCCAACTGGGAATACAATCGTAGTCTAGGCGCTAGCAGTCCCGGTACGATAGGTAGCATGACCGCCTCGGTAGCTAATAAAACATTTTTAGTACCAAAAGAAAAAGCGAAAGATAAAACAAAAACCAAGGCTCAACCCAAGAAGGAAAGAGTGACTCAATCGAAAAAATCATTAAAGGGCAAAGAATTTAGCGGCTACGAGAGTTGGTTTCCCAACTATTTGCATGAGTACATTTCTAGCGTTGAAGACGTGTCTCCCGACGGTAATTGCGGATTCTGAGCCGTGGCTTTAACGGTCTACAGTAACTCCGATTCATGGGACCAAGTTAGACGGGATTCGACGACGAATTGAAAAATCAACGCGATCTATGGGAGAAAGTGTTTGATGGTTTACAACTTCTAGATAACCTAGTCAAAAGGTTGGACATTTTTTTAAATGTATGGCAACGGTAGTCGGCGTTGGATGACGTTACCCGACTACGGCTTAGTAATAGCCACTATATACCAGTGTATTGTATATCACGTATCGCTCCACCAATCCTACACGTAGCTACCTCTACGCAGTGTGCCTCCTCGATCGTGTCCTAACATGAATGTTGGTATAGGTTTCGTACACGGTAACCATTTCGTGAAAGTAAGTATACCAATGAATCCTTTAACATTATATCTTATTTTGTGTCCGAATATTTATCTTAGTTTTCTTTGTGTAGGTTGTGTTGAATGGACCACTTCCGGAAATCTATCCTACTTGGTTTCCGTTTCGCACTGAAGAAGTTGTAACCGTTTGGGCAATACCGCTCGACAAACGATTCAAAAAACATAATCAAATCAAGCTCGCCCAACCATCGACCGCACACGAAGAGCTACCACATGTCTACGAATTTGCCGAAGACTCATGATTTGTTGATGCATCGGTAGTTTTTTCCTTTCGCAATTATGAATACTTTATTTGAATTTTCTCATGGTTTGTAATCTATACTACCACAGCTTATTTATTTCGAAAATTCCACTTTCGTCATTATTATAAATATTAGTTTTGTTTTAATCATCTTAACTTATTTCTTTCAATTTCATAAAAAATTACGGATGAAAATGACCATAATTCGGTACAGTGGCAAATTCGTGAACACAAAGTGGATGTTTTGTCAAAATCAAGCACACACTATGCTATAATTTGTCAAAATTGTGAGCGTCGCGTGTACAAATCCAAAAAAATCAACCATTCTGTATTTGCGAATTTGGAAAAAAATGAAAACTCCATATATGCGAAACCTACTGGAAATTTTGCCATTTATCATTTTTTGTAAGTTCCCGAGTTCAAAACTCATTTTTACCAATATTATACATTAGTCATTTTACTCGAATGATGTAAAAATTTTGACAAAAAAAACTTCCAAAATGAGGTAAAAAAACAACTTCAAAATAGCTTCAAACGACGATAAAAGTACACTAAAAATCCCAAAAATTAAAACAGCATTGAGAGATACTCATACTGAAAAAAACTTGATAAAACATCAACTCAAACAACAACTAACATAATAATTTTCAATAACTCCTAGTAAACGAAGTTTATCAATCAGGCCAATTCCATTTCATCAACTTCCTTTATTCTTTGACAATATGGTAGTCACACATTTCCTCTTCCTTGATGATATTAATGTCAGAATAAACACGATCCAGATGTTCCTCAGTTTTAGTATCCGTGGGCTGGCAGTTGAACCAGTTGAACGCAACATGACGTTCCAAGTTGTTGAGGTCTGAAACCAGATGTACACGAAACTTCACCAGAACGGACCACCTGTCTTTCACCTCATCTAAAGGTCGTGAAATTTTAGGCGGCTGGACTTCATCTCTGCCGAATAGGAAATACTTCTGGCATAACATTGCTTTCCAGTATTGTTTACCCCACTCTAGTAGGCTTGTTTTACCAACTTCTATCGATGCTTTCATGAGATATTCATCTTCTAGCTCAGTTCAAAAAGACATATCTGTAGTATTTTTTTGTATTGTATCTGTTAATGTTTGGAGAGTCTCTATATATTGACAATTTTGTCTCTAGATAACGTAATCCAAGTAGACCAATCAATACATGGCACATGTAAGATAAATATAACGTAGTCCAAGCAGACCAATAATTTTGTGATACCTAATAGATACAAAATTACACACATCTCGATGAGTATTTTTATAAACCATGTAGGTTAGACGAGGGTCTTATTACAGCTTAGGATGAAAGTCCCTTCTAAAGGGTATGAATATCGCTAAAATGAGACCCCATAAAAAAATTCCACGCCCACCAAAATTGATTCCTCACCTATGAAAAAGGATATAAAATCTAGTAAAATAAGACATCCGCCAGACATTTACAACCCAAAAATAAAAAACTCAAACACTTTTACAGATGTAGTTTACGGCTGACGAAGACTACGATATGCTTCAAGCAGTTAAGGTTGCCCGCCGAGAGATGGAGAAAGATACTAGCGATGCATTTTTTGAGAGTGTCCTATGTATGATGTATTTAAACTACGACCGTTTAGGAACATGAGGTCTTGTTATGTGTAGTCGTGACCAGATCAAACGCATATACAATTTTGTCAAGCCGATACAATGTTTGTGTTTCTTTCCATTATTAATTAAGCAAGAAGTAGCTTCTGTCTGAAACTTGATGTTGGTGGACTACATCACTAGAGATATGGTAGCGTATCTTGAGGATAGGATTATAGCAATGAAGGGTGGATGATTTTGAATACAAACTGAGATACGACTAAGTATTCTACTTTCTTCGTTTGTGTTTCAAGTTTTCATGTTTCTTTAACTTGTTGTTTGAAGTTGTGATTTTCTTATTAGTTGTTTTAGTTTTTCTGTTTTTCTCAATATGTTGGATCGTATGTTGTACGCACATATTTGAATTAAAAATTTAGTTTTCATTTTTGTTTTGTTCTAATAACATAAGATATAATCATAGGAAAACATAAACACAACAACAATACCATATGATGTTTGTCAATAACACGATCAACCTAGCCAACATTGAAGCATAAAAAACATAGGAAAACATAAAAACAACAACACAAGAACAATCAATAAACAACACATAAAAACAAAACATAAAATAACGCCAACATGACTCTAGTAGTTAGAGGTTTAACCGGCGTTTTCTGCAACATCGACGCCGTTGGCAATATCATCATCCCTACATGTAATGCTATCCTCCACATACAGTATCTTCTTTGTAGTAATGAAATCGTCGACCGTCATATTCCACACGTTTTGCTTATTTCATAATTTTAAACGGGAGGAACATCAAACGCTCGAGCGGTTGGATAGCTAAATACCTGATTTTCACTTCCTCACGGTTGCGCGCTATGTAACTAGTTTCCCTAACTATACCGTAATTGAAATACATCCTATACAAGACACGCTCCAAGAAAGCATCGCTCGAGTCTTTGGACATCTCTCGAAGGACAGCCTCCACCGCTTGAACCAAATGGTAGTCTTCAGCTACACTAAAATCCATCAATAGTATCCTGGTTTTTTTTTTATTATTTCCGAACGTTTGTTGGCGCAAAGTTGGGTATATGGAGAGTGATTATGAATGAAGTTTTATTTATTGACCATTTTGACTTTAAATAGCGTAATCCAAGTAGACCAATCAATAAACAACACTTGTAAGATAAGGATAACGAAAACCAAGTAGACCAATAATTGTGTGACACCTAATACTTACAAACGTACAGACATCTCGTTGAGCATTACTAGGGGTCTCATTATAGCGGAGGTTCTATTATTAAGGGTCTCGCTATAACGAGACCTAATATCAACTTCCGCCAAATGGGACTCCCATCAAATGAGCCTCCCGCCAAAATCAAGTCCCACCTAAATTGGAAACCACCTATAAAAGGACATGTAATATAATGCAACATGACAACTATCAAACATTAAAAAAACATAAATACTTTTATAGATGGAGACGCCCGACGAAGACTACCATATGCTTTAGCGGTGAAGGTTGCCAGCCGAGAGATAGGGGAAGATACCAGCGATGCGTTTTTTGAGCGTGTCCTGTGTATGATATTTTCAACTACGAACGTTTAGGAATATGAGATCTTGTTGTGCGCAACCATGACGAAATCAGACGCCGTACTTTTTTCTCAAACCGCTCCAGCGTTTGTTGTTTTTACCATTTAAAATTTAGCAAGAATCGGCTACCGTCTAGAACATAACGGGGGTTGACTACATTACCAGAGATATGGTAGCGTATCTTGAGGATAGGATTGCATAAAAGGAGGAAAGGATTATTATGAAGACAACATGGGATACGACTTCAACGATTGAGCATTTTGATTTATTCAGTTCTGTTTTGAGTTTGCATGTTTCCTAAGTTGTTTTCTGATTCTTGTTTGGGTCTTAAGTTGTTTGCGTTCAACTATCCTACTATGTACGCATGTTTTTTAAGTAAAATTTTATGTATGTAGGTTTTTTAAAGGAGAAGGGACATGCTTTAACTATAGGGAATTGCTAAAAAAACGGCCAAAACTACTCCGCGAAGTCGCATGTTTTTGATTTTCAATATTTACAAATTTGCCACTAGGCAAAAAACCCAAAAAACCCTTTGAAGTCTAATTAATTACAACCCACGCCATTGAGCACTTCTAACTACTCCATGAAGTTGCAAACACAATTTCAAACATCCACCATAATCATCTTCTCCAAACTACCTAAAACCTCCAAAATCAACAACCTATTAACCCATTTTTTGAAAAACCTCCAAACCTTCAATACATGGCCGGATGAGAGTCGGAACCACTTCCCATCCGGAGCACTATGGACGCCGAGGAGTTATATTGCTTAGTCCCCTATTATTTCTGCGAAAATTCGATATTTTGGAGGAAACCCGTTTTTTCCTGTTCGTCGCCACGCATTGGCGTGGCTGGTGTGTCGTACGCCATTGGTGTGGCGCCCGTTGGAATCCACACGCCAACTGATGGCGTGGGAAACCTGCATTTCGCCACACCTGTGGCGTACTCACGATCTTCGGCGCCACACTAATGGCGAAATCCATTTAACTATTCCGGAATGCCGGTTCAATTGGTTTAACTACTTCTTATGTGTTGCATGATGTTACACAATGTGAAATTTCGCTTGTTTCGGACTACGCTTATCATTTCATCATTTCACCACTTAAACTTTGTAATGAATGTAAACTTTGGATGTTTATCTTAAAAACAATCACACGTAAACTTCTTAATATGTCGATTGCATTAAAACATTACACTCTAATCAAAGCATTACATAGTTAGAAATACATAAGAAAATAACTTAAAACAAATGATAGATAAGCTAACCCTCAGTTAGCATTGCACAGTTATAAATAAATAAGTATCATACAATCCGAAATCCAAAATGATACGTATCATACAATCCGAAAGTATCATACAATCCGAAACAAAAAATGATACGTTTGATACAAAATATAAATAAAACGATCTCACAGCAAGGTGAGATTAACAACATTACATAGTGAAAATATAATTTCTTACTCGAAACCGTACATTCTGTTCTCTGGAATATGTCCGAAGTTCGCAATGTCATCTTCTATCGAATCAACCTTACTTTCGATATGATCCAACATATGTCTGGTAACGTAATCTGTCCTAAACAGGTTCCAATCAACAAGTGCTACTTGTTGAACTTTGTAAGGCAAGTTGGCCAAAAGCTGAAGTGGTTCAGCTTTCGCACGATTGTACCTGCTTTTGACTTCTTCACGACTACGTGGAATTGGATTAGGATACTCCAAGCGTCCATAATCATAAAACATCCTACAAACCACTCGATCAAAAAAAGCATCGGTCGTATCATCGGACATTGTTTGCTTAACAAACTTCACGGCCTGAAGCAACCGATGGTCTTCGTGATCATTAAAGTCCATACCTAACTCCATAACCTGTAAATAGAAACGCAAATGTGAAGGCGTGCTTGAAAATACTAAAACTCACTTGGATATCTGTTTTTGTTAAAAAAATAGCATAAACACATATGATCGACACCAACAAACAATATGAAACCGGTCCCGGGCCATTCCAGTAACTGTAGCATCGCAGCGCCACGCCATGGCGTAGGGTTGGTTCCACACGCCATGGCGAAGGCGTGGGATCCTGGCTATACGCCATCCTGAAGGCGTAAAGCCAGGATCCCACGCCTTCGCCATGGCGTGTGGAACCAACCCTACGCCATGGCGTGGCGTAGGGATCATGTTCTTCGCCCCCGTGTGGCGAAGAACATTTTCGCCATGGCAGAAGCTTTAAGCTTCTACCATGGCATACCGACAGCCCAAAAACCCGCATTTTCTACCGATCTGGTCTAACTAAACCTAATCAAACCTAACTAACCTATCTAACAACAACGAAATGAACTTACAATAATTTTTCGATTCCGAAATCTCGCCTGTCTCCTTCCTGTTACGCCGACAAGAATTTCTGGTCACGATTTCGGTTTGGATGGGTGCCGGTGGGTGTGGAAGAGTTGCCGAGAGAGAGGTGGGTTTCGGTTTAGGGGAGGGTTACGGTCTAGGGGTGGGTTTCACTTTTGGGGTGGGTAGAGAGGGTGGGTAGAGAAAGGTAGTTTTAATTTATTTTTGTTATAGTTTTTAGATTAGGTTAATTTAATTTAATTTAAGTTAGGTTAGACTTAATTTAGGTTTAGTTTTTTTTTAGTTTAATTTAGCTTAGGTTAGTATCAATTTTTAGTTATAATTGTAGTTATAATTGTTATAATTATTTTTAGAGAGAAGGTAGAGGAAAGTTAGAGAATTTGAGTTTTTTTTTGAAATTATGGTAACTTCGCGGAGTAAAATTGAGTATTTATACGATTTCGGAAGGGCAAAACCGTCAAACAAAATAACTTCACGGAGTAGTTTTGAAAAAAAAAATTAAGCGACTTCGCGGAGTAGTTTTGGCCGTTTTTTTAGCAATTCCCTTAACTATATGGGTTTGATTATTATTTTAACTAATTATTTTAATTACGTGGGTTTGATTATTATATTATTTTATAATTTAGAATTTAGTTGTTTTTCTTTTATTAATGTAAATGAAAACTAAAAACTAAAATTCTAAATAAAAGCATCAATCACATAGAAATCAGAATAACTAACAAAAACATAAAAATTTAAAACTAAAACAACAACCAAAGCCAAAACATAAGATAGTCACAAGAAATCCTAAAAGTACTCATATAATACAAATCCACTCAATCAGTCACGCGATACTGGTGCGCCAGAAGCGAATGCTCATGCATCTCTCGACGTATCTCCTCCATAGTCATCTCATCTGCTCTCGAATATCCATCAATCACATGATCAGCCAAGTCAAACAGTCGTGCCTCCAAATTCATCGCTCTCGGGGTCTCTGGAACATGTGCACCAGATTACTCGCACGTAGGATCAATCAGGGTGTACTATAGGTGGTTCTGGACCCATACATCGTACAGAGATGACATACTAGGACCGCATATAACATTTGTATCACCACGAATCCTCAGATCAACGACGTGCGACTACTATATGCTCCATGTAGCTTCATCCCACAAATAACGCTTGTTGACACACCTGCTCTTGTCTGCTGGTAAAATAGGTCGCAACCCCGGTGGTATATCCTGAATATGCCCAAACTGCCGAGCGACCCGCAATGGATAATACGCCTCAACTATGTCAAGCGCCTTCAGCGTGTGGTCTATCCAGACCACAACACAGGAAGAGAAATGCTCGCGTATATGCCCGTAAGGCATGAACCAGACCTACACCATAATTAAATAATAATTGATCAATGCTAAGTAATAATAAAATAATAACTAATAAACAAAAAAAATCTTCGTAACTTACATTATGCTCCCTCAATGAAGACAGTAAATGACAGATGTTGATACGAGTCTCATCATCCGCGCGATAAGGTGGAGGTACGTATGTACACATAGTAGGTATACAAGGCTCGTAGAGAGTGTTGACCGTAGTCAAGAAAAAGGGAAGTGATCGTATATCCACGTCTCCAACATGGCAACAAAACAAGATATCCCTAACGTGCTGTGTATAGATGACTTCCCTCGATGGTGATACATCTGAGCTAATAAATGCTGGCCCCAATAATATCTAAAATATGTCCTATACCACTCTACAAACTACAAGTAATCTAGCGATATACTGTTCCCTATCTTGTTCGACAAAACACAACAACCTAACATATGAAGCAAATAACCCCTAGTGACACATTCTACCATAGCATCAGGCATAGTTTCATCCATCATATAGGGCTGGATGTACTGCTCACGTAAAAATTGTAACCGCACAGATCTAGAACTACCCCCTTGTTGTTCGCTAACTCCATCCTAAGAGCATCCACATGTATACCTAGAATACCATGCGAAACGTTTTCCATCACTAGGAAAAGACTGAATCACGAAATCATCACCTGTGACCGGAAGACCAGTGATAGCGTGGAAGTCGTCTAACGTCACCGTCATCTCACCGAACGAGAAGTGGAAGTTGTTGGTCTCTGAATGCCACCTCTTGATAAACGCATCTACCAGGTGCACGTTGGTACTCCAATGCTCTAAACACCGATGAGGGAAGCGAAACAAGACATCATAACCTGATGTTTCACATTGTCCTGCCCGGTAAGATCCCGTACAGGTTGGGTACCGTACATCGCGTAACACCGCGACGGTCGACGAAACAATACAATATTTTCAGTGAGTTAAACATTATATAAAATAGCATTCACTACATGTTAAACAAATCATAACTTACGTCTCCCATAAACACGTTGTATACCTCGTGAAGTGTGTAGTCCGGATAAAGAGCCGGCACGTGGGGATTCACTCTATGGAACTGTTGATCCAGAATCCCAAACATAAGGGATGCAGTAGGCGCAGGAGTGGCGGTGCGAGACCTACGCCTGACTGACCGTGACCGTGAAACAAGCTCATGCTCCTCCGTATCACTGTCCGATCCTAACTGACGAACATGAGTTTGCTGTTTGCGAGGCATGCTGAAAATGAAAACAACACATTGTTATATATTTAAATGCAAGAAAAAAACTAGCGAGATGAATATGCAAGTCAATTTGAGGTGGAAAATGCTCAATTTAATAAAACAGGATAAATTGCGAACAATCCCTTTGCAATTTTGCGCAAAATAGCGATTAGGGACTTCGCTATTCAGGCAAAATTGCGAAGAGACTGTTCGCAATTTTGAACTAAGCAGCAGCCCCAGATTTGAAAAAAAAAAATCAAACTCAAATCTCTAAAACCTAACCCAAATTAAAAAAAAAAACATACTAAAACGTCGACAATCACTAAACTAACACATTCCTATAACTAACTTTCCAAACAACAACAATTAGATGAAAATTTGAGTTTTTCGGCAGAACCTATAACTCTAAATATCACTAAAAATACCTAACTGAATTGCATAAAAATTACATCAATAAGTATAGGATTCATACCTTAACGTGTTTGTGAGTTTGGATTTGAGAAATCTCGAGCTTTATTTTTGCCGATCTTCATAATTTTTTTTGTGTAGAAAAGAGAGAAAAGATGAAATTAGGGCTGAAATACCGCTTCTATATCAAGAGTATTTTCATCATTTTTGAATTTCGTTATAGCCAAATGAAATCTCATTATAACCAAAAAAAAAATCTCAAAATAGCTTTACGCATTCAATAAGATTCGTATATCCTCTTATACCTACTACTCTCTCCATTTCGAAATATTGGAGTTTAAGGAATCAATTGACTTCCACTTCAATTCAAAAATTAAAAACAAAAAAAATTTAATTGGTCAATTCTAATAAATGTATTTTTTTTTAAATAGAAAACAAAAACCATCTATTAACCTTATTTTATTATTTTAATAAAATAATATTTAATATTATCTTGGATTGTCGAAAACACTAATATGGAATCCTAACAATTTTTCTAAGACGACTAGGAGGGACTACTATTTCTTACTTTTACCATTTGTATGCATCTTGTTCAGTCACCGGCTTACACTTTCGATGGGCTTGGGCGGATGAGTAATGAATGGGCTAATAAGAGAGATTATTCGTTAAGTCCTTAGTCTGTAAATAAGTTGGTGGGTCGGATTTTAGATAATTGCTAAAATCATATACCAAACCCTATTCATTCTACGAATGAGTTGAGCTAGGTATATATTAAACAAAGCGGGAGGGATTAATATGAATTTATCCGCAATTTGTTTTGAAAAGTAATAAAAGATTAAAGGGAATGGTAAAACAAGTTATTTTTATTATGTGAGTTATTTGTTTTGGATTTAAAAAACATTTTGCGAAGTTTTTTTTGATCATTTTGTTTTTCACGAAATTCTATAAATTAACAAAAAATCTCCACGAGGTTTCTATAATTTAAAAAGAAATTACGATTTCTCTACATTCTCTTTTAAAAAAACACCAATTTTCAAAAATCCTAACCAATTTTCAAAAACCCTAAACTAAAAACATAGCAAAAACTAAAATTAGACTAAATACTCAAATATTAATTAAAACTAAATTTAAATTTAATTAGGGGACTCCAAGAAGATCAAGAAGCAGACCTTGCTTGATATTATAATTTCAAGCTAGTGATTCATCTTCACCGAGCGATTCTTCTAATTAATAATTTCGGTCCGCTTCTCTTCTACGAAGCTTCTGTTCCTCAGCATTCTTAATCATTTGCTGGTCTTAAATCGATAGTATCTCTTTCAATCGTCTGGTTGAATCCCTGTAAAAGAATCTTGTATATCCTGCACACCAAAGATTAACATACTTAGAGCTTTCTTTCTCACATAGAGAACTATAGTAGAAGATCTTATCTGGAAGTGGCATCAAGAATTGCTGTCAGAGAGCTGCTAAAACCCGATTACATAAAGTATAAAAAGGACCACATTGATATACAGTTTGAAGGAAATGTGTTAGAGAAACTTCAATTTTCATCAACATATACGTTGGTAGGAAAATTCTCAAATGGGCTTCCTAAAAAACAACTACTGGACAAGTTTTTTAAAGACAGAAGATTTGACGGGGATTTCTCTTATACAAACTGGGACTCGAGGCATTTGTTTCTTGAGTTTTCTCTGTGAGATGATGTGTGTAAAATATGGAGTAGAGAGATCTGGACTATAGGACATTACTCAATGAGAATTTTAAAATGGAAACCTAATTTCAGTCTAAAAAAAGAAAGCCCTATAGTGCCAGTTTGGGTCAGAATGGAAAGACTACCTCAAAGTCTATATAATGAAGAGTTTATTCGATCAATTGCATCTGCAATAGGAGACCGTATCGAAACTTGGATCCCTCCTAAAAATAAGGCACTATACAATGCCTATTTCGCCTAGATTAAAATGAACATTTCAAGACCACTTCAACACAACATGTGGCTGGGTTTTGGAGATAATAAAAGAGCATGGATCCACCTAATCTACAAAAATGTGCCTAAGTATTGTGAACACTGCTCAAGCGTAGGCCCAAAAAAATCATTATGTTAAAAAACATAAGTCTAAACAGAAAGAAAATATGGTGGAAGACAACACGATCAGCCTGGATTCTCAAAGTGGGACAATCTCAAATGCCAAATAAAATTCAATACAATAGTTGCAGTTTCAGAAGAAGATATGATACCAGAAACTAGTAAAGAAAAATGTGACTTACCTGCTGATAAAAAACAAACCAGAGATGAAAAGGAAGAAGAGTAAATAGCTGAAGCAATTGACTTTCTGGAAACTGAACACAAATCTCCCCATTCTGAAGATTCAAACTCCCCTGGTTACATTACTCCAAGCTGATAAGGGAGTAATTCACCGATCTTAATAAATAAGGAGTTAATTGTAAACAAGAGAAAGGAAATATTCCCCTTATTGTATTTATTATTTATTAGGAAACTATTTGTAAATAAAGTAGTTTTTAAAGGACTAATAGTGAAATAATGTAAGACCACTAAGGACATAAATGGGACCCACCTTCCCCACTATAAAAAGGAGCCCATTTATTCTTGGTGGGGGACGATTGATTATTATATTCTCTTTCTAATTTCTCTCTCTACATCTTTAGTTTTAGTCACATCAGGTCCAAGATCCAACATTCTCTTTTTTTGTCATTTATTCTCTCATCATTGGCGCCGTCTGTGGGAAGCAGCACGGGCGTAAAGGGCTTTGTGTCAGAACTCCAAATTAATCCCGTGACTCGATACTCTTCAGCACGGTCACCAATACTAGTCCAATCGAAAAATCCAAACGCAGGCTCTTTCTTTTTTGTTTTCGGTTTTGGCTTCGGGTTCCTATTTCTCATAAAACTTGCTTTCTCTCTCTTGAATGGTCCGAACAACATTTTCTCTCTCTAGAATTCCTCTAAGAGTGATTCTTGTTTATGAGGTATTTATAGGCACCCTCACTTAACCGCTTCACATATGGGGGAGTCCAAACGAAGAAAAGCAGCGAGAAGACGAAGGGCCTCTTGGAAAAATGTGCAGACGAGCACGCTTTGAATACTCGGATGACATGTGTAGCTCTTGCCCAGGGTAGCATCGTAGGTCTACACCAATTAGCTATGACGAATATGCTAGTTGGGCTTCATATACCCGTTTTTATTGTTTAAAAAGCCTGACCACCCATTTGAGCCCATAAAGAATCTATCAATCAGGGTCGGTAACAGACCCATGATAAGGGTTTTAGCATCGATGTGATTCGCAGTCATCATTGGAGAGAGCGGTTAATCGGGGAATCCCGGGGCAATCGACACTGAGGCTGTTCGGTCGTTTATACCGAAGCATAGGAGACAGAGGCATTTCAGACCAACTCATTTTACGAGTCTTCATTCCCGACGCTCTTGAAGACTGGGGGGCTACTGATAAGGGAGTAATTCGCCGATCTTAATAGAAAAGGAGTTAGTTGTAAAAAGAGAAAGGAAATATGCCCCTTATTGTATTTATTATTTATTAGGAAACTATTTGTAAATAAAGTAGTTTGTAAAGGACTAATAGTGAAATAATGTAAGACCACTAAGGACATAAATGGGACCCACCTTCCCCACTATAAAAGGGAGCCCATTTATTCTTGGTGGAGGACAATTGATTATTATATTCTCTTTCTACTTTCTCTCTCTACATCTTTAGCTTTAGTCACATCAGGTCTAAGATCCAACATTCTCTTTTCTTGTCATTTATTCTCTCATCACAAGCAAAGAAAATAATGGTAATCTTCCTATCACTCTAACCTTCAAGGAAAATGAGTTAGATCCAAGTTTCCAAAAGATATTAGACAGGAAACTAAAGCTTGCTAGAGTAAAAAAAAACAAACAAACCATTAGTTGTTCAATCTCTTTAATTCAAAGAGACAATAAGATCTGCACGCATCAACCCGAAATGCTCAAGATCTTATGTTGGAACATAAGAGGAACATGAAATAAAAATTCAATCAGAAGACTCAAATTCAATTATCAGAAAAGAGAAGTTTTCTTTCATATGTAATCAGGAGCATATGATTAGCAGAGATCAAATAGAGTCTTTATTAACTAAGCTAAGTTTACCTAAATTCTATGCTAATATATCTAACAAAGTTTGGTTGTTTTGGAATGCAAATTTTTAGATAAACATCATAAGAAACTGTGAACAATGTCTTCACACAAATACTAGCATTATCAAACCGATAAAATCTTCTCTATCACTTGTGTATATGCTAGGTGTAAGAAAGTAGAGAGACATGATCTATGGAACACAATCAGAAGCATATCATGTTCATCCAAAGAATGGCTACTTATGGGAAACTTTAACACTACAACATCATCTACTGAACAATTAGGATGTTTAAATTACTGTTATCAGAGCTCTTCTGATTTCAACAAAGTCATAACAGACTGTTTCTTAGAGGATGATGGTTTTGCTGCGACTCAATTCACTTGGTCTAATAAGACTAATTGGAAGAGGCTAGATCGGGTGTTAATTAATCAAGAGTGGTTTAATTATTTTGCATAAACAAGGGTGCTTCACATGGCTCGTTCCTATTCTGATCATACTCCAATGTGTATAACTATATCAAAGAACAGACTTAAGCACACACAAAATTTCAAATTTATCAATGCTTGGACTCTTGACAAGGACTTTCTGAAGACTGTAGAATCAAGTTGGTCTGAACCAATGTCTGGATACCCATTATTTATCTTCTGGAACAAGCTAAAGAGATTAAAGGAGATTTTGAAAGCTTGGAACAAATAATACTTTGGTAACATCTTTGATAAGGTGATTCAAACACAGGAAAATGTCAAAGCATGTGAAATTAGCTTCATAAACTTCAATAGTCAGGAAGATTGAATAACATTGGCTACAGCTACAGCTGAGCATCAGCTTGCTCTTTCGATGCAGGAGGAGTATTGGAAACAAAAATGCTACTCAAGCTGGATTAAAGATGGAGTTAATAATACAAAGACTTACCAAAATTATGTAAAAAGAAGAAGAATGAAAGAAATAATTACAGGTATACAACACAACAAAAAATTCCTTTCAGAGGATCAGGATATTAAATCAACAACAATTGAATATTTTGAAAACATTATATCTACTCTCTCTTATCCAAATCATGAACTTCAAGATGCTTACCTAAATAATGATATCTTTAATGTTATTCCTAAAGTAATTAACTACTATGACAATTTTTCTATGTTAGATGAACCTACAGAACAAGAAATATGGAGCACAATTCAAAACATCGACTCTGAGGGAGCTGCTGGAGTGGATAGTTGCAACAGATACTTCTTTACATCATGTTGGAGCATCATAAAACATGACCTATGAAATGTTATGAGATCTTTCATTAAAAGGCAAGAAATCCCAAAGGGCATACTAGCTATTGGAATTTTCTTAATCCTTAAAGCAAACAATCCTAGATACTGGAAGCAATTAAGTCCAATAAGTCTATGTAATATGTTTAATAGAATAATGTCCAATCTATTAAATAATAGACTTTCTCTTCTCTTGCCTAAAATGATCTCTGAAGTACATGAAGCATATGTAAGAGGAAGATACATCCATGAAAACATACTGATAACAAAGGAATTGGTGCATGACATTGAGAGACAAACAAAGGCTGGTAACATTATCATAAACGTGGACATGACAAAAGTTTTGACAACCTTGCTCACAGTTTTATCTTAAGAGTTCTTGAATGCTATGGTTTTAATAACAAAGTAATTTCTATAGTAAGTAACATGATTAAAGCAGTGAATGTATTTATTCTTATAAACGAGGAATCTGTGGGTTTCTTTAAAGTTAAAAGGGGTGTGAGACAAGGAGATCCACTGTCCTCTAGTCTCTTTATATTAGCAGATGAGATATTACTTTGAAGCTTACATGACATGTTTGTAAAAGATAAATCACTTAGATTCTCTAACAGAAGTAAACTTATTATTCCTAGTTTATCTTTTGTTGACAATCTACTTATATTTACAAATAGATTATCTTCCCCCATAAAGAAAATTGGAGATTTATTGCAGGGTTATCAAAACATCTCTAGCCAAGCACTTAACAAAGAGAAAACTAGCATCTTCGTAGCTTCAAATCTCTCCTAGAATAAAAGAAATTCCTTTACAATTCAAACCATCTTCAGTGTTAGTTATCTTCCAACGACTTATCTATGCATTACACTAAGTCCAAACAATAAAGCAAGCAACTACATTTCATTGCTGGAGAAGATAAAGGAAAAGATAGATAACTGGAATGATAAGCTGCTTTCGTTTGGTGGAAGACTCACCTTGATAAATTTAGTTCTTATGCCCCTTCACCTTTACTGGATTTAAAGCTGTTGGCTTCCAAATTCAGTCATCCTAAAAATAGAAAGATTGCTGAATAGATTTCTGCGGGGTTCAACAAATGAATAAACTAACATTCATTGGTCCTCCTGGCAAAAAAAAACTGCAAATCATATGGTGAGGGGGGGGGGGGTTAAATGTCAGAATATTACAAGATTTGCAATCAGACTTTTCTTGTAAACTATGGATCAACTATAGAGAGAACAAATCTCTGTTGGCTAACCTTATCCATAGTATTTAGAGTAAGGATAAACATCCTTTACAATTAGACTTCTCAAAGAAAGGTTCGCAAACTTGGAGAAGCCTGTCAAATATAAAACACTTTGCAGAGGATGAAATTAAATGGATTTTAAGGAAAGGTAGAGTAGATCTATGGCTCGAAAAATAATATGGTAATCACCATCTTATTAAAGTAGAAAGTAACACAAATGATAGCTGGTTTAAAGGAATTTTTGTTAAAACTTTCTGGGAAAACTCTGAATGGAATGTTCAAAAACTAAAAAGATACCTAATAGAATCAAACATAAAACTAGTACTAAAGACATGTATTAAAGAGAATGTTAAAGCCTCTATCAATTGGAGAATTTCAACGGATGGCAAATTTAGTATTAAAGATACTGTAAATGCTTTAAATCCTTCATTCTTTAACTCATCTCTATTTTCTAATTTGTGGAACAATATAAGTCCTAGGAAATGTTCTTTTCTTGTCTGGAGACTCTTACAAAACAAGATTCCTATAGATTCAATGATGTAGTCTAGGCATGTATCAATGGCATCAAAGTGTATGTTCTGTAGAAATTTGGAATCTAAAAACCATTTATTTGTGGCATGTGTTTTCGCTTGGAGTATATTGTCTTATTTTGTAGGAATATTGAAAGTTGAAGCAAGGAGATTCATGACCATTCAACATCTACTAAGGGCATGGTTTTGGTCATCTCCGTCAAAGATCCATATGAAAACAGTTCTACCTACCCTCATCTGCTGGTCTATTTGGCAACAAAGAAACAAGACCAAAATCAAAGGGGAAATCTTCTCTCCCAAAGAATATGGTCTTATCACCTTGATAATGATGGTCTTCTAATGAGAAAACATTAAAAGCAGAATGAAAAGAAAGTTATAGCCATCGGATGCGTTAACCACATTAAGTTGAAGCAGAAAGTTACTTACCTGAACTGGACACCTCCCTCGCAAGGAAGATTTTAATAAAACTCAGATGCATGTTGCCTTCCTTATGGTGAATCAAGTGGAGCGATTATCTCAAGGGACAATAATGGAGACATTATCAGTGGCTATGGTAACAACTACGGGAAGCGCACTCTATTGAAAGCTGAAGCAAGAGCAATGCAAGATGAACTTCAAATCTACAAAATCATTGGAATAAAGGAAGTCGATGTTGAATTAGACTCTGAAACTCTCATTTCTCTTCTAACTTCTCAGAAAATTCCTAACTATATTAAACCAGTAATAGAAACCATAATATCGTTGATTACATCAACCATGTCCTTCTGATTCATTTTCAGGGACCAGAACAGAGCAGCCGATTGGCTTGCTCGTTGGACCCAAAAATGCAAAATGAAGTTAGACTATAAGGAGTTTAAACCTCCGAAAGAACTGGAAACTGTTACTTATTTAGAAAAGTCACAAGTAAGCACATTGGAATAGAAAAGTAACTTACCATGTGTTAAAATCTTATGTTGTTTCTTAGGCAGTTGGTGAGGAATTAAATACAGAGGAAGAATTTTGATGAAATATGAGGAAATAATAGAAGATAATGGTGGAAGAAGTTAGAGAAAGAGCTAAAAGGAAGAGCTGGAACGTCGAAACAAAGGAAAGAAATTTTGAAAATTGATAGAGGGAATAATTTGGTGCCTTTACAAATTTGAAACTTATATATAGGTCCAAAACTTATAAAACTTTCACAATTTTCCCAATACTTTGTAAAGTTCAATTTACACCCAAATAAATTAAAGTTCGTTAGTTTTAAAAAAATAAAGTAAAATAAAATAAAATTAAACCTAAACTATATTAGTTAAAACTAAATTACTGAAAACCTACCTAACCTTATCTTTGTTTTGCTCACAGAACTCCAAGAAAAACCAAAAGACAATAAAAAAATAAACCCTTTAAGCAACAACCGTCGACAAACCCATCGAACAACCACCAGCCTTGCCATACCCTTTGAAAAACCCAAGCGAGCAACAGTGTTTCCGTATCGAGAAACATAATTCGAATCACCAGCCTTTCGAGCAGCAACAGCCAAGCAACCTCAAATCTCCCATCTCCAAACTGAATCCACTGCAAGTGTTTTAAACCTTGTTTTTTAGTTCGTTAGCCTTTAATGGTGTTATCGTACTTGTTCGATTGTTAGTTTTTAAGTTTGATGACTGTTGCTGTAGTTCAAAGTTTACAATGTTGACGATGGTGTTCTTGGCAATGCGTATAGCATGGGAACTCACGACCACGCCATACGTATGGAGTTGAAGCATATGCGTACATCATCAGTTTGGCGTACGTCTATGCTTCGGCACCATACATATGGTGTGGATCGTTCTGATCACCGAAATATCCTAGGACCGATTTAATCTTGTTTGTGTTGATTATACGTGTTTGTGTTATTTAAAAAAACAGCTTCCCAATTGATATTTGACATTTTGAAGCACTCTTTGATAAAATTTATGTTTTTATTTTAGGTTATAAATCTCGTTGACGTTTCTGGGTCTAGTGATAGCTCTCGGACGAAGAGAATCAAGAAATGGGCGCAAAAATAGATAGGAAGCGAGCAAGAGTTATTAGTCGATTCTGCGGTTTCGATGGAGGAGTTACCCATATTTTCGGGACCCTATGCTTCCGGATCCAGTTCCGGTTCCGCTGTCCGTGGGCGACGCGCGTCTCTCCCACCTAGAGATCTTCCCCCGCCAGACTACCTTCACTATTCGATGAGACGTTCACCTCCTATGCTACCTACTACCTTTGGCAGAAAGAGGTAATATTTACATTTGTAGTTGATATTTTATTGCCAATTTAATATATACTAATATTCAGAATGAAAATTTTCAGGAGAGCAAGATGCCGCAATACGCTCGTTATCTCAACCATAGAGGTTGGAGTTTGACCTTGCAGAGTAGGGTACGTGCCGTACTTGATGTCACACCTTTTGGTAGACTGATCGAGCCGTTCTTGTGCATGCACACGCACTCCAAGCGGATGTATTTTTAAAGTGATGGCATATGAAAATAAACAGTTTCCATTTTTTCTTTGGTGAGATGATGATCACCTTTGATGATGTGCACACTATATTAGGACTCGCCGTAGAGGGTCAACATGTTACTTTACCTGTTATTTCTAACAAGTCGTTGGCCATGCATGAGGGCGCATAACTTCTTGGGATAACGAGGTCTACTTTGTCAAAGAGGTCGAGAAATGCAAATGTATAGGTTTAGGTCTTGCATAGCTTCAGAATAGGTACGTGAGGAATATTATTGTGATGACTACCCTGATATCACTGACCGTATGGTTCATGCGGCTACACGTGTCTATATATTCCACATACTCAATACCGCTCTATTCCTAGACAAGACTAACATGTACGTTAATTATAAGTACTTGTCTCTATGACACGACGTTGGACGTTACGCATGGGGTACACTTGTGCTTGCTTACTTGTATCACCATCTTGGCGAGGTATCTCTTCACGAGACCAGGCCTATGGCCGGATGTAGCGGTTGGCTGGACACCTGGAAACGAGACCATTTTGTTATGCTCCACCCTGTTACTCATTCCACTTACACAAAGCGCTAGCCTACTATTACAAGATGGGATACATGTGCGTCAATTCCGGATACCCAAACAAAGTTGAACCTTCAAATCACCATGAACAACCTACAAGAGACAGATGTAAGTTTTATAATTGACTGAGATAAACCTTTTTCATAGTTTAACCTATTCATATAATTGAATAAGATAAAACTGTTTTATAGTTTTATAATTGTCATGTGTTGGTTGGGTTGAGCGGCGTGGATGTCGAGTCTTATATGTGTTCGTGCTTGTATTGTTTTGTATGCATGTATTGTTTGAGTCTTATCGTGCGATACACGACCATTTCCCATTAGACGATATAACATGGTTTCAAAATTTTATTGCCAGTGTAGAGCACTCACAGGCATACTATCCCTAGCTGCTATTGAGGCAGTTTGGCCATGTCTAGAGGCTTATCCCCATCTGTTGCTCAATATGCAGTCAAAGGCTAAAAATAAACCTAATATGATGACGTATGAATTCGGCAAGGAGAGTTGGGTGCGTTATAGGATAATATAACAAAGATAATATAAATTTTATTAATCAGGAAGAGAAGATCATAGGAAGTGATTATTTTACATCTCGAGCTTAACTCCTATTTATAGGAGTTGTACGAGACTTTTGTCTCTAGCCTATATATTTCTATTTATTACATAAACTTTTGGCTCTCTCCTTTGTTACATAAACGTTTGGCGTTCTTCTTATTTATTTGTATTTGTTATAAAATATAAATAATAAATATGCAATAATAAGCGCTTAATTAAATTACAAATTTATATTATCATTAGGATATTTTCTACAGAATACCGCCTTATCAAGAGTCCCCATAGCCTTTGAGTTTGAGTGTAGCAAAACTTAAGGACTATATAACAGTCGTATATAATATCCAAATAATGTAATCTTCTTGTTCTTCTTTGCTTTTGAGGGAGCTTGTTTGTTATATTTGGTCAGTTGTTGTAGCTCTGTTTTCATTTATCTTTTCTGTCGAGGCGTTGTTGATTATACTAAAGAAACTATGCCAGCCATGTCGGCTAGATTTTGAAAAGTCATACGGCTTGGTTATATTGATTTTCCTAGCCGAACTGTTATTGGACACGACTCCATCTTGGTTCGTACTTAATTGTTCATGCCTCGTTAAAAATATTTTCCGGACGAAACCTCCATTGAGGATAAAAATCTATATTTTGTCAAGGAAAAAGAGTACAACTAACAATTAGTAGGCTGCTAGGATGTTACCTGTTTCTTTGGCTTGCTTCGATTTTTTGTTGGATATGGATGTGTGCCCCCTTTAGTATTTGGTGAAGGATGAAGTGAAAACTATATATAGATGTACTTGCTTGATGTTGTAGATCTCGTGGGCCTAGTGTTGGAGAATTTACCGAATGTCGTAGGTGACTTTGCATAGATGGTAAGCATGTAAGCAACATAGTGGCGCTTGTATAAGAATGCTCTTGGTAGCGATTGACATATCGAGCTCAGTATGACTCATTGTGTAGCTATGAGTGAGATTTACTCCTCAGCTTATTCGCGGCGACGTAACTTAGACCCTATTGCGTGGCCCAGTCGAGGGCTTGATACTAGATCAGTTTGCGTTACGTATTTATGAGTGAAATTTACTCCTCGGCTTATTCATCGGAGGTCAATTAAACCCATTACATTGCAAAATCAAGGGCTTGATACTGGATCATTTCGCGTTACGTAGCCTGCAAGTGTGAGACTTAGCCCGTTCGTATTAATAGACTCTATGGTCTGGGCTCAGCATGGCCCCTTGCGTAGCCCGTAGGTGTGGTGATTGACCCGTTCTCTATTGGAAGGATGGAGAGAAGTATGCAAAAAACATATAAAATAGAGAAGACATGAGATTGAAATGAAAATCATGTATAACATGCAGACAACTTCGCTTAAATCCTTTGTATCGTGGAGATGAAGAACTTTTAACTTATAGAATTTTCTATATCATGGAGATGAAGATGATTTGGTTTATCCCCTTTCTCTAACATGAAAATGTAGATTACTCGGTTGGTAACTCTTTCAATCGTAAAGATGCAGGTCATTTGGCTTATGGATTTTTAATCACGAAGATGGAGATTATTTGGCTAATAGCCCTTTATATCGTAGAGATGGAGATTATTTGGCTTATAACCTTTTTTTCTGTCCTGAAGGTGGAAATCATTTAGCTTATAGCCTTTTTAACCACATAAAGGAAGATTGTTGGACTTAAAGCTTTGTCGATAATGAAGATAGGGATTATTTTGTGTTCGGTTTTGGAGACCACTCGGCGTTCTAACACAGAGAAGGAGCGCATTTGACTAATAGACTTTTTTTTATCACGGACATGGAAATCCTATAGCCCTTTTTCAAGCTACAACCTCGAGACAGTGAAGTAATTATTATCGGACGAATATACACTAGTGAACATTCACAAACTTAAAAAAAACATCAATGCTTTTGGGGATGAAGTTTAATGTAAATGAAGACTACCAGTTGCTTTAGGCTGTGAAGTTTGTCCGCGGAACAATGTCCGATAATACGCGATGATTTTTTTTGATCGGGTGCTATGTATGATGTATTTCGATTATGGACGATTAGGAGTAATAAATCATCCGACGCGCAATCATGACGAAGTCAAAAGCAGGTACAATCGTGTGAAACCGCTCCAGCGTTTGTTGTTCATGGCTTATAAATTAAGCAAGAAGCGGTTGCAGTATGGAACATGACAATTGTAGATCACATTTAGGGATATGGTAGCATGTCTGGATGATATGATTAAAGAGAGGATGAAATTGATGAAAACAACATATGATACGACTTCGACTTCTAAATTTCATGTTTTATTTGGATGTTGTTTGATTTTTTATTATTCCCCAGTTGTTGTTTCAGTTTTTATGATTTCCCCATTTGTTGTTTGATTGTTTTCCTCAGTTTTTGTTCGACCTGTTATTTGAGATCTTAAGTTGTTGTTTGAGTATTTATGTTTTTCTCAGCTGTCGTTCGACATGTTAATTGATTTTTTAAGTTATTGTTTGAGTTTTTATGTTTTCTATAGTTGGTTTGTTACACTATAATGAGACCCTTAAATGTTATAACTTGACACCGAGATCTAACGCATATGGTTTATCCTAACTCACATAAGGATATGTGTTTTATGAATCTATTAGGTGTCACGAAATGATAGGGTTATGAGATTACATTATTCACATCTTACACGTGCCAAATAGTGATTGGTTTACTTGGATTACGTTGTCTAAAGACTAAATGGTTAATAAATAGATGCTCTCTTCTTGTAACAACACAACCTGAAAAACTCAAAATATAACTCTACAAATATCTCTTTGGAGTGAGTTGGAAGATAAATATTTGATGAAATCCTTTATCGAACTAGTTGTTCTACCTTTTTTATGCAATTTTTATTTTTTTGGCATTCATTCTTTCAGAAATGGTGCTAAATGACTAAAGTAGAAGATTCATAAAAAAAAATTAGAAATCTGGAAAATAAAAAAAACATCTATATTCCAAGAAAAATCATCATTTAAATTACTCAAATTCATAATGTAGGATGTATTTAGGGTTTTTTAAGTTTTAGGTTAGTGTTTATGACATATTTGTTTTGGGAAGAAGGGGTGGAAGTGTGTTTTTTTGCTGAAAATTAGTTTTTATACGTGAGGGGCAAAATAGTTATTTCACGAAGATGTAAAAAAACCTTGATTTGGAGGTTCCATTATAGGGAAATTGGGTCTCATTTCAGCAGCAGCATCAATAATATAAAATTATTATTTGAAATTTGTCCTGTTGCCGCCACTCCACAACGGAAGGTGCCTCTATTCCACCGTGCAATGGCGGCAATATGCCAGAGGCTTAGCGTTCGTACTGTCTTAGTTGGTCACTTTGACGGTCAACACAAAATGGTGGCGTGGTGACCCACTCTCACGCAACGGTGACATAGGGGGAAACCTCACCCCCACTTTTGGCGTGGAGTTGGATCCATACCGCAAACACATGGTGGATTGGCTTAACAATTGTTTTTTAAATAAAATTTTAACCGGCATCTTAATAATGCATGGAATAAGGCTATTACAAGTCTAATGGTCCTTTAATACATTATTTAAATAGTTTACAAGACAAAAAACACAGATCAACAACTAATCCGGATTTGATCCGAAAATTACAACACAAATCCCAAATACTGTAACAAAGGTCGCGTACCACTTTTTCGATATAAAATACCAGCAAGGACAATATACTTTGCAGCATACAATCGTAATGCATGCGCTTTAGATTTATCCAGTGGTAAAGTTTTATTTAAAAAAATAGTATATATTCTCATCGCCAATGATCATCATCATATTATCTACCAATAATACCTAATGTTTTCAATACTTTTAAAAACTAACAGTATTTCTAATATTATTACCAACAACTTATCCTCTACATTACCAATTATTTCTAAACAATATGTTTTTTTTTTCTACTATTCGAATTTGTTCATATATAACCTTTTATAAATTACTTTTCATTTCTTTCACTACTTCGAAATAGTTTCTCGTATATTCTTGTTTTGTTTCAGAATTTCTTTTGAGAATGCCCAATCACTAATTGAGAATCAGATAATAAATGAAGAAATTTTTCCCCACAAATATAGCCTAATCCCATTTCGGCCAATACAACTTCATATTATACTTCATTATCTGTAGAAGGAAATATGAATTTGATAGCTTGTTGGTTTCTGCATAAACCAATGTCTTACTTACACATAATAAATTGGTTTATTAAGTCTATCATCTTTTCTTACTAACCCCGCGCTAACGAAAAACTTGGAAACTTCCGTTTACAAAAACAAAAACTCCACTTCTTTTGGTGTTCACTACTAAAAAATATAGTTGTTGTGAGAAATATTTTAGCGACCACAGAATTTTGTAGCAAACATGTTTTATATAGTGACAAATTATAATAAGTAGTATCATCAAAATGTCAGGTAAACTTAAATATGATTTCAAATCATTAACGCGTTCGTACAATAATTATTCCAAGAAAATCTTTTAACTCATCTTAAAGTATCAATAAACAAATATGATTTGTCCGACGCTCTTGAAATAAATCTCAGCAAAACAACCAATATTGTCGTCAACTTTTGTATTTCTTTGATTGATTTTGTTGGAGACATTATCAATAATGATTTCAATTGATTAGGATTAGCCTCAATTCCTTTTTCACTTATAAAAAACCGAGAAACTTACATAACTTTACCCCCAAATCAACATACATCCTTTTTGACAAGCTCAGTTAAGGTTAGTAAAATCAACACACATCCTTCGTTGCTTATTTTTGTTTTTTACTAACACCAGATCTGCTAAGTATGTTATATATTCTTACTCTCTGATATATCATACTTTAATAACCGTGCACGTTTTTGTAGTTTTATCATTACACCATTTATGTACAATACTTTCATCTTCATCTTCAAAATCATCAATTTTTTTTTGAAAAAATCGACTCCAAATGTGTTATACCTTTTGGTGAATAAACTAAAAAAAATAACAGATTTTAGGTTAAATAATAAAAATTAATGATAAATTTATATTTAAAAAATAACTATAAAAATTTATATATTATTTGGAATTAAGTTAATTAGGATAATCTAATTAGCAAATATATTATCCGGAACCATATTAATAAGAAAACTTTAATTAGTAATTACTCGAAGAAGAGCGAAATTTATATGTTATTGGAAACGATATGAGGGTGTCTTTTAATATTTAGAAAAAAATTATATATTATTATTATAATAATATTATACATATGTCTCATTTTTATTTAAAACTTATCTTTTCGGGTTGAACAAATTAAAAACTCACATACGTTTCAACAACCCACATACATACCGTAATTTTCATATCATAACCTAATCCGTTATATGTTTGGATATGACGAAATCCGACCGAATCAGACCTGACTTTCTGATGGAGAGTGAAACGTAGCAGAAGCTTAAAAAGGGATAACCCTAATTTTTATTAAACAAAAACAATTCCCCTAACAATGAATAGAAGATAGGTTTATATAGAGTTCAAACAAAACCCTAAAACTAAAAATAGGAAAATTACAAAAATAGCCTAAAGTACTAAAAGTGCGAAAAAAGAGGATAGATGAGCCCGGATGCCTAAAAAAGCCCATAGCTCACGAGCAAAGCTGGTGACTTGCGTTCGTGACGTCGTTTCCTTCGAAACAAGGTGCTGTGGGTAAAAAACTGACACCGGAGCTCCAAACTACTAATTCACCGAATTGTCTGCATCACTTTCGCATCAATTATCCTAGTTTCATAAAGCATTAATGTTAATAGTTCTTGTAAATGAAAGATAATAAAAACGATTACTTAGTATAATATTATATTTTTGTAATTATTTTCGAATACGCGGATACCAGACCTAAACCGATCTAATATGTAAAGATGTACGAACTATATTTGTTTAATGAGATGGGTTGTGAGTTTGAAAATTTATTATTCGCTGGGTTCGAAACCTGTTGGAAGTTTTTTTTTAAAAACTCTTCCAGTTTATGTTTACTTTATATTTTATTTCTATTCGTTCTCTTTTTATTATAAACAAAAGAATTATATTTTTCTCTCCGGTTATAAACGAATCAATTTCTACTCATTCATCCTATTAAATACCAATCAACTTTCACTTCTATATTATGAATAAATTAATTTATAATCTACCTCTCAAACTTTATGCTTTTATCCTATATAGGTAATAAGATTTTATTTTTATTAACAGAAAAAAATAAGATAAACTTCCAATATATATTTCTACCAACAAGTTTTTTTTGTTTGTAAATCAATACTTGCATTTGGTTAAATCTTTAAGATATAAAATTTTAAAAAAAACCCTTGGATTTAGGTCTTATGTAAATAATATATACTAAATAAGATTTGAAATGAATTTATATAAATTTTTACAATCCAAAAACCCTAAATTTAGGTTCAATTTGATTTTTTTTTTGCACTTTACGCTTCAATTTAGCTTATTGTGAAAGTACATAAATCGGTTTACATAAATATTTACTATAGAAAAATGATGGATGGACAGTGCATAATCTTAACAATTTAGAAAATTCTTGAATCAGCATAGAATTTTATTAAATGAAATTGCGTTGATAGGAAGATTGAAGAACTTTGCAATCTTAAATATTGTCGATTCAACTATAATCTTAAATCTCGTAACTTTTCATAAGGGCATAAAATGTCAATATTATTATGGGGTCTAATTAATATTAGAGAAGCACATAATGACCTATTTGTAAATATTGGAGAATATAGAAAACAAGTGTATATAGAGGGGCCAATATGTAATTAATTAAACATAGCATGTGTTAGTGGAACCCGCCACTGACACTATATAAGGATGTATCAATTTTTTAGGAAAAATATACTTTCTAATGATTAGTACTTTGATTTGACTACTTTCTCGCTCTACATCTTTGCAATTAATTCCTCTCACAAAATTCCACTATACATTTCTTTCTATATTCAGCCCCGGATATTTCAAGAACCATTATTGGTGCAGTCTGTGGGAACGAGTGATACCCGAAGAATGGATACAGAGGCTATAAAAAAAAGCAAAAAAGATAGGCTATAATAGGAAAAATTTCTTATTGGGAGGATCGACGCTCTGAGGAGAAGTATGATAATCATGATCAGGGTAATCAAGGTCGAGGAAAATGTTCAACCCTTATCATGACCAGACAACAGTTATTGGACGACATATCCAAGCTTAATTCTGAGAAAAAGGAGGCTTTAGCTTTAAAGAAGTATCGACTAGACAACCGAGGAGAACGATCGTGCGAAGATGGTAAAGAGGATGATTGTGCTATTAATCAGGACAAGCCTAATTTTTATAAAAGGCAGAACTCGAGTGCGAAAGCACGATGACATTTTGAGGAAAAAAAACTAGATTGCGAACCAAGCAAGAATATGAGTATTCAGAAAACCTGTATGAGTAATCTTCTCCTGATCGGGAAGCCTGATGCTTTAGAAGGGACAAAATAATTATTCGGGAGCGAGAAATTCGAAGACGTAAATAGTGCTGAGCGAAAATAACAAAACCTCATGGGGATATTATTGATAAAGTAACTCTCATTTCCATGGAAAAAGAAGGGGCGATAATAGTTAATAGAGAACAGCTCAACGTCCCACAGTTTCAGTTTCCATCAGAGAATCAAACTTACGGGTACCAGATAAGAAGACAATTTTATAACCCACTTGAAGTAGGGCTATACGCAACTCACACAGAAGGGTTAGGTAGTGGAGCTTTCAGTTTCGGGCATAACTGGAGATCATCTTCCCTCTCAGATGAGATTTTGTCGAGAAATCTCTCGAAGCGATTTGATATTTCTAATCTACAAAAAATACGATGGGAAGAAAGACCCTGATAACCATTTAGAAGCATTCAAGAACTTCATGTTAAGTTTTGACAATGATGATAAGTTAATCTGCCGAGCGTTTTCGATGGCGTTTAAGGATCGAGCGTCAAAATGGTATAATCGGTCGCCTCAGAGATGTATTAAAAACTTTGGCATATTTTGGCTAATGTTTAGACAACAGTTTATAGGAAGCAAAAACTTTCGAGCTAATGGTGACACACTCGTGATTGAATGGACTACACCCGACGTTTTGTAAATGCAATAACTGATCTTGATTATTGCGATAATAGTGTGGCTTTAACAAGTTATAGGCTGGGTTTGTTGCCTGATCCTATGAAGCAAGCTGTAGCAAAAAGCAAGCTTTTACTTTCTCTACCTTGTTAACTCAGGTGGAATAGCAGATCCTAATTGTAGAGACTACAACGTCTGAATTCGAAGCTCAAATCCAGCAAACTGCACAAGCTTGAGTGGTATCATATCAACAAAATTTGCAAAAGACAGTTTCAATTTTCCAACCACAACCAATAACTACTTTGGCACCAGCAACAAAGCAATCGAACGGGAAAGGGTCGGGGACTCCGACGCAGAAAGTACAGAACAACTACCAAGTAAATTCATACCGACCCACATCAAATAAATAGGTTCGACCTGCCCATTATGCAGATTTAACCGAGTGCGTTGCAACTTTTTTTGACAAAAAAGAAAAGCGTACACTTTCGAAATTTTTTTCCCGATTGGAACTCCTCGCGTGAGCCAGAATAACCGATAGTGTTGGTAGTATGAGGATGTGGGGCACGATACCAAATATTGCACCGCGTTAAAGAAAGAGGTACAAGTGCTAATTGACAATGAGAAATTGATAAACCATGTGAAAAAGCAAGCTCAAGAAAGTGGGGGAGTCTAAAGAAATAGTGACAATACCAAAGCAAGAAACTGCTCTAATGATTTCGGAGGTCACAAATCTATTTGACATATCTACTGAATACTTGGATCCTGACCAAGACAGAAATGTGATCGGCGTAGTTGAAGAAATAATTCATGTAGCACGAGAAAAGATGAGTGATTTGTGCAAGTTGTTTGAATCCTTGACTATTTTTGGTGGTGATTCAATGACAGGGATCACCAATTCTTCTCAGAAAAGGCATGTGGTCAATATGGCTACATAGTTAGAAGCAAAGACCTCACCACATTTATATCAAAACCCGTCTCTTATCCTATGTTTCGACGACGATGATATGAGAGACATTGCCACCTCATGAAGACGCAGTAGTAATCACAGCAACGATTGCTGGTGAAGAAGTTCAGAGGATATTGGTTGATACTGGAAGTTCGGAAAATATCATTTTCTTGTCAACTTTTTCAAAGTTTAAATATCGGGTAAATTCTAAGGGTAAAGTCTTAAATATCAGTGTAAACTTGTCCCATTTTTTCCGAAAAAGTTGATTTCTTTCCTTAGACAAAAACTACACTTGTTTGCTTGGTGTTCAAAGGATATTACAAGGGTTCCTCAAGATGTTATTTATCATCAATTGTCCATAAATCCAAATGTTTGACCCATAACCCAAAAACGTCAAGATTTTTCCCAAGAAAAGACAGAGGCGATTATTTCAGAGGCTGAGTGGTTGACTAAGGAAGGACACATCAGGGAGTCCTAGTATCCGCGGTGGATAGCGAATCCGGTCTTAGTAAAAAAGAAGAACGTTAAATGGATAATGTGCTTAGACTTTACAGACCTCAATAGAACTTGCCCTAAAGATCCATTTCCCATGCCAAGGATCGACCAGTTGGTAGATTCAACGTCGGGGGATAGATTGTTATCGTTTATGGATGCCTATGCATGGTATAATTAGATAAAGTTAGACCCAAGAGATCAAGAAAGCACCACGTTCATCACAGGAAGAGGGATGTATTGCTATAAGGTTATGTCTTTCGGTCTGAAAAATTCGGGTGCTACTTATGAGAGACTGGTTAATAGAGTTTTTGAAGGGCAGATCAGACCAAATGTTAAAGTTTACATTAAGGATATACAGGTCAAAAGTATTCCCGATGAGAATCACTATACCGACCTTAAAGAAACGTTCATCTCAGTGAAGTAAACCTCAAGTTAAACCCAGAAAAATGTTTCTTTGGAGTTCGATCCGAAAAATTTCTAGGATTCGTGATCAGCGAAAAAGAGATAGAAGCAGATCCGGTTCAGCTAAACGCTTTGAATAACATGACACCCCCGAGGAATATAAAAGAAGTAAAAATCTTAACAGGACGGCTTGCAGGCCTGAATAGATTCATCTCACGATCTTCTGATAAATGCGCACCTTTCTTCCAGGTATTGAGAAATACTAAGAATTTTAATTGGACACATGAGTGTACCGAGGCTTTCTTTAAAATCAAAAGTTATTTATCATCTCCGACCCAATTGACAAAACCATTACCCCGGGAGACTTTGTTTTTATACATAGAAGTTTTAGATCATGCGGTAAGCGCAACGTTAGTTCGAGAAGAGGATTGAGTCCCTAAACTTGTTTACTATGTAAGTAAGAGCTTGTTAGATGCTGAAAAACGATACTTGAAACTTGAAAAGTTAGCTTTGGCTTTGGTAACGGCCGCTAGAAAAATGCGACCCTATTTCGAAGGCCACTCTATTATGGTTCGGACTGCCTTCCCCTTAAAAACTGTGTAACAACGATTGAATATTTCTAGACGTATGTCCAAGTGGACGGTAGAACTAGGTGACTTTGATATTAATTTTGAACCAAGGACGGCTATTAAAGGGAAAACTCTAGCAGACATTTTAGTAGAGTTCCACTCCACTAGATTAGTGGAGACAACAGTCTAGCCAGAAATAGAGTTAGATGAGTGGATAGTTAGAACCGACGGTGGGTCAAGTATTAACGGTAGCGGGGGCGATGTCTAGATCTCTACGCATTCGAGAATTGCAATGCATCAAATAATTCGTTTCAGATTTAAAGCTTCGAACAACGAAGCTGAGTATTAGACAACATTGGTTTAAGGTCAGCACAAATTTGTGGAGCCATTAACGTTCAAATACTAAGCGATTAATAGATACTTGTTAATCATGCAACGGGCCAATCCGAGGCGAGAAAAGAACAACTAGTATAATATTTAGCAGCTTTAAGAATTTTGGCTTTATCTTTCAAAAAGATTACTTACGAGCATGTCCGTAGGGAGGATAATACAATTGTCGATTCATTGGAAACTACAGCGTATGTCGGTGAGTATCCATGGATTCTAACTCAAGAGTACCCTTCTATTTTGAAACATAAGGAGCTACAAAATTGACCAGAGCTGGTGTGTCAAATTTCAACAGCACCAAGCGCTGAGTGGAGAAATAACAGCATAAAGTTTTTGGCAGGAGAGGTGTTACCCGACGAAAAAAGTTTGGCAAGAATTGTGCGATACAAGGTGTGATGTTTGCATTATTAGGAAATATGCTTTATAAAAAATCCGTAAGTAGACCTCTACTGAGGTTTTTGGGACACGAGGAGTCGCAGATGGTGCTGTTCGAACGACACGGCGATGAAGGGTTGGCACATTGCGGTTTTAAGACATTGGTTAGAAGAGTTTTATTAGCAGGATTTTACTGGCCCACGATAATAGCTAATGCTAAAAAATTAGTTAAAAAGTGCGGCACTTGCCAGAGGTTCGCTAATTCTATTCATACCCCAGCAGTCCCCCTCGAATCGATTTCAGAAGGTTTTCCATTGGACAGATGAGGGATAGATTTAGTGGGCCCACTTCCATTGGTAACCAGAGGAAGACAAACTATTGTGGTCACGGTGGGTTATTTATCAAAATAGGTCGAGGCGGAACCATTGTCCGGAACCAAAGCTAAATACGTTGTAAAGTTTAAATGGTCGAACATTTGTTGTCGGTATGGTGTCCCTCAAAAGATAATTATGGATAATGCCCCCCAATTTGACAGCAGCAAAATGAGGGAATTTTGTTCGAATCACAAAATACAGCAGTGTTTATCGGCTTCATTCCATCTTCAAGCTAATGGACAGGTTGAAGTGACGAACAAGACGATTTTCAGTGGACTTAAGAAAATTTTGGAAGGAAAAGCAGGAAAATGGCTGGATTATTTGCAAAACGTGTTATGGGCATACCGAACCACGCCCTGAACTGAAACTCGAGAAATACCTGACGCGCTAGTATATGGGATGGATGCAGTAGTTCCTGCATAGACAATGTTCCCATATTTCAGAGTCAACCACTACGAGGAGGGCGCTAACGACGAAAGCCGGTCTTTAGCTTTGGATCTGATCAAGGAGAAACGAGCTAGAGCTCACCTAAGCTTGTTGCATTATCAGACCCTTCTGAGAAGCAAGTATGCTTCGAAAGTTCTAAGAAGATACTTCAAGGTTGGGGAAAACTTATTGTGGAAAGTTTTCCTTCACACGAAATACAAGTATTTAGAGAAGTTGGCACCCAATTGGAAAGGTCCGTATCAGGTGGTAGAAAAAGTAAAGCCAGGGACGTATCGATTGAAAGACAAGTTCGGCTGACCTCTACGGCTTCCTTGGAACATTAAGCACCTTAAATTGTATCTAAAATGATTGTTAATTTTTTTGTTCTTTTCTTTAATCTTGTTGTAAAAAAAAATTGGTCGGGGGCATACTCTTTCCTACCCTGGTCGTGCCGGGAGGTTTTAATGAGGTGTGTATAGAAACTCACCTATTTAGTAAATCGTTAAATCCTTAAAACAATTTTCTGGTCGAACCTTTTTACAAAGGTTTTTCAACTCTACAATTGATCAACAAGGTCGAAACTTTTTACAAAGGTTTTTCAATTAAAGTTGATCAACAAGGTCGAACCTTTTTACAAAGGTTTTTCAACTTTAAGGTTGATGGACATATTCGAACTTGTTACTAGGTTTTTCAATTTTTAAGGTTGATCTACATATTTAACACTTTTACAAGGTTTTTCAACTCTAAGGTTGATCTACATATTCGAACCTTTTACAAGGTTTTTCAATTTTTAAATTTATCTACGAGTTCGAACCTTTTATAGGGTGTTTTAATTTTTAAGGTTGATCTAAGAATTCGAATATAACATATGATATAAGGAATCCATTCATTTTTGGCATCGAAAATTTATCACTTTCGATTACAACAATGGAAGGGCGTTAGACAAAATAAGCAAAACGAGAACGAGAATTAAAGCATACAACAACCAATTCTGAATTTTGAGAATCAAAACAAATAGCATACTACAAACAACAATGTTTAAGCATTGGAGGGGTCTTTGGATGATTCCGTGTATTCAATAACAGGATCCACAACGTCAAAACCTTCGAGACGGTCTTCTTATGGGGCATCTAGCCACATCCACCCTAGCGGTATCTAGGGAAACTGTTCATAGAAGTTTAAAACGTCGTCGACCCTTGCATCGCTCTTCTTCTATGACTTTCTTGCACTTAGTAGCAAAAAGATTGTTCTCCTCTTTACTTTTATCGACGACCACTTAAAAGTCGTGAATGGTTTTGGCCATTTTTGTCAATTGAAAGTGAAGGTAACCAAATCTGGAAGTTTCTGGGAAACCAATTCTTTTATAGGCTTGGCACGATGTTCTTTGGCATGAGAAACATATTTCTCGCATTCTTTTTGTTTGACACTGAAAGCTTGGATTTCAGCTTCGGCTGCAACAGCTCGAGTGTTGGCACGATCAATTAAGTCCTGTGATTGTTTGGCCTTAGACGAAGAACTTTTCTTGAGTTCTGCAAGATCTTTTTAAAGTTTCATTACTTTTTTTTTTGTGTTATGAGGGCAAACATGTTGTCTAAGGAAGTCGCTAGAACGTCTAAACCTTGAAGGGAAAACGAACTCGAACTCTGGGCATGGGCAAATAAAATCATAGGATCGGGATGCATCGAACTCTCTTGGCGACGAGTACAATCTCGGTGGGTCTCAACAACAAGTTTATCTGAGCGGTCTGATGCTCTAGTCTTATCCATGGAATGCATTTCTTCCGAGACTTTTCTTTTTACAGAGACTTCGCGCCTTCAAATTTTTCAAACATGATGGGGATTGTGATCTGTTCCGCGGTCGGGTCACTGCACACCTCATCCACCATGATTTTCTCTTTGGATTTTTTGGCTGAAGTATGGCTTCCCTTGTCAGCCGCAAGGATTTTATTTCTTTTTTCACCACGTCCTTTCTTTGGTCTTTTGTCGGCAAAAGGATATTTATTTCCACTAGCGATAGGCTCACAAAGGAGGACAGTAGTTTCAGGCTCTGAGGGTAATACTTCTCGGGGTTTGTCCACGGTGACGCCGACGACAATTTCCTACTCATTTTTTGGATCAGACATCTCTTCTGACTTCACCTGTTTACTAAGCGCTCGGTCCCTCTTGGATAAGAACACCTTGGAATCTGGGGAATTTAATTTCTTTACAAGGTTGACGACGTCAGGATGTATCCGCATCTGATCGATACTCAGAATATTGCTGGAACAACACCAAAGATTGATATTGATGAGGTTGGTCTTTTTGAAGCATCGGTGAAACTGTTGACCCTAATTATTTCTAGCAAAGGCTGAGAGTTTAGAAAAGATATTCGAGGCTTTCTTAAGGTGATATTTTCTCAACTCATGTATAGTTACCTTGCAAGCTTAAAGAATAAGATCGGTATGTACAATACGAGCATCCACGCAAACCATGAGGAGTCCATTTGTAAGTTAAGCGCCTCGGGTTTTCCTTAGTGTATGGTCGGCCGTTTTCCGAGGCACCACTAACGAAGACAAACCGGTATTTCCACGACTTGTCAGCTTCCAATAAATTATTCACTATCTTTTACGGATTGGCAAGGAAAGAGTAGAAGAAGGGAAGTTTGGGAGATTTCGATAATCCAGATATGCATATATACTCTTCTATGGGTATTGGAACCTCGGCTAATCGAGAGGCCATTATGGTGGACATTAAAGTGTACATGGCGTTAGGGGTCAACTGGGTCGGGCAGATCCGGAGGATCTCGAAATATCTGACAATTTCGGGGTCGAGAGGAAATCGTAGACCCAATTGAAGAGCTCAGTAAAAAACACTATTTCTCTCGACTCCACTGACAAGGGAAATAATGTGATCTCTGGGCAGGAGATTGTGGTAGCCAGTTAAGACTTTGACGATCTCGGGGGAAAGGGGTTCCTTGTCCACCGGAAGGGAAACCTCACCAGCCACAAGAGTAGTTTGAGCTGGTATAGCTGGTTTGGTAATCTAGGCGTCGACCCTCGTCGAAACAGTTACCTTTTTTGAAGGTTTAACAATCGATTTTTTGGTGTCGGCTTTTTGGGCCTTCTCGAGCAAAGCTTTATCAGTAGACGCCAACTCTTTACTAGAGGGAGTCGCAAGAACGATGCTAGAGCTGCTATTAACTCGAGTATGACGATCCCAGCTTTCTTAGAGGTAACCTCTTCACGCTTCCTCTTTTTTTCATCTTGTTATACCACCCATTTAGGAGTAGTTGCAGTGTTGTGACTGGTTCGATATCCCACAATGGTCGCAGTTAGCTCGACGTACTCAGGAGTGGTAGACGAAGAGCTAGAATCATCCATGGTTAAGAAAAGATTTTTGTTTTTTTTGTCAATGGGATCTTTGGTTTTCGAAGGTATAGGACAAGTAGCAGCGTCAGGATCTCTGGTTTTCGAAGGTATATGACGAGTAGCAACATCGGGATATCTGATTTTCGAGGAACTCCTTGGGATAGTCGAGGGAATCACTTTTGAGAAAGGTTTAGACGAACCTGAGTTTTTGAGTTTTGGAAAAATCAATGGGTCTGAACTCAGTAGAGTTATGGGGCTTTTGTGGATTAATCCCGTGGTTTGGTATTTGTGAGCCTTTTTACTAAGATAATCAATGAAACCAAAAACTGGATTTTCAAGCTGGTCGGACTTTTTATTAGCTCTTTTTTGAGAAGCGGGGAGAATGACAAGTGTTTATGTCTCTAAAACTCAGGTGAAATGTGGAAGTATTTATAGCTGAGTAAGCAGGGTAACAGTTCAACCCATTGAGAAGCGTAATCGAAAAGAGTGTCGGGAAGATCAAGAGTCACTTAACCAACACATTACTTAAGGCGTACTTAAGTCATTGCAAGACACATGTCCACCCTAACAACTCTAGCAGGCCTAGGGGGTTAGCGTCATGATGCTCGCATTGGGTAGTTCAACAGACGAAGATTTTAAATATAGATGATAAGTTAAGGAGAGACACGTGGACGAGTAAGAAAATAATTTGAACTAAGGCCTATTAACTTGGATTAAAGAGGCTGGTTGCAACTTTAATTAAAATCAAAGCTTCGGCATATAATAGATCATCAGTTCGACCCCTGATAAATTATTGTCGACATTGGGACTTTTGCATGTCAACCACACAAGGAAAGGTTGGGAATTAACATATCGTTTACAGCATCGATATCTTCTGATAGAAAACCAGAAGGTCCAACGATCAAGTAGTTTTTACGCGACTCTTCGCTAAATTACGGGGCTACTAATAAGGGTATAAAATGTCAAGATTATTATGGGGTCTAATTAATGTTAGAGAAGCATATAAGAACCTATTTATAAATATTGGAGAAAATAGAAAAGCAGTGTATATAGAGGGGCCAATATATAATTAATTAAACATAGCATGTGTGAGTGAAGCCAACTACTCACACTATATAAAGAAAGATCATTTTTTGGAAAAAATGTACTTTTGAATGATTAATAGTTTGATTTGACTACTTTCACTCTCTACAACTTTGCATTTATTCCTCTGACACGATACCACTATACTATTCATTTCTAATATTCAGCCCTCGAATTGTTTGATCGGGTCCAATCTAATCCGAACACAACTTAAAATTAACTTCATTTTTAATTTTAAAAAATAAGATATCACTTTGTAAACCAAAATAAAACTAAATAAACAATCAAGTGTTACCGAAAATAACAACCTAAATCTTTTATAAAACAAACCATTTAAAACATACTTTAAATAATGTAAAATAAATCATCAAAACAAACATTCTTACACGTTTTTTTAGTTTTATCATTACATCATTTATGTATAATACTTTCATCTTCATCGTCAAAATCATAAAAAAAATTGAAAAAATCGACTCCAAATGTGTTATACCTATTGGTGAAGAAACTAAAAAATAACAAATTTTAGGTTAAATAATAAACATTAATGGTAAATTTATATTTTAAAAAAATAACTATAAAAACTTATATATTATTTGGAATTAAGTTAATTAGGATAATCTAATTAGCAAATATATTATTCCAAACCATAAGAAAACTATAATTAGTAATTACTCGAAGAAGATTGAAATTTATTGTTTTATCTTATACAGGTAATATTGTTTTTCAAATTTATTTAAAACATTATTTTCTTTTTATTTAAAATTTTATTTTTATTAAAAGAAGAAAATAAGATAAACTTCCAATATATATTTCTAAAGTTTTTCTTTGTTTGTAAATTAATACTTGCATTTGGTTAGATCTTTAAGATATAAAAAAAAATTGGATTTTGCTCTTTTAAATAATATATACTAAATAAGATTTGAAATGAATTTATAAATTTTTACCATCCAAAAAACCCTAAATTTAGGTTCAATTTGATATTTTTTTTTACTTTACGCTTCAATTTAGCTTATCGTAAAAGTACATAAATCGATTTACATAAATATTTACTATACAAAAATGATAGATGGATTATGCATAATCATAACGATTTAAAAGATTATTGAATCGACATAGAAAATTCTTAAATGCAATTACGTTAATAGGAAGATTGAAGAACTTTGCAATCTTAAATATTGTCGATTCAACTCGTTAAAAAAAATACATTGTTAAAATTATATTTAAAGTTTATCGTATATTTTCTAACGAAAAAAGAAAAAAAATATATTTGGACACACTTAAATTGCAGTTTCTTAACATATATCGGAAGTTATATTATTTTTTTTGCTAATAAAAATAAAACAGAAAACTAAAACTTTAAACACGAAAAACGATGTCTCAAATAATTATGAAAAAAAATATTACTTATATAAAAAATCAAAAATTTTGAGATGTGAAATATAAATCTATTAGTTCGTAATAACCGAGAAAAGTATAAATCAAATTAAAAAAAAAAATTGTTTATAATAGAAATAAATATAAATCAATGAAATATTAATTTTTTTATTTTTATAAATAATCTATGATAATATATAAGTTTAAATAATACTAAACTAACAGTAACAGTAGAGCATCATCCGGTGGATCGGAATCCGGTTGGATATCCGCAATAATAATAACTTGTTTGTATTACAATATCTATAAATTTTTATCATTTGATAAAGGATGCTGGATAATAATGATAATAGTGACATGTTTCCATGTATATATACAAGATTTAAATTAGTGGATCGACGAACTTATAATAGATGTTTTTATAGATACACTATTTGACGACAAGACTCAAGTACAATGTTATACTTCTAATGAGCAAGATAGGAAGCCATTTATTTCGCAATTTAGGAGAAAATAATCGAGTCAATCAAAGCGAATTTTTGATACAGCTCGTGTAGTATCTAACGATTGAAGACCGCATGTAGTACCCTAAAAGGTAGGCATAGTATCATTTGCCAGAATATATTAACAAACATTCTACAATGGTAAAAAAACTAGAGAAAAATCGAGAATTTGATGTATGAATTATATTCATACTATGATTTACAAATCCGATAGCTCTAAGAATGCGACCGTGACCGCACAAAATTCTCAAGTTCCCAGACCTCGAGAGCAGCAGCCCTGTCCTGGTGCCGCTTGTTCTTGCTTATCTGGCGATCCGATAGCGTATTTTAGATAAACTCATAAACAAAGTGGAAAGAGAAGAATGGGAACACCTAATACTACCACCAAAGACAAAACAAAGAAAGCCGAAGGGTATAATAACTTACCGAGATAAAATTTACGTTCCATTGCTTCGCGGTCTTAGCGGATTCGACGCTGTCGTCTTCGAATCTTATGAAAAGCCGATAACTGCGTAAAGTCAAAACAGATATTAACAAATGAGTGAACTATAGTTTCAATAAATACAATCCTAGTTATAATCACTTTTACAACAGCATTAATTTTGGAAATGGAAATAGAAATGGAAACTGCACTCACTTTTGTTGAAAATCTCAACCTTGTCTTTAAAAGGCCAACCTTTAAACTGCCATTCCTTCCCCAGCACAAAAACAGCCACCACCCTATCCCAGTCCTCGGGCTCAATAGCAGATGGTTTATCCCTAACCTCATAAGCTTCAACAAACCTCTCCCCATCCCTACTAAACTTCTTCTGCACTGCAACGGAATCCGGCTTGACTCCTTTCATCTGCTTCACCTTCACATCAGTAGGTATGTAAACTCCGTCTTCCAAAAACTCCTTCACATTATAAATGGTCAGCAAAGTCTGAAAAGCACTAGGCACCAGAATTATGGGGACACCATCCCCAAGTTTGCCCAGCTTCGTCTTCGGATTTGGTGTCGAGTTGTATGCTATTTGATCACCACCACCGAATCCGAATCCTCTCTCTTCAGCAGTCATCTTTATGCTCTTTACCACTAATCCGTCTTTTCTCTGCTGGGACTCCATCCTTTGCCGCTCCTCCTCCCTTCTCGTTGAAGCCACCAGTACGGCACAGAGGATCCATTTTTTCTGCAATCTGGAGAGAAAGAGTGCAGTGGTTTTCTCAGGGACTAGGGTTTATCTGATTCTTGCGAAAGTCGACGAAGAAGAAGTATAAGCAATATGTTGTTGTTTTGCCAAAATCAAAACAAATAAGAAGAGAAACAAGGGTCTGGGTACTATTTAACGGCTAAGTTTGTAATATGGGACCTACAATACTTTGTAATATTCTAACTTTTTAGGATATAATAGAATTATCTTCCAAGTTGTTAGAGTTAACATAATTTTAAATGTTAAATTTTTACCGTCCTTTTTTAATTTCAAATGTTACCGTAGCAAAATTTATTTTGGATGATTCAGTTGTGGGAAGGTAGCTTAATCGTGGATTTGAAAATTTGTCCCCTATTTAGTTCGACCGTTTTTCATTCAAAATAAATATCGATTTTATTTTTGGATTCTAAAAATATTGAATTCATTCACGAATTACATATTAAAAGGATTGTTTTGAAAAAAAAAAAAATCATTAAACTCTTCATTCTCATTGTTCGACATAAAAACTCTCTAATGTTATACGATTGAAGTTTTTTTTAAAAAACTTCAAATAATTCAAATCTAAAATTATTTAACAAAACTTCAAAATGTCAGGTAATTTTAATATTATTTCAAATCATTAACGCGTTCGTACAATGATTATTCCAAGAAAATCTCTTAACTCCTCTTAAACTATCAATAAAACAAATATGATTTGTCCGACTCTTTTGAAATAAATGTCAACAAAACATCCGTATTGTGGTCAACTTTTGCATTTCTTTGATTGATTTTGTTGAAGACATTATCAATAATGATTTCAATTGATTAGGACGAGCTTCAATTCCCTTTTTACTTATCAAAAACCGAGAAACTTACATAACCTCCAAATCAACACACATCCTTTTTGACAAGCTCAATTAAGGTTATTAAAATCAACACACATCCTTCATTGCTTATTTTTGTTTTTTACTAACACCAGATCTACTAAGCATGATATACCCTACTTTAATAACCGATAAAATTCTTTAAGAATGGCTTCTGATTTTTTAACCAAAAAAGACATTTCTACTGACGAATATAATTATGACAAATTATTAATCGGCTAATTCAAGTCACATAAAATATATTATATAAGAAACTTCGATATTATCTCTCAAATATATTATCTAATTCAAATTCTTATTTAAATCTTCTCCTATCTTCTTTGTCGGTTAAATCATAATCCTTTATGTCTCCCATATTTTAGTTTTATTTAACGCTTTTCGTCCCTCTTTCTTGATTGCGACAATTTCACAAGATTATTTAGTAATCATACTTTCAACCAACTTTTAATACTGTAAAATTATTACATTTTGTGGAGCGAAAAATAAAAAATAAAGTTTCATATATTATTAATTTTAAATCAAAATTTAGTGTTGATAAAATAAAACAAACAATTATATAAATGGATTATAAATAGATAATGAACCAAATAATAAAAACCGGTAAGAAAACTTACTTAAAAGTACTAAAAAAAAGTTTTAAACAAAAAATCATTTTTTCATTTGAACTTTTTAAGGACGGTTTTGTATTTTTTTTTTGTAAAATTCTAGGGTATATGTTTATAATAAATCCAAGAGTATCAATAATGCAAAATATGAATTTTGAATAATGTTTTAGTATTGAGTATTTTATTTATTATTAGTATAATAACTTTTTGATGCAATATTAAATGGTATCTTTAAAAAACATAGATGACATTTTCTACTATCTCAATAAACTTATAAATGTTTTTACTGATCTCTTGCCTTTCACTAACAAAATGAAATAAAATAATTCATACTCTAAACAGATCATTCTGAAAAATATTTTGTAACCAAACCATTACCGTCTATAAACACAAAATATTTAACATTGTATTAATAAATTATATGTTTGTACCTTTAACATAAAAAATAATAGGATTAATGACTTATTATCCAAAGAAAACATATTTTTATGTATTTCATTAAAATATATCACTCAATTATTTATTATATAAAATCTAATAAAATCTACATATTTTTAGTTAATTATATACACGTTTTTTATTTTTTAATTTAAGTTTTGTCCCTGATTTTATCTCTTTATAGTTTTAGAACAATATAACGGGTGACGATTCAGTTTTCTTTTTATTTTTTGTTTTTCTTTTATTTTCATATGATTTTGATTGTGTTTTCATTTGATTTCGACGTCTGATTTTGTATTTCTGTTTAGGTAAGTCGATTAATCAGTTTAGGTAATTCGATTTTTGGTTGTGTTTTTTATTTCGAAACAAGTAACTCGATTTTTTTTTGTGATTTTTAGTATTCATTTGCCATTACTTTGATTTTGTAGTTGAAATGTTGTATTGTAGTAATGTTTTGATCGTTTTTAGTGTATTTTTATGTATTAAAAAATTTGGTTCGAGAAAGGGTTTACAGCTTCAACGAAGAATATGAAGTTTTCGAAGATGCGAAACCTTTTTTATTTGAAGTACTGATAGATGCAAAACATGTGTATTCTTTGTACTGATATATGCAAAACCTGTGTAATGATAGATGCGAAAGGTGTGTATTCTTTGTACTGATTGGTGTGGTTAATTTATGTCTGAGGGTAATTGGGTAATTTGCTCAGAGTTTTGTGGAAGTTTATGGGTATTTAATATTTTGAGTAGAGAGTAGAGGGAGAATTAAGCTGCCTGGTTGCAGTTAATTTTCATTACCCATATTTAATGCAGGTGGTTGGGTATTTATACCCTTATATATGAGCTTTATGGGTTTTCGGGTCATGTTTAATGGACCCGGGTCATGTTTAAAGACCCATGAGCTCTTAGTAGGGGAGCAAGCACCTTAGTCAAGAAGTGTTTAGGTTTTTTTTAGTACTTTTGTCATAGTTCGAACAGTCCAATGGGCTAAGTGTTCGAAGTGGTCTGTCCGATCCGGTGGCTTTGGTCCGATTTGTCCCTATCCGGAGAGGAAGCAGTTTCCGGACTCATCAGGAGCCCCTTTTTTAGGTTTTTGTCCAAATGCCTTTGTCAAAAACCTGAAAAACAGTCCGGTGTTCAGGGGCAGAATTAATCCGGACAGGTTTGCTTGTCTTGTGGTTTTATCCGGACTGATAAAGCTTCGCGAATCCAAACGGTTTTTTTGCCAGATTTTATGGGACACGTGTCACTTTTTGGTTGGTTTCTTCAGCCGTTTTTTCACCTTGAATCTCGCACCCACCTTCTTCGAAAAGTAACCTCTTCATTAAAGAGGGTGACATCATCGCCGTCTTTTAATCATTACCAATCTTTTCGAATTCTCCTAGGAATCAAACTTTTTTTTTAGATTTACTATAAATTGAAACATTTTCTACTGTTTCACCATCACTCTTGTTTTTACTCTGCAAATCCTTAAAGTTTCCTCTCTCAAAATCAAACTCTTGCTCAGGTCGTTTATGTTCACAACGAGGAACGCTTTGGTCAAAGGCGGGTGGCTCAACCTCTCTGAACTAGAAAAGGCGCAAAAGGTCGAAAGGGAAAGGCGCATTGCGGCAGGTTTATTCACCTCTCCTATTGACAAACCAGTGACTGCTGCCACAGAATCAGACCAGGGCTCTTTTTCTTCAAAAGGTGTCAAACCGAAAAGGTTATTTCAAGCCAATCTCTCACCCATCATTTCCGGTTCTTCGGTTCAAGAATCGGAACCTGTTGTTGAGCCAGGTGTTACTGTTACCAGTTTCAAGAAACCCTCCCCCTTCATAGCTATGGGGTCAGACACCGAAAATTCCCCTCAAAATTTAGTTGACCGGAGAAAAGGCCGGTTGGTCAAGGGCCAAGCTTCCAAGGGCACCCCTTCAAAATCGGGTGCCAAAGACAGTAGTGCAGGGTCAGAAGTGCCCATTAGAGCTCCCAAGGACAGTCTGTCCGGTCCAGAGGGCACTAGCTCAAGTCTCCGGAAGGAAACGTCTGCATCAGAGCCCCAACCGGAGGCCAGGAACCAAGAAAATACTGGAACTCAGCAGTCCGGAAGCCAGGCTGAGCCAACTCTGAACCTTCCCCTTACCACAGCTGCTGAAAACCCCTCATCAATCATGGAGGAATTAATGGAGGACTCTATCGAAGAGGCTCCATTCGAATCTGAGCCCTCCGGACAGACTAGCAGTGTTGTTGCTGCCAAAAAAGACAAAGGCAAGGAAAAGTTGTGCTTGAGGCATCCAGATCTACCGGAGAGTCTTAAAGGGAGGGTGGGGCCTTGTTTTGACAAGGTCAATGTCAAGTACCTCATTTCTCTACAAAAAATCAACTACGCATTCATCCACACAGCTGAACTGGGCCGGATGCGTACGAAGTGGGGAATTCTGGAGAACGTGAAGATTAGGATCCCTATAAACCCAGAAACTCCCATGGATTGCAAATTGAGCGAAATAGTCATCTTCACGGAGCTGTTTAATTGGGGGCTCAGATTCCCCTTGGACCTAGAAATTGTCAGATACTTTCATCTGATAAAGCTCTGTCCGATCCAGTTGAGCCCTAATGCTTGGTACACCCTCATGTCCTGCATCATGGCTTCTAGGCTCTCCGGGATCCCTCTGCCAATGGAGGAGTTTGCTGCTGTGACCAATCTTTGCAGAAACCACAACATCCCCTTCTACCACTTCAATATGGGGGATAACTTCAAAGCTGTTGATGACCTGCTGGAGTCGGAGAGGAATTTGAGGACTCAATTCCTGTTCGTAAGTGGGGCTTGGGAGAATGGGAAGAAAATCAAGTCTGGAGTCAACCCAAGTCTTCTCACAAGCAGATGGAGGAGCGATCGTAAGCCTCATTTTTTACATTCTTGTCTTTTGTTTTTTTAAGTTAGCTTAAACTAATTGATCTTACTTTTGCCTTAGCAGAACTGCCCAAGGACTTTAGTGACCACTTGAAAGCCGGGCAGACCACTTGCTCCAAGATCAACGTTTGGGCTGCTGAGAAGTGGGGGAACCGGTTCCATGCTGCTTTTATAAGGGGCAACTTAGCAAGGTCTCATCTGTGGAACACCACAGGTCGGAGAGACTTAACATGGGAAGAGCTCACCACCCAGCCTCCTCCGGATGTAGTGCTCAAAAGGACGCATGAACCGGACGTGACACTTTACTTGCCAGGCCGGGCCAAGGCCCCGAGTAAGATGAAAGGAAAAAATAAGGGCAAGAAAGTAGTGGGTGGAGCTAACCCTGCTAAAGTGGAGGAGGATGTTCCAACGCATCCGGAGGGGCCAACCCCTAGTCAAATTGATGCTGCTCTCTTAGAAGCGGTAGAGCAGGAGAGTGTTAGGCAAGAGGTTCACTCCCCAAATCCTCTAAGGGCTTCCAAGAGAGACCGTAAACGGGGAGCTGAAAGCAAAGATAGGGAGGCCAAGAAGAAAAAGACCTCTAAGGGTGACGAACTCTCTCTCCGACCTCCGGAGCCTCTTCCCCAAGCTGACCCTACAGACCCAACACAAGCAGAGGAGATACCTGGCGACTTCCAAACCGATGAGGTCGAAGGGGGAGATCTTAGCATTGATGGGGTAGACATCACTGGTCTAGGTGGGCTTGGTGAGTACTTTATCAATCTTCCTAGAGATGATTTTGCTGGGCCTTATCTCCCTCCGAGAACTTCGAACACAGTCGCTTTTAATGGTAAGACTTTTACTGTTTCAAGTGAAAGGGATGTTATAGCCCACTCTCTATTAAGCAATGTTCAGCCGGTGCTCGCGTTGGAGAAGCAAGTTCGGAATCAGGCAGACATTATTAAAGACCTCAAGTCTGACAAAGAGAGACTGTCCGATGACCTTCGCACTGCCACTTCAAATGATGCCACTCTAAAGGGGGAGAATGAAGAGCTGAAGAAAAACCAAGAGGTAAGTTCCACCAAAGTCGCCACTCTAGAGAACACTATCACAGAGCTCCGGGAAAAGTTGTCCGGATTGGAGAAAGATCTTGCCACTTCAAAAGGGGAGACCAAGGCCAAGGACCAAATTATCACCAATTTGACCAATGACAAAATTCCTCTTGAAAACGTAGTGTCCCAAGCTGCAAGGGAGAAAGCTGATCTGCTAAGGGAGCAGAAGGCCAAAATCCAAGCCAAGATTGATTCTTATGCCAACAACGTGATAGATACTCAAGAGCAGATGTATGCCAAGGTGAAATCAGACATGGTCCTTCTCTTCCACGAGAAGTTCCCGAAGAGGAACTTGGGTGATTTGTGGCTTCACGTAGAGCCTGAAGACCTCCCATATCACACAATGGCCGAAGGCGACAGGTATGGCTACTCCAGTGCATCCTCATCTGATGACGAAGGGAATACCGAGGAGAGCCCAAACGAAGAGAAAGGTGATCCTAAGGGGAAGAAGAAGGTAGATGAAGCTGAGCCACCTCAAAGGCCCAGCCTTAAATTATGAATTACTTTTTATTTTTCATGTTATCTAAACTAAAGTTCTTGGAAGGTCAAGGAATTTTTTTTATAAGTGTGTCCGGTGTCTGACCGGATAGATCTTTTACTCTTCTTGACAATTTGAAAGTCCTTGGAAGGCCAAGGCACTTAAGTTATTTCAATGAATGCCCTTGTTTTGCACAATTCTCACATTCTTTCATAATCTGTTTCAATTTTGGTGGCTAGTGTTTAAATAACCCTTAGTTATTTCATAGTGAGAGTGTTTAAATTCTCCGATGACAAATGTTTAAGTGGTCATCACTCTTTTTGTTTCAATCCGGATGGTGTGACAAAAGACAAAATAAGAACACTTCGGAAATTTTTTTAAGAAGGCATCAAATTTTATTAAAAACCCGGACACCTCATTAAAACCTCCCCGCGCCACCAGGGTATGAAAGAGTATACCCCCAAATATTTACATGGATGTTTAAACAAGTAAATATTTACACAAGTGTTACTCCAAGTACATCCGGAGGTGTTCGATATTCCAATGGTGGGTTAGAACTCTGCCATCTTTGTCTTCTAGCCAATATGTTCCAGGTTTAAGCCTTTCAACAACCATATAAGGTCCTTCCAAAGTCGGGGCCAATTTGCCGAGCAGCTTTTCTTTAGTGTGCAAGAAGACTTTCCTCAACACCTTGTCCCCCGGATGGAAATCTCTTCTTTTAACTCTAGAAGCAAATCTGCTCCTCATTAAACCCTGATAGTGAGCAGCCCTAAGGTGGGCTTTAACTCGTCTTTCTTCTATTAGATCGAGCTGACTTCTGATTGCCACTTTGTTAGCGCATTCGGAGAAGTTGTGAACACGAAATGATGGGAGAGTTGCTTCTATGGGAGCTATTGCATCCATCCCATAGACCAAAGCAAAAGGTGACTCCTGCCACTTCCCAGCAGCCCCTTCTAAATTCTTCTTTAAACCGGACAGTATAGTTCTGTTAGCCACTTCAACCTGACCATTTGCTTGTGGGTGGAAAGGTGAAGAGAAACAATGTTGTATACCCCTTGAAGCACAGAAACTCTCCATTTCCCTATTGTCGAACTGTGGCCCATTATCTGTCGTTATCTTTTGTGGAACACCAAATCTGCAATAAATGTTGGATATAATGAATTTTATAACGGCTTTTCATGTTGTTCCTGCCACAGGGGCTGCTTCAATCCACTTCGAAAAGTAATCGATAGCAACAATTATAGTTTTGCGCCCTCCGAACGCCATAGGGAGAGGCCCCACTAAATCCAATCCCCAACGAGCAAAAGGTATAGGCTCAGAGATTGACTCTAAAGGAATGGCAGGGACATGAATTTCATTGCTGTATCTCTGGCATGGGTCACACTTTCTCACCAGTTCGTTAGCATCCTGCATGATAGATGGCCAATAGTAGCCAGCCAGTAAAACTCTCCTTGTTAGAGCCCTGAATCCACAATGAGCTGATCCCTCGCCATCATGCAATTTGGAGAGGACTACTTGAGATTCATTATCCCTCAAACAACGCAAAAGAGGTTTAGTGTAAGACTTTTTATATAGAATGTCTCTCAGTATGATAAAACCACGAGCCTTGTGTTTCAGTTTTCTTGCCAGTAATTTATCCGGAGGCACGATGCCACCGGAGAGGTATTGCAGGAGAGGAAATCTCCAATCCTGTGGTTGTTTCATTTGTACTTCAATTTTTTTTTTCTTCTTTACCCATATCAAGTTGAATGGAGGGGCTCTCCAGCACATGGATCCATGGATACGACTCTATGTATGCTATGGTTGCCAATGAATCTGCTAACTCATTTTTTGTCCGGGGTATATGTTCATAAATAATGCTTTTAAACTTGAGTGCTTCATTTTTAAGGAGAAGTAAATACTTCACTAATTGTTATTTTTAGCCTCAGATTGACCTTGAGCATGGTGGATAAGAAGCTGGGAGTCACTCATTAGCTTTACCCTCTTAGCCCCACAAACATAGGCTAACTTTAAACCAGCTATAGTTGCTTCGTACTCAGACTCGTTATTGGAAGCCCTGAAAGCAAAACATATAGCCTGGTACATTCTGTCACCATATGGAGAAGTCAAACACACCCCTGCACCACATCCCATAGTGCTGGATCCACCATCCGTCCGGACGACCCAGACCTTTTTGTCTTTCAACTCAGTAGCCTGCTCCAAATCTCCGTCGGAGTGAAATTCAACCAAAAAATCAGCCACAGCTTGGGCTTTGACTGCTGTTCGGGGAGCAAAATCTATATCGAAATACCCCAATTCTACAGACCACTTAGTCATCTTGCTTGAAATGTATGCCTTTTGGAGAACATTCTTCAAAGGAAAAGATGTTCAGACGATAATAGGATGAGCCTGGAAATAAGGCCTCATCTTTCTAGCAGCTATCACCAGGGCCAATGCTAATTTTTCAAGTTTCAAATAACGCTTTTCTGCATCTATCAAGCTTTTGCTGATGTAGTACACTGGATGGGGGTAATTATCTACTTCTCTTACTAACACAGCACTGATGGCACAACTTGAAACTACCAAATATACGAAGAGTGTCTCCCCATCAACTGGTTTAAACAAGGTTTTGGGGGAAGACATGTGCTTCTTGATCTCATTGAAAGCCTCATCACACTGTGAGGTCCAATCGAATCCCTTCGCACCCTTCAAGGTTTGAAAAAACGGGGCACACCTGTCCGAAGACCTTGAGATAAATCTGTTTAAAGCAGCTAACCTCCCCGTTAGTCGTTGTACTTATGTAACATTTCGAGGCGGCTCCATTTGGAATAGAGCATTAAGCTGGTCCAGATCGGGCTGTATCCCATGCTCACTTATAATATAGCCTAGAAACTTCCCGGATTGTACTCCGAACACACATTTTTCTGGATTTAACTTTAAATTTACTTTCACCAAGTTGGTAAAAGTTTCTTTGAGGTCAGCCAAGTGCAACTGCTCATCCACACTCTTCACCATCATGTCATCGATGTATACTTCCATATTCCTTCCAATCCGATCAGCAAAGGCTTTGTTTACCAATCTCTGATAAGTAGCCCCAGCATTTTTCAACCCAAAAGGCATTACCTTATAGCATTGAAGACCCTGACAGTGACAAATGTGGTATGCTATTGATCCTTCGGAACTACTTAGATCTGATTGTATCCAGAGAAAGCATCCATAAAGGACAGCAGCTTATTCCCAGAGGTAGAGTCAACTAGCTGGTCAATCCGGGGAACCGGATACAGATCTTTTGGGCAAGCCCTATTGAGGTCTGTGAAGTCAATACACATACGCCACTTGCCATTTTTCTTTTTCACCAAGACCGGATTGGCAGTCCACAAAGGATATTGGGACTCCTAGATATGCCCCATCTTTGTGAGCATGTCAACCTCTTGCACAATAACATCAGCCTTTTCCTTGTAAAAAGCCCTTCTCTTTTGAACCACTGGTGCTACATCTTTCCGGACATATAGGTGGTGTGATATCACATCTACTGGAACCCCAGTAACATCAGCGTTGCACCAAGCAAAAACATGCTGATGGCTCTTCAAAAACTTTAGCATCTCTCTTTTCAGATCGGGTGGCATTCTGGACCCTATCTTGACACATTTTCCTTCTTCTAAAAAATGTGTTTCTACCTCTTCGACTGATATTAATACTCCAGGGGCCTATCTGGGGTCATCAATTTCACCCTCACCCCGAGAAAGCCCCCCAAATCGCTATTGCTCGTTGATAAGAACTGCCCCCAACGTCCGGGGCGCCAGGGCTGTAGCATAACATTCCCTTGCAACCTTTTGACTGCTCCAGACAACTCCCACCTGTCCCTGAACAACATATTTCAAACATTGGTGGACTGTTGAAGCCACTACATGCATCCTAGAGAGCCAAGACCTCTCTAAAATAGCATTATAGCAAGTGGGACAATCCACCATAATAAAAAGTATCCTGACCATCTTCTTGAAAGGGCCCTTGCCCAACAAAAATTCTTCCTCGAACTCCCCGATCACATCGGCTGAGCTGCCAGTAAAGCCCACAATTGATCTGTCCGAACTCTGAATTACAGCTGGATTTTTCTTTCTCTTGTATGTGTTTAAGAAAAGGATATTGGCTGAGCTTCCAGTATCCACCAAAATTCGTCTTATGTCATTGCCCCCAATAGAAGCTCCTATGACAACAACATCTTCATGAAGGCAAGCTATATCTCTTAAATCATCTTCATAAAAAACAATGAAGGGGAATGGGATTTGCGATTAATAGGAAGTCACGCCTCCTTCTAGCTGGGTAGCCAAAGTATGAACGTGTCTCTTCCTCGAAGAAGCAGTAGGAGCTGTCATAGAATCCCCTCCAAAAATTGTAAGTGACTCAAAAAACTTAATGAGCCCGGAGACTGTCCTAGAACATTCCTCAATGGTACCCACTCTATTTTGAGTTGGATCAGGATCCAAGTATTCAGATTTCACATCAAATCTTTCGATTATAACCATGGCTCCCTCCGAAGCAACATTACTTGGACCAACCCTGTGAGTATTTTCAGGCCTATTACCTCCTCTTCTTTTAACGTAAGCCCCCAACTTTCCCCTCGCAATCAAGTTCTGAACCTCTTGTTTTAAAGCTATACAATCATCGGTGGTATGGCCAGTATCATTGTGATACTGGCAGAAATAGTTATTACGGTGTTCTCTAGGGGATTATAGTGTGGTCGGTCTTCTATAGTGCACCTCTTCCTTTGTTTTATCATAAATGGTGGCCACACTTTCTTTCAATTCTGCGAACCACTCCGGTTGAACCCAAGGCCCTCTCTTATTTCTGGATTGCTGAATCTGAGCAGGTGCAGCTGGCTGAGATTGAGCTTTAGCCCTGCCATGCCCCTGTCCGGTCTCCTTCGCCTTGTTTTCGGACTGATTCTGATTGGGGGTTGGTGCCACCGGGGCAGACCTCACCTGCCTGTGCACCCTTGTTTTCTTTGTTTCATCAACGTTAATCTGCTTTCCAACCTGATTCAGCAACCCTCCCCAAGTCATAGCCTTCTTTCTGGTCACCGAATCAGCCAAATTTCCAGGGTTCAAGCCCTGTCTTAGAGATGCTATCGCAACCTGCTCGAAGCAGTCAACCAACCCATTCTCGGTGTTCACAAAACGACTTATATATTCTTTTAAAGATTTATTTGGTTCCTGAGCACAATGAATTCTTGTGTCTCCATTGCCCTTTAGCTCTTTACTCCCAACGAACTGCATTCGAAAGGCCACCCAAAAAGTATCGAAATTCTTGATACAGCCTTGTGGTAGGCTGTTAAACCATTTTAGAGCACTCCCCGTAAATGATTGGGAGAATGCTCTGCAAAGTAGCTTATCATCGTCATCAAAATTCATCATAAAGTTCTTAAATTGCTCCAAATGGTTGTCCGGATCAGTACTGCCATCGTACTTTTCCATTTTGGTGCTATCAAACCTCTTAGGGAGGTTTCCAGACATAATTTTAGAAGACAATGGAGATTGCCTCCAATTTCGGCCACAACTGAACACGGTATCTTCATTGGGAGTTGCAAAGATACCTGGTTCATCGTGGAAAGCAAAAGGATCCATCAGCATCCGGTCTACATGCCTCCGGCTGTGAGATGACCCTTTGCCGATATTCTTCTTCATCTTTCCACGTCTATCCCTTTTTCTCGAATATTTTTTGATCTGCTTTTGCTTCTTTTTAGTTCGACCCTCATCGCTGCTAGAGGATAAGGATTCTTCAACTCCCTCATCACCCGAAGAGCTATCAGAAGACTCTGAGCCTGAGTCAGAACTCTCCACTGGCTTGGACCGGTGAGACTTTTTGGAGCTGGCATGAGTCTTCTTGGTGCTTACATGAGTCTTCGAAGGCTCATGCTCTCTAGGGTTATCGGTATGATGAGCAATTGATGCTTTCGATTTTTCTTTTATGCCCATCCTAGCCTTTTCAGCCCTCGGAGCTTCTATCTCGCCTTTTAGCCTATCGCGCTCCTCGATGGTGTATTCATCGTTTTCACCCACCACTTCGAGCAAAGCTGGTGGCACTTCCGGGTCGTCCGGATTCATTCAGACTGACTTTTCTTGTTGGTTTTGAATGCTCGATTCAGGCACCTTCGTGCTCCCACTGTGGTCGCCAATTTGGTGTGGTTAATTTATGTCTGAGGGTAATTGGGTAATTTGCTCAGAGTTTTGTGGAAGTTTATGGGTATTTAATATTTTGAGTAGAGAGTAGAGGGAGAATTAAGTTGCCTGGTTGCAGTTAATTTTCATTACGCATATTTAATGCAGGTGGTTGGGTATTTATACCCTTACATTTGGGCTTTATGGGTTTTTGGGTCATGTTTAATGGACCCGAGTCATGTTTAAAGACCCATGAGCTCTTAGTAGGGGAGCAAGCAGCTTAGTCAAGAAGTGTTTAGGTTTTTTTAGTACTTTTGTCATAGTTCGAACAGTCCAATGGGCTAAGTGTTCGAAGTGGTCTGTCCGGTCCAGTGGCCTTGGTCCGATCTGTCCCTGCCCGGAGAGGAAGCAGTTTCCGGACTCATCACTGATAGATGTGAAACGTGCATATTCTTTGTACAGATAGATGCTAGATGCGAAACTATATAATGAGAAACCATTGAAAATGTAATTTTTTCTAAAAAACAATTCAAAACCTATCATGAATGGTACTAGTTTTGTTCGTCTTAAAAAACAAAACCAATAATATTTTTGGATTTTTTTTCCGAGTTACGGTTTAAAAGATACAAAAATTTTAGTTTTATATTTTAGAGTGTAAACGAAAAAGACTGTTACAAAGAATATGCGAAACGTTTTTTTTGTAGATGCGACAACTTTTTAAGTGTGTACTGGCAGATGCAAAACCAGATAACTATGATAGATACGAAACCTGACCAACTATGATAGATGATAAACCATGCCAACTATGATAGGTGTGAAACCTGACCAATGCTAAACCATGCCAACTATGATAGATGCGAAACCAGACATGTAATAGATGCAAAACCATATAATGAGAAACCAGGGCAAAATATAACTGTTTTAGAAAAATTCAAAACATATGATGAATGATACTACTTTTGATCATCTTAAAAAACAAAACCAATGACATTTTTAGATTTTTTCCCAAATTACCATTTAAAATATTCAATTTTTTTAATTTTTAATTTTATAGTGTTGAAAAAAACAACGGTTACGAAGATACGCAATCATTTTTTTTACCAAATGTAAATTCTCTCTGTGTTTTAAATTGGATATATATATATATATATATATATTAGATACAAAATATGTTAGTTTTATATCAGGTTTGTAGAATAGTTTGATCCATACATAAATTTATTGTTTATTTATCTCTACAGATATAATTTTATTAATAATAAATAAAATTTTCAAACTGGAAAAAAATTACTCTAAAACTTTTTAAAAATCATAAAAAGATCAAACATATACAATTTTTTATATACATATTTCAACATACTCATCCGCAAGACGATTTATCTATCAAATATAAAAATATACAGGTCAATATCCAAAATAATATTTTAAACAAATTTATAGAGTCTACTACCTAATTCAATATGTTTTATATATTAAAGAATGTTACTAACTAAATGGTATGCGAAGCATGACCAAATACTTATTCAGTAAACGAAATTGTATTCTCTATTACGGGGTGGTTTTTACTAATGATATTTAACCACATATAACTATTTTATTTTTAAAATATTTAAATTTTAAAATATAATAATCTATTATTGATAGAAATAAAAGTTATATAGATTCAATTATTTTATTTTTAACTTGTAAATTGAAATATAGGACCGTAAAAATGATTATCATTTTCTGTATATTATTCAACTGTTTTAACTATCGTAATATAAGATGAGGAAAATCTCCCGCTTGCTGCAGGTTATATATATATAACCAAAAAAATTATACACATTTATAGAAAATATAAGTCATATAAACATTAAAGGTAATATAAAATAAACATATGTAAACAAAAAATTACAAATAATCTTTTTACTATATATAAAATATAGATAAATAAAATATCAGAAATATAGTATTATGGTTAAATTTAAAATATGGAACACAAATTATTAAAACGATAACAAAGTTTCAAATAATCAATCTACTTAACAAGGTTTATTTTAGTACTTTGTTTTTTCAATTCAGAAAGTAGGGCTCTGAGACGGATATTTCAGATACGAATCTGTCCATATCTGAATTCGAAGCCGAAATTCGAAGTCACTATCCGAATCTGATTTTTAAAAATAATAATATCCGAATCCGTATTTGACGGATATTATAGACCTGTTGGGATCAACAGGGTCTGGTGGAGATAGTCTCTGAAGGGCGAATAATTATTTCTTCTCCTAAGGTGACTTTCTTCTTTTTAGCACCATTCTCGTCACTGGTGGCCCTCATTTTCCGGTCCTTCTTGGGAGGCTTTGGTGGGTTCCGCGACTCTCCTGCATCTCTTACTGTTTCAGCCTCTACCACTTTGAGCAGAGCAGCGTCGATTCCCTCTTGGTTCCCCGAACCAGTCCCCTATTCGAATCGGAATATCTGAATTTCCACTGATTTTCTTAACTAATTGCACTATCTGTTGGACTACTTTTATAGGCGTCTTAGTAGAAAACCATATTCTCATTTTAGATGTGGGATAAGGATAAGAAAATTTTACTTATTTTGAAAAGCCATCATATCTTTTATAGAAAGCTTGGTAGCAATTCTTTTCCACATTTTAGACGTGGGATAAGAGTCATAAGACTAAAAACGATATACTTGTTAAAAAAACACCATGTGTTTTATAAACAACTTGGTAGCAACTGTTTTCTAACTTTAGATGTGGGATAAGATGCAATTTGTTTTAAAAAAACAACCCTCCATATTTATGGCAAACTTTGTTAGCAATTTGTTTTGCTTTTTACAATGTCGGGTAGCTAAAAAACATGCTTAAATAAAAAAAATTATATGTATCTATGTATAAAATCTCGGGTATCGGATATTTCGAATACGGATATGACCATATTTATATCCGCTATTTTCGGATACGAATTCAGATACGAATATTATCTGTTTTCTTTCGAATACGAATATTATCCGTGTTCTTTCGAATACAGATATTATCCGTTTTCTTTCGAATACAGATATTATCCGTTTTCTTTGGATTCGATATCGAAGATTTCAGTCGGATATCAGATTTTTTGGATTTTTTTGATAGCCCTACCTTGATCATGGTTTTCCATTGCAACGCGTCTCTCAGTAGGTTCTATTTCAATCCAGGATTTAGTCACTACCATTGATGCCTTGACGCTGATGAATGCTTTCAGAATTCCCACAGACGGCGCCACAAATCTTAAAGGGAAATCTAATAAGTATTTGCCAAAGTAGTAACTTTTTATTGATTCAAGAACATAGATCGTTCTACATATTTTGGTCCCTATTTATACTCTTACATAACAGTTACAATATAGCCATTTATTACGTGACATTATTATTCTCGCACGTAGACCATTATTATTGTTAATAGTCCTAAAATTACAGCCATTATTGTGAGAGTAATGCGTTATGCGGGTTGACCAATAAATATCTTTGATTTCATTGATGACCCTCTTTTCAAGTTATTTATCATGCGCGATCGACCGTGTTACTTTGCTCTAGCTCGGAATACCCTCTGCTTGGTAATAGCCTCTACTCAGTTTACCTTACGTTTGGATCTTCCCCTTCTGCTTAGTCCTGCTCGGCTTGACCTTCATATTCATTAGCTTGAGTTCCTGGTTGCGCGTGGCTCTATGCCCGGATTGTTTCATTTGAGCCCGAGCCTCGATCAGGCTCTTTTAATTACTTTATTTAACGTCGGTTTGGTTTGTCCTTTGCGAGGCGATTAGAAGCGCTCTTATTCGAGCTTCTGCTATGTTGGTATAACCATTTTATGGTGGAAATAGAGTAAAATACACGGTTAGTCCTCCATGTTTATCACTTGTATCAACATAGTCACTTTCCTTCACTTCTGCATAATACTCATCCTCTTCGTTTTAAACATTTGCAAATATAGCGCACCCCCCCCCCCCTCCGCACATATAAACCATTTAAAAGTGACATGTGGCACTTAAATTCTAAGTTTTGTATCAGTTTTGGTCCCCAAATCCTAAGTTTTGTATCACTTTTGGTCCTCCGGAATATGCAGAAGGACTAATTGTGCAAATTTTTAAAATGAAGGGGATGAGTTTTATGCAGAAGTGAACGAAAGGGACCATGTTGATACAAGTGGTAAACATGGGGGACTAACAGTGCTTTTTAGCCGTGGAAACATCATACTGTCTTTGGGCAGATCCGGTGGTCTTCGGTCTCTTATTCACATATTTCCAATGATATCGATATGGATGTTATTGACCTCGTCATATATAATACCAAGTAAAATATAGAAGATAATATAATTTTTCAATTTTGAAGCTATTTTAATTGTTTATATTCAATTATTGATGCATTTGTTTGCGATTACATGGTCTATATATTAGGAAATGGAAGTTGTTCTTTTACATTGCAATCACAACCTCTCGATCCTTTATTCCAGTGTACTATGTACTATAGAATGAGAATAATGAGCTATAACATGTAATAACTTGAGTTTGGACTTGATAACAAGCTTGAATTTGTTTCGTTGTTTATACAGATTTGGGCTTGGTTAACGCGTAACCTAATATATAAAACCAAACTCTTGAGGTAAAATCAAACAAATAACTCAACCCTAACTCATTCATAACGAAATTCCTCTCCTTGAGTCCACACACAACTCATCATTCTCTCCAAACCTAGTTTTCATCTTCGATTGGCCCTACTATTGGTAGGCGTAGATGATTTTAAGGTGGAGGCTCATTCAGTCAAGCTTTCTTAATCTCATTTTCACTTAAAACAATGGCTAAAAACTTTCGTTATTCCTCGTAGTTAGGCACTTGTTTCAAAACTGTCACTCAAGTTATATTTGTCTCAAAATTTCCATTTTTGGTGGTTTTCTTGACATTTATGGTCACTAGCGGTAGCGGTGACTAAAAATGCAAAAAAGACCAACACTAGTGACCATTGTTGAAACAAATGACTGTTCTGATACAAAAATTAAATAAATGTCTGTTTTGAAACAAGTGACCAACTTCGGTGACTAATTATGATTTTTAGCCTAAGACAATATATAAAACTTTGACCGGATATCGCTTTGTAAATTAGTATGTGATAAAGTGTGTCATCTTCCTATGAAATTAAAACATCAATCGTATTAGACTACAAAGTTACTAAATTTTAGTTCCAAACTAATTAAAAAACGGCTACTTCAAATAAACGAGTTCGAAAATTTCTTAAATAAAATTTATAGAAAATCACGTATTTACAAAACTATTATATACAAAAACGTTTTTGTCAATGATTATAATAATGTGAAGTTATATATGTACTATATAAAATGTTTGAGATTATTATTTAATATTTTGGTAGTTTTAATTAAATATTTTAGATAGTTTATTAGATCTTGAAATTAATAATCTATTGATGCTTAAATTATGTTTGAGATTATTATTTAATATTTTTGTATTTTTAATTAGATATTTTAGATAGTTTATTAGATCTTGCAATTAATAATCTATTGACGCTTAAAATTATGTTTTTTAAAATTGTTTGAATTTTTAAATGCTGTATCTCTCTCAACCGTTAGTTTTTATATAGTTTATTTGATTTTTCAACTATACTATATCCTTAAAATATATTTATAAAGTAGTTTGAATCTTTAGATATTTAGATATTTATATATTTCAAATATTAGAGATTTTAAATAGTTTATTATTGTTGGAATTTTTAGATCTTTCAACTATTATATATTTTAAATAGTTTATTCGATCTTTCAACTAATAGTTGATTAGATCTTGAAAATATATCTTTAAAGATTTTAGAATGTTTAGATAATTTATATCTTGGAAATATGAGATATTTCAAATAGTTTATTATATCTTTCTCTTAAATATCTTTAGATGTTTGAAATAGTTTATATGTTTTTCAATAATCTGGGATACATTTTATGTAATGATGACTCCCTCTCGGTATTCTTCTACTCATTGAAGATGTTCTAGCGACATCTATTTGGGCCTTTTTAATATTTCATTTAGAAACCATTAGAAATATGGAATGAAAATAAGATTCGATGTATAATGATTGTGTGAGAATTATGAAGATAGTTGTGAGAATAATGAACAAGAAGTGACTTTTTTATATGATTTGTTTATTGCAAATCAGATATCTTATTTGGAAAATTGGATATCTTATTTTTAACTTTCTTTATTTAATATTTTGATCAAATCGGATATCTGATTTGATCAATATTTTTTTTTATTGTTGATCAAATTGGATATCCAACTTGTTCCATTTTTTAGTTTCTTCTCTATAAATAGATTAGAAACTCATGCATTTTTATTCAATATTGTTCTTCTAAAACCTCTCAAGACCAATTGATTCATTTACTACTATAGTCTCTCAAACAAATATATTCTTTTATATTATTCTTCTAAAATCTTAAAATGAAATTTTTAATCAATATACTTAATCATATATGCTTGACAGTGAAGGATCAATGGTAATTTAAGTGTTTGGTATACATTTTCTTTTCTTCTACTTGTGCGATTGTTTGAAATTTATCTCATTTACTTGTTTTTCAGATTATAATCTCTCAAATCAAAGAAAACAAACTATGAAGGCTAATGGATAAAGTTTATAGTCATGACAACCAAATTAGTATTGGGCATTCTTGTTAACAAAACTGTGTCATATTTTGGATAAGTTCCAATATAAACTTAAAATACACATCGTAAGAAAAAAAAAATATATCATGAAAGTTATGATAATAATAATAATAATTCTCTTAAAATGTGTATTATATATAATATTAGGAGTTCCCTAAAATACGACATAATTTTATTAAAAATAATTTCAGTTTCTATTTGGTAATCATCAGTGCAAAATTTATCCATCAGGCTCTGTAGTTTTTTTAATTTGATAGATCAGAGTAGTTATCTCGAGAGGTTTTGCAATATGGTAGTTCAATATTAGAACATTTGTACAACTCTTGGCTCACAAGAGTATACAATATGAAATGCTTCAATCAATAAAAAATATTTTTTATCCTTAAATCTCATAATGTAACAATTTTCATAATCTTTTACCATTTATAAAATAAACAAACTATAACAAGTTATACTATTATCCAACTATACCAATTATATTATCATTAGTAAGTAATGATCAAAATATAACAACACTTATAGTACTTATAATCAAACTATAATAATAATCAAAATAAAATAATAAAATTATATTACTTTTAAATTATTATACACAAACTATATAACAATTTTTTATCAAACTATAACAATATTTATACTATATGTGCTATAAAATAAAATATAATTGATAGGTGTGATGTTAATAATGTAGTTTTCTACCAAGACCGTGACCATCGTGACCGTGTTCAGCCGTAACCGTAACAGTAAATCTCCCCATGCTATATTTGAGTAGTAGGCTTAATATCATGCTTAAGTTTGTTTTGTTCTTTCAAGCGTCGTAGGCTTGATTAACCCGTAACCCAATAAATGAAACCAAAGTCTTTAGTTGACATCAAACGAATAATTCAACCATAACTCACTCAAAACACAAGTCTTATCTTCGAGCGACACTTAACTCACCATTTTCCACCAATCTTATCTTTCATTTTCGATTGGCTTCACTATTGGAAGGCTGTTATGATTTCAAAGCGTGGCTCATTCAATCAAGATTTTGTTAGGCTAATAACTCAATTCACCCCTCAAACAAAGCGATGAAGTGGTGAACTCGAGGTTCACCTTTAAAAAGAGAAATTGACTATAAGAAACAAATTTTGTAAGGATCTCTGCTATTTTCTCATGTAAGGGAACGTAGAGGATGCTAAAAAATCTTATCTTACAAAATTTTCTATAAAGTGGAATCGATCTTGATATGCTTCATTATTACATGAAAAGCTGGATTGGAGGCAAGAGACCTTGCACCAAGGTTATCCCACTATATAATCGATGAACGAGAACTCGAGAGTCTAGTATTCAGACTTTGTACTTGATCGAGCATCGATGTTTTGCTTCTTCGAGGACCAAGAGACTAAAGTCTCCCTAAAACATACACAATAGTCACATACATAGTGGTGATCATCTAAGAAGAAGGCCCAATCAGCATTAGTATACCCACTCACCTGAAGATCAGGGTTGGGTTTTATGTGTGATAAGGATATGAAATGTTATGGGCCTAAATGCAATACAATTAAAGTTGTAAATGATAAATTGTATAGTTGAAAGAGGAGATTTAAACTACTTGCAAATATAAGGGGTTGAAGTAAAATTTATCCATTTTTATAAATGATTTATTTAAACTAAGTCGGATGCGCCTATAAATAAAGACTGATGCAATAAATAAAGGGTAACAATCTTTAGAATGGGATTATTTTCTCTCTCTTACTTTCTTTATGTACAATTAAACTTTATCTTTTACTTTCTCTCTCAAAAAACAAGATTCAAACTTAAAAAATTATCGATCACAATGGGAGTTCAATTCATTTGGTACCTTGATTGCACGTAAAAAACAAAAAATTGTAGAATTATTGTTCATATTATATAGCTCTAAATCGATATGGAACCAGGAAATGAGGTTGATCTAACAGTTTGGAAAGAAATCGAAACTTTGAGATATGATCTATGTAGGGAAGAAATTAAATAAGATGATCCAGTTCCGGTACAACAAGGTCATTCAAATATCGAGGTTTGAATTAATCAATTGTTGGACAGAATAAAAACATTGAATGGAAAGTATACTCAAATTGAGCAACATATTCATTCAGGTAGGCTAAAATATGAAGTGCGACAAGTTGAAGAGAAATACGAGCTGGAAAATAAATATGAAGGATTGTATACAGCTCATCATATTCGAATCGACCAGAAGAAAAAACATGTTGAGTCAGACAAAGAACATCGTACTTCACAAAAAAGAAAGAAATATAAACACATGTATATCACATCTAGTGATAATAAATTTGATAATTCAAAATCTGAGGAAGGCTTGTTTAAGCAGAGAAAATATCGGGGATTTTTGGAAGGAGAGATAATCCGACATCAAAAATCACACAAGGAGTATAAACCAAAAAAGGACAATAAACCGTGTTATATAAGGGATATATAATGGTGTGATGGCAATACATCTAATCAATACAGAGGTATAGCTTATTAAAAATTTTATGTTATTTTGAGAATAAGGGGAGATGAACGGTACATACAAGAAGTAAGCTGGAGAAATTCTCCTTTAACAGTTGAAATTAGTTCATTTACTCTTCCAAAGCGCTTTAATATTTCCAAGGTTGAAAAAATCGATGGGATGGGATGCAGGATCCTGATGATTATATTGAACAATTCAAGAACTATATGATCAGCTTTGAAGATGATGATAGGCTAGTATACAGATCATTTTCTCAGACCTTCAAAGGCACTATTTTGAAATGGTATAACAGGATTATGAGGGGATCTATTGCCAATTTCAAGGACTTCTATACATCTTTTCAACAAAATTTTATAAAAAGTAAAGAAATATGATTAAATGACGACACTATAATACACTGAAAGCAGGTTGTGGGTGAAAAGTTGAAAGATTATACAAAGTGTTTTGTTCTAAGAAAAGCAGGGTTGGATGATTGTGAAGAGTTAGTTGTTGTTGAAGAGTTTAGACAAGGTTTATTTCAAAGTGATTCAGCAAATAAAACAACAAAAAGGAGAGCATTAACTTTTGGAGCACTTATGGCTCAAGTCGAGGACCAAATTAAAGTTGAAAAGTCAACTAGGGTTCGAGGAGAGGCTGGATCTAGTCAAAAGAATTCAAGGCGTGTGTCAAATAATCAAGGACACTCTTCGAATTATTAGTCACCTCGTACAATGAATAACAACAATTTACCTCCTCGAATTGAAGGGTTTCCGACTCAAGTTACAGATTATTAGTTTCAAAGACCGATGCCAAATCCGTGGATAAGGCCAGAGTATCATGCTGATTTAACTGAGAATGTTTTTGCTATTTACGAAAATTCCAAAACTCATATAATTTTTAAAAAGCTAGCTCAACAAAAAGACCAAAAGAAAAGCGTAACAACAGATTTTGCAAGTATCATATTGATATTGGGCACGAAACTGCAGATTTTATAGCTCTAAAGAAGAAGATAGAGGATTTAATAGAAAATGACAAGTTATCTGCTTTTGTTAAGGAGCAAAGTAGTGGATCGATAACTCAAAGCACATTTGCACAACAAATTGCTAATCCGAATTCGAAGGAAGAAAGTGCATTGATGATTATATATTCTAAATGTGATGAGTTTGATGTAGCCTCAGAATATTTGGACACACATCCATATCGATTAATTTTGATGGTTGTGGATGAACTAGTATAGCAAGAGAGAGTTCAAAGCTTAGGTGAGTATTTTGAATCCTTAGAAATCTTTGGGGGAGATTTTATCTTTGGTAATACAAATAGTTTAATAAAAAGACATGTTGTCAGTTTAGCAACTCAGGCAGAAGGAATAATGTCTACTCATATATATGGCAAGAAAGATACTCCTTTTAATTTGTTCAATGAGGATGATTTGAGGGGAATAACTGGCCCTCGTGAGGATGCAATGGTTATAGGAGCCTAGATGATGTAGTTGCACGAGCCCATGGCTATATGACCCTTTTGGATAAACGAAAACGGGCTTTATTTGGGGCCGATGTATCAGAATTAGGCGTTGCGACCACTCAAATCAAACCCGTGTAGAGCCCAACAATTTTTGAAAGTATTACAGCAAGATGAAGTCCATGCCCTAAATTCCATCGTTTAAATCCTCGTTTTGCTGTGTTGAATTTTATGCATTTTCCTATTTTTGTTGGATTTTATTAAAATACTTAATCAACTCCAATCGCTTTAAAATTAGGTTTGGATTTATTTTATTTCATAAGGAAAAAGCTGTAATTTTGGGCTAGGGTTTCAAACACTTTTATAAAAGGCTCACAAACCCTAGTTTTGCCTCAGACTTATTTGAATAGAATTTGATTTTTTTATGAAGTCTCTTTTACTCTGACTTAGGGTTATATCTATCTATGTTTCTGTTGTTCCTCTTTCTTTCTCTGTATTTTCAGTCGCTTGTTCCATCTCGTAGGTTGGCGCTACCATATTGGTATCAGATTCAGAGTTCCTACGGCGTGAGTAACGAAGGTATGCCGCCAAAGCGATCCTTGCGGGGGAAGTCCACTCTTTCGATCGTCGAATCGATTGACCGTGAAGAATTAGGTCAATTCCAATCCCATGTTGGTGAACAGATGTACTCGTTAGGAAATCAGATAAGAGACGTACATGAAGCACTACACAAGCTGTTGAACAACCAAACCAACGCATTTTGAGCTCCAGGTTCGAGCAACCAGCCGTCAAGATCTGAGAGAGAGAATGGCCGCAAGCGGAATCCGTTTCCTCCTCGACGAGAACAAGTTAGGGGTCACTATTACCCACAAAATTATCGTGAACAAGTCTTTGAGTAGCCACCAACGAAACATTTTGATCTGAACGCCAACAACCGGTGGGAATCTGGATTCAGACTAGAGATCCCAGAGTTCGAAGGGGGTCTTGAACCGGAGGAGTTTTTTAGATTGGATCGCCGCACTTGAAGAAGTCCTTGATTTTAAGGAGGCTCCGGATGCAAAACAGGTACAGTTGGCTGCAACTAAGTTCGGAGGCCAAGCTGCATCCTGGTGGCAACAGCTCAAGCAGACCAGATCAAGGCAAGGTAAGCAAAAAATAACAACTTGGGCTAAGTTTGCGGAGCATTTGAGGGCTGCGTTTTTGCTTTACAACTATGGGCATATAATGTATCAGCAGTTCCAAAACCTTAAACAAGGGTCAAGGACCGTTGACGAATACACTAACGATTTTTTCAAGCTACAAAACCGTGTCGATATTTCTGATTCACCAGATCAGCTAGTATCTCTCTCTCTCTCTCTCTCTCTCTCTCTCTCTCTCTATATAGGGGGGATGAGACAGCAGTTTCAGGACCAGCTGAACATGTTCGACCCTGTGAATGTGTGTAAAGCACATAAGCGCGCACTGCATCCGGAGAAAGCCCTTTCACGAAGGCCTTATGGAGGAGATACCGCCAAAAAAACTCCATTGTCGTTCTAAAAAATGACAATTCCATGACCTAACCTATGAGTACCAACTGCTGCTCCTATGCGTATAAGTGCTAATTTGCAGGTCCCTAGTCGCACAATTACTTCCTCACAGATCCGGTGTGACCATTGTCACGAACTAGGGCATGTTTCTTTACAGTGTCCAAAATTACGACCACGGTCGCAACAATCGAGGGGTCTGTTCGCTGACAATGCTGATTTTTACCTGGAGGGCAAGCCGCAGTATGATGAGCAACCAGGCGATGCTATTAATGAGGTTCAAGAGGACCAGGTTACAGGAGGAGATATTAGTTAGGCATTGGTTTTAAGGCGTATCTTTCTGACCCCAAAAGCCGGAAGTGAAGAGGATGATTGGCTACGAAACAATATTTTCCAGTCGGCTTGTACTATTGGGGTATAGGTATGCAAATTCGTTATTGATTCAGAAAGCTTCAAAAATGTTATCTCTGAAGAAGCTATGCAGAAGCTGGCCCTAAAAATAGAAGACCACACAAACCCATACAAGCTTTCCTGGTTAAAGAAAGGTAGTAAGGTATATATCTCTAAAAGACGTCATGTATCTTTCTATGTTGGTAACTATAGGGATAAAGCATGGTGCGATGTCATTGGGATGGATGTGTGTTACTTGTTGATAGGCCGACCCTGACAATATGATAGAAGTGTCACATATTATGGTAGGAGGAACCGCTACAATTTCACATGGAATAATGTCAGGTTCATATTAACACCAACTAGAGAGGCATCCCCAAAACCTGCCCTTACAGTATCAAAGGAGTCGGGTAAGAACTTTCTCGCTCGAAACGCGTTCATTGAACATGCCAATAAAACCGGGATTGTCTATCTTTCGGTGGTTAAAGAATTTAGTATTGATCAATTTGTTGGTATACCTGAGCGAGTTCAACCGCTATTAGCAGAGTTTTCTATTGTTTTTCCCGATAATCTACCGACAGGTCTTCCTCTATTGAGAGATATTCAGCACCAGATTGACCTAGTATCGGGTGCTAGCCTACCAAACCGATCGCATTATCGGATGAGCCCAAAAGAGCATGAAGAGCTCCGTAGAGAGGTGGAAGAACTATTCACGAAAGGCCACATCCGTGAGAGTTTTTGTCCTTGTGCGGTTCATGCACTATTAATACCAAATAAGGATGGCTCAATGAGAATGTGTGTGGATAGCCGGGTTATCAACAAAATTATAGCTAGGTATCGGTTTCTCATTCCTCACTTTGCTGATTTACAAGATTAGTTGAATGGTGCTACTGTGTTTACAAAGCTGGATTTGAAGAGCGGATATCACCAAATTCGTATTTGTATGGTCTCCTTTTAGAGATGGTTCATACATAATTCCAGCACTGACATGGCTCCTATTACAGAGTGTATGAAGGGCAAGACATTCTGCTGGACCTCTAAAACAGCTAAGACGTTTGAAGAAATCAAGGTAAAACTGACCACTACACCGATTATGGTTTTACCTGATTTCTCTACAGGATTTAAACTGCATTGTGATGCGTCCGGATTGGGCATTGGAGTTGTACTCAACCAACGAGGTCGCCCTAATGCATACTTTAGCGAGAAGTTAAGTGGAGCTAAAATTAACTACAGTACCTATGAAAAGGAATTATATGCACTTGTACGAGCTTTGAAGAATTTGAGTTCTTGCTTGGCCTACAATTACTTTGTTCTGTACACCGATCATGATGCTTTGAAGCATCTGCAGAGTCATGAGAAACTCTCTCCTCCCCCCCATGCACGTTGGGCAGTATTTACTCAACAATTTATCTTTTCCATTAAGAATACTTCAGGGGAAGTTAACCGCATAGCTGACGCATTGAGCCGACGCAGTATGATGATTCGTATGAAAGGAGAAGTTGTGGTATTCGAGCTGATAAGGATGTACTCGCTATCAATCCATATTTTGGTCATATTCTAGAGGACATCAACGCAGGGTTTGAGAAAAGATTTTGCAGTCAGCAACGGTTACCTCTTCAAAGGTAATTTACACTGTGATCCTGAGGGCAGTTTGAGGTTATTGATTGTACAGGACAAACACAACGAGGGGAATAAGGGTACTAATCAAACCCTTCACTCTGTATCCGGTCAGTGCTTCTGGTCGCATTTGAGGATAAATGTTATCCGTTTTGTAGCTGGTTATCGGGTTTGCCAGGTGGCAAAAGGTACATCCTCCAATGCAAGCTTATACCTACCACTCCCAATACCGGAAGGACCGTGGCAAAGTGTCAACATGGATTTGGACTATGGGCTACCAAGAACACAGAGAGGTAACGATTTTATTTTTGTAGTGGTTGACACGTTTTCTAAGATGGCCCACTTCATTGCATATAAGAAAACCACAGATGCTGTGAATGTTGCTAATTTATACTTTCGTGAGGTCTAACGCTTACATGGTCTACCCTTGAATATCGTTTCTGATCGCGATACGTGGTTTTTCAGGCATTTTTGGGGGAGTTTTTGGCGCCTCACAAACACAAAGCTGAGTTTTAGCAGCGCGTATTACCCGCAGACAAACGACCAATCTGAGGTAACTAATCGAACGTTAGGTAACATGTTACGCACAGAGGTCTCTAAGAACTTGAAAGCATAGGATTCCCGCATTTATCACGTTGAGTTTGCCTACAACAGGCACCACTAGCGCAATACTGGGTATAGTCTCTTCACGGTAGTCTATGGTTATAACCCACGAGGTCCTATGAATTTAGCTTTCGCAACGCCAGAAATTCGGTCATACCAGAGATTTTGTCTAAGCCTCGAGGCTATTTTTATATATAACAGTGTCTGATTTGCTGTAAGTGATGTTTTCATATGCGAAGACAATGGATTTTCAAAGCCAGACTATTATGTTATTAAAGGTTTGTTAGCATCAGAGAAAAGGTATTTGAAACTTGAAAATTTTTCTTTGGCTTTAGTAGTTGCTGCTAGGAAAATGCGAATTTATTTTCAAGCTCGTGCCATTATGGTTCAAACTTTTTTTCCACTAAAGAATGTGTTACAACGACCAAAACTTTCTGGTAGAATGATGAAACGGTCAGTAGAATTGGGAGTTTTGACATCATTGTCGCTCCTCGAACAACTATCAAAGCTCAAGCTTTAGCTGATTTTCTAGTCGAAATTCATTCGAGCTCATCAGATGAGGGGACATATAAAGAGGACTTTCCAGAAACTTTGACTTGGGTGGTTCAAACAGATGATTATTCTAGCATATTAGGCTATAGCGCATGCGTTCAATTAGTTGCTCCTTTAAAGGAGGCAATGTATCAAGCTATCCGGTTTGGTTTTCATGCATCAAATAATGAGGCTGAGTAGGAGGCAACGTTAGCTGGTTTAAGGCTTGCAAATATGTGTGGAGTATCAACAATTTCTTCGGAAACAAATTCGTTACTAGTGGTAAATCATATGGCAGGTGTATCGAAGGCCAAGAAAGATCAATTAATTTTGTATATGTGCGAGGTTCGAAATTTGACTCTTTTATTTGCGAAATTGATTGTACAACATATTAACCGAGGAGATAATAGAGTTATGATTTTTTTGGCAACAATTGCTTATACAGAAGAATATCCATAGATATTGTTACAGGAGAGTCCTTAGATTTTTACACGATCAGAACAATGTAAATATGTCGAGGAAGTAATTGTCACTCCATGCATAATTCAAAGTGATTAGAGGTCTGATATCCTTAATTTTTTACTAAGAGGTATGTTACCTGAAGATGCACAGCTGGCTAAAATGTTAAGGTATAATACCCTTGGTTATGTTTTATTGGATGAATTGTTATATAAAAAATATTTAGACCATTGCTCCGTTGCTTGGATAAGCAAGAATCTCAAGAGATTTTATCTGAGTTTCATAATGGTGAAGGTTCATCTCACTGCGGTTTCAAGTCTCTGACGCGTCGGGTTTTGTTGGCAGGTTATTATTGGATTTCATTTATGAATGATGCTAAGATCTTAGTTTGACGCTATGATACTTGTCAAAACCTTTCTAATTCTATTCACAAACCAGTAGTACTACTTTCGATATCCGAAGCTATCCCTTTCATAGATGGGGAATCAATTTGGTACGAGCATTGCCTATGGCCTCTAGAGGATGTCAAATGATTATAGTAGTGGTAGATTACTTTTGGAAGTGGGTTGAAGCTTAACTGTTATCTGATACAAAGCCAAGGATGTTATTAAGTTCATTGTGAATAATATCTGTTGTCGCTTTAGGATTCCTCGGAAAATCACCACAGACAATGGTGCTCAATTTAACAATAGATAAATGACTTCTTTTTGCGCTTCGAGGGGTATCACACAGTGTTTTTCTATAAATTTTCATCCCCAAGCAAATGGTCAAGTTGAAGTGACTAATAGGTCTATATTGGAAAGTTTGAAGAAAACTTTAACAGGATCTGCAGAGGAATGGCCTTCCTATTTGCAAGAGGTATTATAGGCTTATCGTACAACTCTTTGAGAGGACATTCAAGAAATATATTTTTCCTTGGTGTATGGTATTGATATTATTAGTCATACAAATTCTACTTTACCTTATTATAAAGTACTTCACTATTCTGAAGAGGTAAATGAAGAGGCAAAAAGAACGAACCTAGAATTGATCGAAAAGCGAAGAGTTAGAGCTCATTTGAATATGGGTCATTATCAAAATTTAACGAGGAGTCGATATAATTCGAAGGTGAGAATGAGGGATTTTAAAGTAGGTGACAAAGTCTTAAGGAAAGTATTCCTCCATACAAAGGACAAGAGACTTGGAAAGGTGGCCCTGAATTGGAAGGCTCCTTTAATGAATTCCGACTTGTTGGCATGGAACATATGATATTGTTCTTCAATTTGTTTGCCAAATATTTCTCTCATCTTTTTCTCTACAGCATCTTTTTTTTACATAAGATCATATCTTTAGCCATGGTTTCCAAATAGCTTCGAGCGGAGTTTACTTGTGTGCATAATGACTTTTCTCCTGATTTAAGATTGGAAAAAGGTTGTAGTACAAGTAAAACTTCTTTGGATGGCTCGTGGATGTGGATGCACATTTGGTTATTGTAAGTCATGAAAGCAGAAGAGGAAGCTAGGGGAAGATTTGAATTCAGAGTTTCATGTAAAAGAGGAGTAGTAATATGATGGCCAATTTGATGAAGTTGCTCTTGGATCTATTGGACCCTCAGATCCATATCTTTGTAGAGGTCTTGAAGATTTTCTGTACTAATGGGCTCATCACGTATAAAATGGCCATTTCCTTGGTGATCTTCCACTGAAGTTTTTTCAGCTTCAGAAGGAGGCATTTTAGCTTCGGAAATAGGCACTTCTGAGACAACTTATTTAGAATTCTTTTTATTCTCTTAGCTGGTGACGTTTTTGAAGTATGCTTTTTCTTTGGGGAAACAATTTTCTTTCGTTTTGGAGAAGGTTCAACCTCGATTCCTTCTTAATTTGTTGGAAGAATAGCTTCAGTTTCTTTCCTTTTGGTTTTCTTTTCCTTCTTTTGTGTCTTCAAATTAGAACGGCTAGCACAAGACGTACTAACTACGTTTTTTGTCCCTTTCTTTTTCGATGGTATATAACTTTCAGATCAGTTTCGTACAAGAAGAGTAACCTTACTATTATGTGCTATCAATCTATTCACAACATGTTGTGGGTATGGTGGCTCCATTAAATTTTCGGGGAGGTCGGCACCCAGGGAGATCCTCCACAAATGACTATTGATGAAGTTTATGGGTAAAAACACTGAGTGAAACCCATTCTCCCATTCGTTTTCTGCCCAAGTGTCCAAGTTGATAAAAATATCTTTCGCATCTTTCTTGCAACTATTATAACTCTTCAAAAATCCTATGTACAGTAGTGATACATGTGAAAAAATAATTTAAGTTATAAAAGATCAGAAGTAAAGATGATAAAACTCACCGTTCATTCTGAAGACAAGGTTATGTTTAGAAGAGATCTCTTCAGATATTAATTTGTCATTTTCCCAAGCTCCAGAAATGAAGACAAACCTTTTCTTCCAGATTTTTTTAGCTTTGAGCAGATCGTCGATTATTTTGAAATCATCCACCAGTGTCAGATAGTAGAAGGGCAGTACCGGTCCCTTCGAAAGTCCAGTCATGGCTATGAAGTCTTTGATGGAGAGAGGGGTTTGGCTTAGTCTAGAAACCATAATCACTGACAGCAATGTGAACCAAAAATTTGGTGTGGCTTCTGTTGGGCAGAGGTCCATGAGTTCATAAGTACTCCACTATCATCAGAGCAAGTGGGAACCCAAGACCCCAATTGATGATCTCAAGACAGACCATCCATTCATATACTCTATAATCAAGTGAAGTCTCGCCCTCTTTTGGTAGTCGAAGCGTTGGCATTCCCCATTGTTTCTTTAGATGATCAGATTGAGCTTTACTATAATAGATATATGGCACATTTTTCAGGGCCGTGATGTATTCGAGGAGGAGTGATTTTATATTCACACTTACTAAGGTAACAACATCCTCGGGGAGTTCAACTAAATCTTTCTTTTTCTTTTCTTTTTTCTCAGGTTCCCCTTTCTTCGAAACATCTTCTTCTGTGTCAGATGTAACACTACTTCTCTTAGCCTTGAAATTTGACAGAGTTGCCTCTAAATCAACTTCTTATTCAAAAGCTTCGTCTATTAGTTGAGGAGGATTTGGGTTCGACGCTGGATGTTGTTCTTGAGGATTCCGGGGAATTTGTTTTGACTCCATGTTGGTCTCAAAAATCTCTCTCAGTGGAGAAAATGGTGGTGTATAATTATTTGTGATGTTTTGAGCAGTGTTTTGGGCAGAAGTTTATAAAGTGTTTTCAGCCTCAAGGTCTCTCATAACTATGAATGCTTTCTTTTTAATAGACTTTGAGAGAGATAAGCTTTTGGTTGAATCTAAAGAGGGTCCTTGCGCAATATTCGACAAACTTATTTTGATCTTCTATGAGGAGATCAGAAGAAGTTTCATCACCGATCAATATTGAATCCTTCTGGTTAGGTATAAATACTCTAATTTTACCGTTAAGAAATGATTTTTTATCTCAAATTTCCTAATATCTCAATCCTTTTAGATTGCTAGAGTACTTTAACCATATAACATGCCATAAGAGGGTAAATAATTGATCATCCATATTAGTGTACTCATATTGTAAAATTGGATTTATTTTCAGCATCATATGCCAGGACACCGTCACTCCATATATACTTAAGCTTATATCTTAGAGGATGCCTGAAGATATGGACATCTCTGCCGTAACTCCCATGACCATGTATTATAAGTTCAATAAATATGTATGGGTCTTTCATGCGTAAACCAACTTAATTGCTACAGAAGTATTTTAGGATGGGATTGAGATTTGATTATTTTTCATGCATACATGTTATTATATATGATAAAAAACAAGACTGGTTATTGTCGTGGTTTCTGACCACTTGGCCTGAATGTCAAGTCTTCTTTCTCACTTTCGTCCAAAGTCAAGTCATCATCTGGCTCAATTATTTTTTTTTCCTCTGCTTTATCTTCTTCGTCGGAATCGAGAACAGTTTCCATTGAGGTATTCATCAGATTCGAGTGTTTATTCTACTTTCTAGTTGTGTCCTGTAAAGTAAGTCCAACTCTTTGTGTATACATGTCGTTTTTTCATGTTTCAGAAGCAGTTTTGGCGTTATCCTGGTAGTTATCGTAGACATCTTTTCCATGGATTCGAGAATGAAGGCTGGGTGGTTTGTGGTAATGAGATTTATCGTTGACGGTGAAGCTTCGTCAGAGGGTTGTGCTATAACGGTTCAGAGATGTCCTCCTAGCTACACTACCCATGACTTTAGACAGTCGATTTGATTTCTCCGTCTCCTCACCATGGTGATGGTGTTGGTCCCTCACCGACATTCTAAGCGTGCATGTTTTTCCCGATGAAACACACTCTTGTGCACCCTCCTACCTGCACTATCTTAGTATTTCTCCATCTTCACACCTATAAATCTTCGGCAAACTTATCCTCGAGTTTTGCAGGTCTCAGTTCCGGATTCGTGGTTTTGATCAGAGGTGCATTCGGTCTTGTGGCGTACCGCTGTCTGTATACTAAAGAGTTTTCTAAAGGCTCTAGTTTGGTGGGCTGATGTTTTAAATTATGGGCTTGGGCTGACTATATTTTTCTTTTTATATTTTGGTTGTCGCCTCTACATTAGACACGCGGTTCCATTATATGTATTGTCTTTTTAAGGCTTCGTATACCAGGTTTACTCACCGGATTGTAGTCATTCTTCTTTGTAGATGTATTTTGGCAACTTTTAAGTCGAGTCAATATTTCCATTATTTCTAGTGTGAATGTATTTGCGTAATTCATGTGGGGGAATGACCCTTTGATTTTGTATATAATTTAAGACAAAGTAATTTTTTTATATTATAAGTTTGTTTATATCTTAATGAAAACTCTTATTTTTCTATATTTGTTTGTATATTATATACTAGATATCATATTAGAAATATTAATAATTTTTCTCATATCGTATATCTGACATTTAAAAAAAGGATAGGTCCTAACAAATCTAATACTAACTATAAATAATAGTAGTTAATATTTTGAGTGCAACACAAATAACTTCATATTCCCGTGAGATATATCATCTTGTACTTCTATCAAAATCTATTTATTTTTGTCCTCTAAAAACCTATGTAAAACCCATGTATTCTAGCCAAACTTTTAAGGTTTTATGTTTTTATTATATTTGGAAAAGGATTTAGAATCTTCTTCAAGGCTTAAGCTTGTTGTAGATGGAATTTTTATTTAAACAATATTTTTGTAAACATTTTGAGGACTTTTGTATATTTTGTATAATTTTAGAGGAGGTTTGGACTATAATAAAATTGAAGTCAAGAGTATCAATCATATAAATTATGAATTCTAAATAATCTTATAGCATTGAGTATTTTATTTATTATTAAAATTAGTGGAATTTTTTACAATATTAAGTTGTATCTTTGATAAAGACATTTCTCCAGAGTTATAGATACTTTTTTGCTTTAAATTAGTTTTATTTTTCATACAATTTTTTTACCTTAACAATATCGTAATGGGTAACCATAAAGAGGTCACCCGTTTTATCAAACATGGGAAAGAAGTAGGAAAGGAATAAAAGATGTTCAACTCGAATGATACATGTCTATTAAGCTCATGTATAAACTATTGCATTCTTTGCAAAAAAAAAAAAACATTGAGACGTGTATGCTTTGATGTCACATGATGTAATGTGGGTCTCAACAGAAATTTTATTTCATACTATATGTACCGATTACAGGTTTTGCGAAATAAATCACAAGAGATGATCATGCTCTCAACACAAATCGAACGAAAATAGTAAAGTAAATCCAATAAATCACAAAAGGTGATCATGCTCTCAACACAAATCGAACCAAAACAATAAAGTAAATCCATTATGGATAACCAATCTAATGCTAGTGAAGGAAAATAATAACAAGTGGAAGATGTGTGGAGACTTCATATATTTAAATAAAACATGTCTAAAGGACCTCTTTCCCCTTCTATAGACTTATAAGCTGGTAAGAAACTATTATTTATGGATGTTAATTCTATATACAACTAGATTATATCAACAGTATACTACCTACATAACTAAGAGAGAACTTCAATGTTACAAAGTAATGTTATTTGGGTTGAAGGACTTTAGAGCTATATACAAGAGAATTTTCAATTAAAACCTTTTTAACTCATTAAACGAAATCTATAGCCATACATTGATGATATGTTAAACACTAACACTCAAGATGAAGATCATTTGATTGATTTTTTTAAAATGTTTACAAACCTCAAAAAAGAAATCTAAAGTCCAATCAATAGAAGTGTAAATTTGATTTAAATTACAAAATTTTATTGAGTTACATGTTTAGTGAGAAAGCTATAGAAGCATATCATACTCAACTCTAAAATCGAGATATAATGGATCTTCCTATAAACATAAAATTAGTTCATATACAAGCAAATATGTTGGATAAATTGAATAGATTTATTTCAAGATTTGATGATAAATGTCATATATTTTTCCATATTGTGAAAGGATCAAGGAGGTTGAACGTAACTCTAGGTTACGAAGAAAAATTCAAAAATATGAAGACGTTTTTGAATTCTCTAGACAAATAAAAGTCTTGTGAGTCTTTATTACTTTATTTACTAGTTTAGGATTTTGTTGTTAGTATCGTGTTAATAAGAGGAGAAATAAAATAGTATAAGGCTATATAATATTTAAGAAATTCCCTCATAGATGCTCAACTATATATCTACAACTAGAATAGTTGTCTTTGACTTAGGTAGTTACGTTTAAGAAGTTGAGGCATTAATTTCAAACTCATACAATTGAAGTAAACACCTTATTCCCCACGTAAGTATATTAAAAAAATGAATGTGTCTAGAATGTTTACTAGATGATAAGATAAAATTCAAACCAAGAACCGCAATAAACTCTCAATCCTTGGCATATTTTCTAACACAATTTCAGTAAGAGAGACCTACACCGTCAAAAAAATAAAAATATTTAACTCGGTAAGTTATAAAAGATGAAGAAAGTAAAAAATTAAGCTAAAGAGAATGAGTTCATCTAATGTCTCCAACAAGAGACATTTTGAGCCAATATATAAAATTTGATTTCCATACTTCTAAAAATGAAGTATAGTATAAGGCTTCCATTGGACTTTTCCTAGCAAATATTTGTGAGGCTAAAATATTAAAAATCTTAACAGACCATCATCTCGTGGTCAACCAGGCTAGCGAAAATAAATGATAAAAATAATAACCCCGTCTAGTATTTAACAAAACTTCAATACACCAGCTACTCTATTTGAGAAAATTATCTTTGAACATGTGGTAATGGCCAATAATGCAGCTTATAATGCCCTAGCATCTACGGGCTGTGAAATACAACAGCAAAGGTAATTCTCCAAGAAAACTATATGCTACTTTAACAAACATGTTTTATCAACAATATCGATTTCACTAGCTACAAGGCCTTACACATATGAATCTTGCTCCAAAGTTACAAGTAGCCTACAATCATAGAGGATGTAAGAATGCTTGTAAACAACTGTGACATCTGAAACATATAAGTCTCAAACGCTTTATTGGAAACAATACCATATGATATTATTTTTTATACATGGATATTTTATATGTTAGAGCCCATTTGAAGAGCTTGAAGATGGAGGAAAATTTTACTGGTAGTTGTGGACTATTTCAATAAGTAGGTGGAAGCATAATAACTCGTATAAATTAAAGCCAACGAGATTGTGAAAGTCCTCAAATCAAACAGATGTTGTAAATATCTAATAACAAAAGTTAATTCTATAATGAATGACTAACATGGTTCTGGAGAACAAGAGATACAAAACAAAACTTATTTTCTAGTTTTGATCAACAAGGAAATTTTCAAATAGAGGTACATCAACAAAACAAATTAGATAGTTTCTAGAAACTATTAAAAGGAGCGGCATGAAGTTGGCACGATTTTATCTACGTCGTTATGTGGTTAAGTTGGGAATGAATATATTACTAGACGAGGAAATAAATAACTCTATCACACATGAAACATATAACATATGAAGCTCCACAACACATAAGCTCTGATTATCACTTTTATTATTTGCGTAACAATTTATTAAATCTTATATGGTGTTTTTATGTGTTGGAAAATTATAAAGAAGTCCTAACACATCAAGGAGTCATGGAAACTTCAAGAAAATGATAAATCTACATTTATTTTAGAGAAGAGCCCACAAGTTTTTTTTAAAAGTCTTTACCTCCAGAACTGCTCATTCTACTTGGAATGAAAGAGTCTAGGCCATATAGTTGTTTCTTAAAAAAGTATATATATCCTTAACATAAGAAAAATAAATATAACAAAAATAAATAAATAAACAAACAACATATATTTTTTACTTATATTATTCACACGCTACTTCAAAATTTCCCCGACAGGTGGGTATGAACTTTAATTCAAACAAAGAAGAGTTATATCATATTAAAATATAAAAAATATTAAAATTACAGAGGTACAACATGTTTCTTAATATAAGTAATAACTTTAGGTTGTGGATTATAAGCAAAAACTTTGGTTTGCTCATATGAAGGATCAATAGTCACTCCGGGAGAAAGGGTCATTTGGATATTTAGCCGTATCATAACACACTTATTCATTTCTAGTACCCTAATAGAGGCCTCACCAATCCTCTAATTCTTAACTTACAAAATAAGATTAAAAACTTAAAATCCATATTTATTAGCCGTTGAAATCGATCTACTTTTTCTTGAAGAACTAGTCTAATTAACATTATATGTGTTTCGTCACAAAGAACGTAGTGTCACAAGGAATGACATTCAACTCTAAATTGTTTTTATGGAATCCAAGAACCAAATCATTTCAATTTTCTCTTTAAGAATTGTTTCATGCAAGTCTTTATATCATTCTTAAACTCAACTCACCCAAGACGCTCAAATTAAATGTATTTGTCAAAATACTTTAATGAGTCAAAGATTCATTTAATGTTTTGCAATTTCTCTTTTAGACTTTAGTTATTGGCTATTCGAGATGATTATACTAAATCTTTTATTAATGGTAAAAAAAGAAAATGTTTATGATATCATAGTGAAATATCACACTGAACGATTGATAAGGATCAGTAGGGATAATTGATAAACAAACCATTAGGTTTCAAGAACACATAATTCTATAAATACGAAGTCAGATTTTTTTAATTCCATAAAACAGTTGAGTTATAAAGTAGGATCGATAGTGTCTTAAATAGAAATCACTCGAAAACCCTAAAAAATATGACAAAATAAATATTTTAACTTATAGTATAATCAAATATGAACATAAATAGATTTGATTAGCTATTAAAAACAAATATCCAAAAATATTTAAAAATCCAATAAAACAATAAACCATCAATTCGGGCCTGGACCATGCAATCATCTTCTCATAGTTAAGAATATTTCACACTCAAACTATAACATTAGTTATGGGGTTTAGTTTGACAATTTATTCAAATATATTTTTGTAATATTTTCTGGTTGACGAAGTAAGAGTGTCGACGAATAGGTCGTTAACGCACGCATGAAGAAGATGTGAAAAAGTATTAACCACGATAGTCATATTATCAGTGAAAATAATGTCAGATATGTTGAGGTTGAGTCGAGTCTTGTACCATAAGTAGTCACTAGCACAATTTGTTATTTCTTTATGATCCATCACTTGATTAGTCGAAATAAATCATATGCATGAGAAGAATTGTATTGTCATATACTGTCTCTAGTCTCCATGACCATTCAAAACTTCATGGTTTATCTTCAAATTTGTTTGGATTATTTACCATGTCTGAGGCTTGAGTATTCACCTTATCTATATTGTAAACTAATTTCTTGCCGTCTTGAACCAACGAGAAATATTATTAAGTTTAATAGACCTTAACATCTCTGTATTATCATTGTTGAAAGTCATTTTTCTTCAATAACTAGTATTTGAGATTTTGTATATATTCTAAAAATGGTCATATCATTGAGCTATCCTTCATAATAGTCAATAATTTTGTTGTGGTAGTAGTTCACTACGCCCCATGTGTATTGACTATTCTTGATTGATTAGAAAATACTGACGGAATATTTAACCTTTCAACAAGGACGAAAATAACCACTCACATGGTAAAGAAATGTGATACTAGTAAGTTTGGTTCAAAGAAAGAGACAGCAAGTGCTGAGGATGCAATTCGAGAAGATGAGCCATTACAAGTAGCCGTTGAGGCTGATGTTGAAATTAATAAGATATCTGACAAACCCCTATTCTTAAAAATGAAGAAAAACCAAGCGCTTCAAAAAACCACAAAGAGGATACATTTTATAGAGAGGCTGGGTTTTGAAGGCTTCAAACAACAGTCTTCAAATTCGGGCAACTATACATAAGACGCGCCTTTTCAATTATAAGATGGGGACACCCTTTCTTATAGAGTATTGGGCTTTATGAAACATTTTGCTCAGCTGAAAAGGGAAGTGGTAATACACAGACAAACCATACCTCTCCTTAAAAATGTTTCAAAATAGAATTCTTCACATCAAGAATTCCTTACACATTTAATCTCTTACAAAAAATAAAGAATGTCCAGGAATAATTAAAAGATTTGAAGAATTGATTTCAACAGGTAACTTCAATACTTTTTTAGCAACCAACAAAATAAATTCGCACCCAAGTTACTCAAAATTACACAACCAAGTTACTCACAATTAAGAATGTAACTGTACAACACGATTACACGTAATTATTCAACCACAATTTGATAAACCTTTATTTCCTTTTATGTTATGACCAAAAAACATTGAACAAATTAAAGAAGTCGAAGAATTAAATGTTATTCTTAAAGATCATGTTGAAAAACTGAAGAAAAAAATCATTCTATTTGTGGATAACTTGTTTCTATTTGTGATAATTCTTTTTTCATAAGTACATGTATTTTAACAAGAGAAAATACACACATTTATGCATATTGTTTACATATAAATGCATATTTTCATAGATTTGATATAATACGACGATAATAAAGACTTACTAAACCCTCAATGGTTTGTACAATACAAATTTTAGAAGTAGACAACCTATATTTATCGCTCAGAAGAAGCTTCCTTAATTATTTCGAATGATCCATGTACAAATTCGGATTCACCATTAAAGCCGCACCAAATATGTCATCCAGTTAACATAATAATTAGATTGTCCATAAACATGGTTTAGTATGTTATATTCTTCGTAAATTCTCTCTACATGTCATAAGGACATCCTAACCATGACCCTCGTTGTTGTCGTCGTCTTTCACTTACCCATATAGCTCTAACGAGTTTGTGTTTATAATAAATATTTTGTACTTATGATCCAACATAATATATAACCTCAATCGTAAAGCATAAAGTTCGTTATGTAGATCTAGTCTTACCAAGCTCGAACAAGCGAATCCATCTAGGAATAAACCATTCTTGTCTCGAAATATCTCATGCACATGCTTTTAGACGATCCTACCAAAATCAACATTCATAGTGATATTAACTCTCACAACTATTTTTCGTCCATTTTACTAGTCCATCGTCAACCTATGTGTCCTAAACTAAAATATAATATTTGGTCGCGTTCTGTACCATAGACTAAATTTATACAATAGAATTTGAACTCGAATTAGGTTAAAAAACCCTCATGTTCATATTCAACCATATATGTCGTATTATAACTAATCCAACAATTAAAATTTTTAGGCTATTGAATGTCCGTTGATACTTAAATATACGATCCAACAACCATTTTTAAAAATATTTTGGTTTAATTTCCCTCGCCCATTGCACGTTGTCATTTTATCCAACTCAGTTTGTCCAATAAATCTTTGCTGAAACTTCTTGTACCCCTAAAGTCTAACTTTTTTTAGTCTACACATCTTTTGCCAAGCCACCGTTAATGGATCTCCATATCCAACCATATACGCTGTCTTATAGTTAATCCAATAATTGAATTTTCTTGGCTCTTACATGCCACGCGACACTTAACTATACCATTCAACAATGAAATGAGTTATCCTGCCATAGAGTCAGCAATTTTGATTGATTGAAAAGTGTTAATGTTTTCAAACCACGAAGTGTCTAGTTTTGGGAAGAACTACGATCTTGCATCTCATGGTAATGCCCTATTAGGGTTGTGAACCTTGGTGGACCAAAACAAAACGTAACTTGTTGTGGTAGTAGTTCACTACCCTTACCTTGCGTATTGACAATTCTTGGCTGACTAGAAAATACCAACGAAATATTTGACATTTCAACAAGGACGAAGACTCTCATTCACACGGTTAAGAAATGTGATACTAGTAAGTTTGGTTCAAAGAAAGAGACCGTAAGTGCTAATATTACAAATTAAGGAGATGAGCCATTACAAGTAGTCGTTGAGGCTGATGTTGAAGTTAGTAAGATATCTGACCAACCCCTATTGTTCAAAATGAAGAAAAAACCAAGCGCTTCAAAACCCACAAATGGGACACATTTAATGGAGAGGCTGAGTTTTGAAGGCTTCGTACAGTGGTCCTCAAATCCGGGCGACTCTACCTAGGACATGCCTTTTCAATTGCAAGATGGGCACACCCTTTCTTATAGAGTTTTGGAATTTGTGAAGCCGTTTGTTGAGCTTAAAAGGGAAGTGGTTAATACATAGATTAACCATCTCTCGCCTTAAAAATGTGAACAAAAAGCAGTATTCTTTACATCAAGAATTCCATATACATTTAATCTCTTAGAAATAATAAAAAATTCTCACGAAGAATTAAAAGTTATGAAGAATCTATTTCAACAGGTAACTTCAATCATTTTTTGAAACCAAAAGAATAAATCCGCACCACAATTACTTAAAATTACACGACCAAGTTACTCATAATTAAAAATGCATTTTCACAACACGATTGCACGTAATTATACAATCGCAATTTGATAAAACTTTATTTCCTTTTATTTTGCCGCCAAAAGATATTGATCTAGACTAAGACATCATTCAATGAATTGAAGAACTAGAAACAAAAAACACTGAACAAATTAAAAAAACTCGAATAGTCAAATGTTATTCTTAAAGATCATGTTGAAAAACTAAAGAAAAGAAATCAATCTATTTGAAAAAACCATTTCCAACTAGGTCTTGCATAAAATAGAAAAAAAAACGTGCATAAAATAAATAAGCATAAAACAGTTAGTTTATTTCTTGAGTATGTTTTTTCGTAAAAGTTGTTTATCTCTAAATTGCACTATTTTCTGTTTGTAGTATTGATTTTATTTCACACCTCAATTATAGTTTATTTGTTTCATAACCGATGTCTATTTACACAACTAAGGCTAATATTTTACTACCAACTAAAACGTAATTACGCAACCCATCATAAGATAAGTTTGCAATTGCAACCAATTACACCAGTAACTCTGTATTTTCACAATCCATTATAACGTAATCCATCTAACAAATGTTTACTTTCATAGCTAAAAAAGGTCTAATTCCAAAATGTTTAAGGAAAAAATTAATTTTTTAAAAAGAACATATTAAATTAAAATAAAATAAAATAAATGAAATTCTTTTATATATTTTCTTCACAAATTCTTCTATTATGACGTTGTTTTATACGACATGCATATTTTATTTAATGAAAATAATAATTCTTCATCTTCCGATAAACTATGGTTCTTCTTAGGTCTTCCACTTTTCATTTTCAAGATAGATGAAAGAAAAGTAGGAGATGAATTTAAACCGGAAAGTTCACCAAAAATAGATAAAACCGGTATGCACCGATATGAAGTATCCTTATGAAATAATTGTACTATAACATGACTCCACATGTTCTGAAAGACTCCAATGTATACTCAACAAGTTCATAATATTTTCACACACAACTTTCACATAATTCAGCAACCCAAACACAAGACAATAAATAGTAACAATTTATATTAATGTATGAAATTAAACAATTAGCATAACTAAAACAATTATATAATCACAAAACAATAACAAAATAATTTAAAAAAAACAAAAAAAACATAAATAAATAAATATAAAAAATGAAATCAAATTACCCGTAATAACAAAATATCTTTAATAAAGAAAGAAAAAAGATTAGACCTAAATTAAAAAAATGAATTAATAGAATAAAAATAGAAAACGAATCAACATATATTGATATTCTTTCAGAGGACCCATCGTAATAGATAAATGGTTTTGATCAGGCGAGTTTAGATAATATCATGCGGAGAGAATTTTGAACCATTTTTAATAATTTTAATTTTGTATTTTTGTAAGTTTATACCTTTAAAATTAAGGATAGAGTGCCCCTGAATTAAAACTAATCCAGGGGAATAAAAGAAAATCCAAGAGGTATGTCAAAACTAGTTTATGGGTATATTTATTAATACTTCCCCTTAATTGGATAATTAAGGGAGACACGGATTAACAATAAGGGTCATTGATAAGCCTAAATCCTACCGCTCATGTTTATTTATTTAGGGGTATATTTATTGATACTCCCCCTCACATTTACCAAAACTCTATAAAAAGGCTTACCATAAACATACATACTCAATCCTCTCTTTTAACCAAAATGCAGTGACTAGAAATATAAATAAATGTTAGGTTTCACTTGCAGAAATAACTTCTTTAATTTATTTTTGGTTATAGGACTTCTGGAGTGAGTTCTTCTTTTGTTTCTCTTTGATTACAATTCTGGTTTATCTTTGATTTTACTTTTGTTTTCTATAGTCCACGTACTTATTTGATTTATAATTCTGTAAAATTAATTTATACTATTTTTTTTAACAAATTAAAGTCTTTGGTTATAGTTTATCGACTGTTTTAATAAATTATGTTTTGGATATGGTACGTGTTTTATACTTGTTCATAACTGGACATTATGGTTTAAGTTTTGTATGCATGTTGAACATTTGACTTTGTCAATGAATATATGATTTTGTGCTTTTGGTAATTTTGTTTGGCTAGCAGATTTGGATGTGGGAAATACATGGAAAGTTGAAATACAAAAAATTCTCCGAATCACATATTTTTCTATGCCAACGCAAAAGAGTAACTTTCTTTATATTTATAACTTTTGAAATTGCTTCTGCCACTTTTACTATAGACAAAATAATGGGTTATGCACTAGTATATAATTTCGGGCCTATATGAAGGTTTTTGGCCTAGCTACATGTTAACTAAAACAACACACTTTATTGCTCCTAAAGTATGTCAGGAAAATATTGAACTTGAAGTATTTGTCATGTATCCTATTGTATAGGTTGAAAAGCAAAAACAGTTCTCAAAAGTTGGTTATTAATAGAACATCGTCACTGATTTTAAACTTGACGGGACAGAAAATGAGTCTTTTCTATTACATTTCATTTATAAAAAAAATTGGTTGAGAGACAAGATGAAATATCTCATATGAATATGAATTCGTCTATGTTTCTATTAAATTCGCACTATGAATTATTATTATTTATAGTTACATGTTGATTAGGTTATACTGTGGTTGGCTTTTATCGAATCTTGACTTTCATAATACGATATTGGCCAAATCATTAGTACCTTGAATATGGTATTTATAATTTCAAATTAAGATTATCAATAGTTTGGCTTATATCATACTAGGAAATTTAAAATTTCATATGTCTAAATGATGAACTAATTTAATAAATATGTAAATATAAATATTAGTAAGAATATTTTGAGCCTATTTTTTTTTTGTCCCATATTATTCCTCTATCAAAATCAATTTATTTTTCTCTCTCAATACTAATGTATTTGAACCAAGCTTTTAAACTTTTAAAACCAAATCTTCTTTTTAAGGCTTCAGAATCACCACCGAGGCTTGAGTTTGCTGTCTTCACCCTAACAGTTGACATTTTAATTTGAATAACACTTTTGTATTTACCGGTAAACTTTTTAAAGACTCTTTGAATAACTATTTGTATTTTTGTTTTGGCGGCTTTACCATGTACTGATTTTGATTTTTTTTTTGGACTCATGTTTGTTTTATTTCCGCAAGTAAATTACAATATTGTTTGTGTTTTTATCCACAAATAAATGTATTTGCGCATGTGAAATAAATTTACTTCCGCAAGTGTTTACAAGTAAAATACATTTTATTCACAACTAAATATATTTTTGTAAGTGAATTTTTTGTATTTCCTCAAGTGCATAACAACTTGTTTCTATTTATGATAATACTTTTTTTTATAAATAAATGTATTTCCACAAAAGAAAATACAAACTTTTGTGCAAATGGTTGACAAATAAATACATATTTTCATACGTTTGATATCATACCGCGATAGTAAAGACTCATTAAACCCCTCGATCGGGTACAATACAAATTTTAGAAATAGTACATTAACATTTACGGTTCAGAAGAAGCTTCCTTAAATATTTCGACTGATCCAGGTACAAATTCGGAAAGCCGCACCATAATATGGTATATTATGTTTTGGATATGGTATGTGTTTTGGACTTGTTCATATTGAACATTATAGTTTAAGTTTTGTATGCATGTGTAAATATTTGACCTTGTTGATGAATATATGACTGTTTTTGGTAATTTTGTTTTGCTAGCAGATTTGGCTATGGAATATACATGGGAAGTAGTCGAAATACATAAAATTCTCCCAATCACATATTTCTTTATGCCAATGCAAAGCCGTAACTTCCTTTTTACTTATAACTTTTCCAATTGCTTCTGCCGGTTTTACTATAGATAAAATAATTGGTTATGCACTATTACATTTTGGGCCTATGGTGATTAAAGTGTTTGGCCTAACTAAATGTTAACAAAAACAACACACTTAATTGCTACTAAAGTAAGTTCAAGGAAAATATTGAACTTGGAGTATTTGTCATGTATCCTTTATAAGATGAAAAGCAAAAACAGTTTTGAAAGTTGGTTATTGATAGGACATCGTCACTGATTTTAAACTCGACGGGACAAAAATTGAGTCTTTTCTTCAATCCGTGTCCTATTAGTTTTTATTTTTTTCAAACAATTTTGGTTGAGAGACCAGATGAAATATCCCATAGGAATATGAACTCGTCTATGCTTCTATTAGATTCGTACTATGAATTACTATTATGTATAGTTACATGTTAATTAGGTTACTTCGTTGGTTTTTATCAAATCTTAATTTTCATAATCTTATATTCCTTAATGTATTTTTAGTTATGTATTTTTAATTATGTATTTGGAAATGTGTAATGTCTTAGATTAACGCGAAACTTAAGTTGAAGAAGAAAAGTCACAATATTTTTAAGTTCAACGTCATAATAAAGTACAATGAAACAACGTCATTGTGAAGTAGAAATCGTACAACTAATGATATCGTGCTTAAACAAACGAGGATATATCGGTTACTACGGGGCTTCAACTTCTAAGCTCTTCGTATCTCTTGCAACGAGAAAAAATCGGCAAAGCCCAACTTTCCGCTTCCGGTGAGCGCAACTTTAGGCAACAAGGATGTATCCTCGCGCATGAAGCCCCTTACTTAATCCCAAGCTGTAAAATGAAAACACGGTTAAATGAATGTATTAATAATATCTAAACTAACCGTCAACGGAATCAAATACTTACATTCACGAAGTGGAAGGGAGTTCACCCAAACCAATCTGATTTCCATTCGGTTTGGCATTTGAGGGGGTGCACCTCTTCACGGAAGAAAAGTGACCCCAACATCCGTAGTTTGGTACTGGCCTACGAAATGAAAAATGAAGTTAAACACATAAGTGATTGTGACTCCCATCTTGGGCATGGACATCCAATGGTCTTTAGTACCCACGTTACTAGAGCACTTCACACGCTCCGCAACATCAATCAATTCCTCCATGCTTGTAAATATCTTAACATACACGGAAGCATAATCCATCAAATCGTTATAAATGGAATCCTTTATCAACCTCCAACCATTTTCTTGCTCGTTCAATGCAAACGTTATCGAGCGGTACCAGCAATGGCCATCAGATTTTACGTCGCTAATGGAGTCGACGAAACGTAGATAGGGAATTGGTTTAAGTATTATTTGGGGTCTACTAAAGTTTCCTTAGTCGACATCGTAGAGTTTTACCTTCAACCAATTGTTCCACTAGAAAGCATCGTCCCACTTACTTCCGTTAGAATAACGCTACCTTTCGTCGGAGCGGGGGCGCTTTCCCAACCACGTTTCAGACCCGACATTTTTTTCGCTTTACTTGAGGTTGCGGTCGGAGGTTTGAACTCTTCAACAAACATTTCCGAACTAGCTTTTTCCGAATCGAGCATATACTCGTGCCCACTTTTTTCGCGTTTAGTAGATGATTCAGATGCGACAATAGACAACTTATGTTTAATAGGTGGACGGACTCGTACTTTTTGCTTCACCAATGACTCTAATTAGGAAGTTGTTTTGAAATGGCCGACAAAACACCATTTCTTATATACATGCTCAGTGCGTGCTTCGTCATTGAATTCCATGACATCGTATACTAGTTCATCAATTTTGGCTTTTAGTTGCTCGATTGTCGTAAGATTGGTACAAAATAGAATATCTAACCTCTTCCAATGTTCTTAAATAACTCTAGAGACACCTCTACACCTTTGGAAACGAACTCGTAAATTTCGTACGCGCAAGGGATACCGTGCGTAGTTTGTATTGCACAACTGCAAGGCATGCATGCCACGATTGGCATGTTGCGGGCACAATCGAATTCTCCGGATAAAAATTCCAAACCATAGTGAGATACGTTGCTTTTTAGTTTACCGTACACAATGTTCGCGAATTTGTGTAAGGCTAACAATCGGCTCTTTTCGAATGAACCCTTGATGTCGCCGTATTGCAATTCTATCAAAGTCTAAAACTTCAACAAAAAAGATTCAAAGTTACCTTTTCTCGTACCGATGAAATGCTTGAGGCTCAAGTGAGCGCTCTCCACGCGGTTTTTGGTTTGGTTACCAAAATGCATCCACTTGTTAGTTTTCCACGTGAAAAACTTATCACCGTACAGACTTAACTAACTTTCGATATATTCAATTGCTTTCGGATACTCTTTGAAATCACGGTGCAATTTGGACCAATAATCGTTGAAGGCTACTTCCGTTTCTGCCAACATCATTTGGTTCCACACTTTCAAGAAGGCATTGGACATTTTCTTCTCCTTTATGATTTGTTTGTTTTTGTTTACCAAGATGTTCATGTTGATGTTCCATCGACACAACATGTGTATTGCATTGGGGAACACTTCATTCACCGCTTTCACAAGCGCTAAGTCTCTATCCGTCAAAACAATGGACGGTGTTTCAATGAAGTGAGTTACAATCAATGAATGTAAGCACTCTAACACCCATTTGTAGCTCTCAAATTTTTAGGCCGACATAAACGCAAAATTGAAGTAGAAAATTTTCCCAATATAAGTGGCTCCGACGACCTCGTACAATCGCATCCAGTATTTGATTACCTTGTACGTGTTATCCATTTCAATGATGTTTGGAAATATCAGTAAGAAATCCAAACTAACCGGGTGCGTGAAGAAAAGCTCGCCTATGAAATCGCTTCCATCTTCCGACTTTCTATGGAATTCGTAGTAGTTCAACCTCTTTAGTTTACCCAACAAGTATTGGAATTGCGACCGACCGACTTTGTCGATCTTGTAGTGTTTTAGTTGAGCATTGTATATAGTGCGCATTGAAGACGAATTCTTAGGGTTTAATTTCTTCACCCCACCAAGAATGTCGCGAGGACATGATCCTATTTTCATAGAACTAACTACGAAATCCATCTCTACTTTGTTGAATCGTCCCAAGTACGAACAACCTTCTTTGTAGGATGTAGTATCGTGATTGTGAACGCCGCGTTCCAACTTTAATCCCCACAAATCATCATCCATCTTCTTTTTTTAAGGGTGAACGAGCATCCGCATTTTTCGTGCCGGTAGACTTCGTCTTTAGATGCTTCAGATATACCAATTTTGTGTAAACTGCAAATGTTTCGCAAACAAAAAATAATCTCAAAATGTTTCGAGCAAGTCTATCGCATCGACGTAATATAACCATAAACTCGTTGTCTAACGCGGTTTTGGTTAACCCATTCAATTAACTTGTCTTGAGTGTAGTGAGATTTTGTATCGAATAAGTGGTTATATTCGACGGAGCAAGGCTCCGCCATTTCCTCCTCCTTCACCATGCTCGAATAATAAAAATCACCATTTAATTCTTCCTCCTCTTCCTACATAAAACAAACGTTACATATGTCAATGTGGCATAAAAATAAAATGCTTGACTCGAACCGATGGTTGACAATTGTTCCACCGTCGGGGATGTTGTCAATCTTGGTTGATAATAGCCCACCCGACGGGGGGTGAACCCAAAAAATCTATTACATGTGAAAATAAAGTAATTTATGTCTACCACCAGTTGACAATCACTACATTGGTGGTTTAGAGACTCCAAACTGGCGGTCGATGTTTGTAGCACCGCCGGGAACCTAGTCCAAAAACCTTCTTCACACCTAAGAATATACCTTGGTTCAAAACCTGCTAGGATAATGCTCAACCCCGGTGGTTAAAATCTAAGTCCACCAACGGTTGGGCATCGATCTCCCATGCGGGTAGAGATGGCATTGCCCGGCGGGGGAGGTTTATCTTAAAAATATGTTAGTTCTTCATCCCCACCGGTTGAATATGCATTCACGAGGGGAAAGGTCGGGTCCAACTTTCTAAATTAAAAATATCTACCAAAAAGAAAAGTGTTTGTAAAAAATTGGTTAGAAAGACTACCATGGTTGGAGTTCCATGTTCCTTAGCAATCTTCTTAAATTACTTTTAAATTATAAGATACAAATTATAAATAATTTGTTTATCAAATAATAAAAACAGGTGTACTATATGTGTAATAACAATTATATAAAATCAGTAGTGGTGACAGTCGCGAAGTTATTCCTTCCATGCTATATCAAGACTGTGTTCTGTCGTAACCGTACTATATATATATATAATAACAATAATACAAACTATCGAGCCTAATATTTAAACTTCACACGGATGACAATAAAATTGAAATTGACATTCTAGTTAACAAAATTATGTCGTGTTTTTGATAATTTTTTATATTAAATTATAATAAAAATTGTAAGAGAACATATATATATATATCCTGAAAATATTATTATTATTCTCTTACAATGTGTATTATAGCTAATATTGTTAACAATAATTTTGTAAACAATAATTTCAATTGGAGCAAATTTGTACAATTGATAGCCTGCAAGAGTATAAAGGATAAAAGGAATAAATTAATAAAATTAATTTTTTATTCTTTAATCTCATAATATAACATTTTATCGCAATTTTTTACCACTTATAAAATAAACAAACTATAAAAAATTAAACAACAATCAAGTACAACGGTTATTTTATCATTAATAAACAATGATCAAAATATATCAATATTTGTAGTATTTATAATCAAACCATAATAATCAAACCATGATAATAATCAAAATATAATAATACAACTATAATGACTTTATATTTATATTACGTCTAAATTATAATTAATAAAAAAATATACCAACTATATAATAATTCATTTATATTGGTAATGATGATGGTCGTGACGTGAATCATTGTGCTATAGCTAAATCCGTGTTTTGTGGTAACCGTGAGAACCGTGACAGTAAATCTTGCACTATATTATCGTATTCCATTATCGTGACAATTCTACTATGGCCCATCAAATTTTGACATAAAGCATCACGCTTTAACTTTCGAACGTTTTATTTATTGACCATCTATTTGTTTATGAGACACATTTCAAAATCAGTCTAATTATTGATCTCAATTGATATAAGTTGATAAAAATTAATCTTTTTATAATGTTATTGATATAAGTGTAAATTTGATTTAAATTACAAAAATTTAGTAGGTTATATGCTCAGTGAGAAAGCTATAGAAGCACATTATACTCAACTCTAAAATCAAGATGTAATGGATTTTCCCATAAACATAAAATTAGTTCATATACAAGCAAATATATTGGATACATTGAATAGATTTATTTCAAGATTTGCAGATAAATGTCATATATTTTTCCATATTGTAAAAGGAGCAGGGAGGTTGAACGTAACTCTAGGTTATTAAGAATAATTCAAAAATATGAAGAAGTTTCCGAATTTTTCAGACAAATAAAAGCCTTGTGAGTCTACTACTTTATTTACTAGTTTAGGATTTTGTTGTAGGATCGTGTTAATAATAGGAGAAATAAAATAGTATCAGGCTATATAATATTTAAGAAACTCCCTCATGGATGCTCAACTATATATCTACAGCTAGAAATGTTTTCTTTGGCTTTGGTAGTTACGACTAAGAAGTTGAGGCCTTAATTTCAAACTCATACAATTGAAGTACACACCTTCTTCCCTTGTAAGTATATTAAAAAATTTGAATATGTCTATAATGTTTACTAGATGGTCAATTAGTTAGGAGATTATAAGATAAAATTCAAACCAAGAACCACAATAAACTTTCAATCCTTGGCATATTTTCTAATACAATTTCAGTAAGAGAGACCTACACAATCAAAAAAATAAAAATATTTAACTTGGTAAGTTATAAACGATGAAGAAAGTAAAAAAATAAGCTAAAGAGAAGGAGTCCATCTAATCTCTCCAACAAGAGACATTTTGAGCCAATAAATAAACTTTGGTTTCAATCCTTGGTCAACCAGGCTAGGGAAAGTAAAGGATAAAAACAATAACCACATACAGTACATAAAAGAACTTAAACACACCAAGCTACCATATTTGAGAAAATTATCTTTGAACATGTGGCAATGGCCAATAATGCAGCTTATAATTCCTTAGCATCTATGGGTTGTGAAATTCAGCAGCAAAGGTAATTTTCCAAGAAAAACTATATGCTACTTTAACAAACATGTTTTTATCAACAATATCGATTTCATTGGTCATAAGTCGATACTAGCTGCATAAAAATGAAATCAACAAGATATATATATATATATATATATATATATATATGTAACTCATACTTTGTACTATAAGAGACTCATTAAAGCTTTGCTAAGAAATCTCGGCCTTGAAAACTAATTTTATAGTTGAGGAATCCATGAAGGTGAAGGAAGTTCCCATTGTATCTACAAGGCCTTACACATATGAATCTTACTCCAAGGTTACAAGTAGCCTACAATCATAGAGAATGTGAGAATGTTTGTAAAAAACTGTGACATATGAAACATATAAGTCTCAAACGCTTTATTGGAAACAATACCATATGATATTATTTTTTATATATGGATATTTTATATATTAGGGGCCCTTTGAAGAGCTTGAAGATGAAAGAAACTGTTACTGGTAGTTGTGGACTATTTCACCAAGTAGGTAGAAGCATAATAAGTCGTATAAATTAGAGCCAACGATATTGTGAAAGTCCTCAAATCAAACAGATATTGTAAATATTTAATAACAAAAGTCAATTCTATAATAAATGACTAACAGGGTTCCGGAGAACAAGAGATACAAAACAAAACTTATTTTCTAGTTTTGATCAACACAGAAATTATCCAATGGAGGTCATCAACAAAACAAATTAGATAGTTTCTAGAAAATATTAGAAGAAGTGGTATGAAGTTGGCACGATATTCTCAAAGTTATTATGTGGTTAAGTTGGGAATGAATGTATTACTATACGAGGAAATAAAATAACTCTAGCACACATGAAACATATAGCATATGAAGCTCCACAACTTATAAGCTCTGATTATCACACTTTTATTATTTGCGTAACAAGTTATTAAAATCTTATAAGGTGTTTTCATGTGTTGGATAATTATAAAGAAGTCCTAACACATCAAGGAGTCATGGACACTTCAAAAAATGATACATCTAGATTTATTCCAGAAAAGAGCCCACAAGTTTTTGTAAAAGTCTTTACCTCCCGAACTGCTCATTCTACTTGGAATGAAAGAGTCTAAGCCATATAGTTATTTAAAAACAATCCTTAACATAAGAAAAATAAATATAACAAAAATGAATAAAAAACAAGCAATATATATTTTTACTTATATTATTCTCAAGCTAACAAAATAAAGAAAACTACAAGTTACTTCAAAATTACCCCAACAGGTGGAAAGGAACTTTGATTCAAACAAAGAAGAGTTATATCATATTAAAATATAAAAAATGTTAAAACTACGGAGGAACAACATGTTTCTTAACATAAGTAATAACTTTAGGTTGTGGATTATAAACAAAAACTCTGGTTTGCTCATATGAAGGATCAATAGTCACTCCATGAGTAAGGGTCACTTGGATATTTAGCCGTAACATATAACACTTATTCATTTCTAGTACCCTAATAGAGGCCTCACCAATCCTCTAATTATTAGCTTAAAAAATAAGATTAAAAACTTAAAATCCATATTTATTAGCGGTTGAAATTGGTTTCTTGAAGAACAAGTCTAATTAACATCATATTTCTTTTGTCACGAGGAACGTAGTGTCACAAGGAATTAACATTTAACTCCAAAAGTTCTTTATGGAATCCAAGCACCAAATCATTTCAACTTTCTCTTTAAGAATTGTTTCTATGCAAGTCTTTATATCATTCTTAAACTCAACACACTCAAGATGCCTAACTTAAATTTCTTTGCCAAAATACTTTTATGAGTCAAAGATTCATTAAATGTTTTTGTAATTTCTCTTTAGACTTTAGTTGTTGGCTATTCCAGATGATTATACTAAATTTTTTATTAATGGTCAAAAAATAAAATATTTATGATATCATAGTGAAATATCACAATGAACGATTGATAAAGATCAGTAGAGATGATTGATAAACAAACCATTAGGTTTCCAGAACACATAGTTCTATAGATACGAAGTCAGATTTTTTTTGAATCTATGAAACAATTGAGTTATAAAGTATGATCGATAGTGCCTTAAATAGAAATCACTCGAAAACCCTAAAAAATATGAAACAAAATAAATATCTTAACTTATAGTATAATCAAATATGAACATAAATAGATTTAATTAGCTATTAAAAACAAATATGCAAAAATATTTAGAAATCCAATAAAACAATAAGCCATCAAGGAAGGCTTAGGCCATGCAATCATCTTCTCATGGTTAAGAATAATTCACACTTAGATTATAAAATTAGTTATGGGGTTTAGTTTGACAATTTATTCAAATATATTATATTAAAATTTTCTAGTTGACTGGGTAAGATTGTCGACAAATAGATCGTTATCGTACGCATGAAGAAGATGAAGATGAGAAAAAGTATTAACCATGATGGCCATATTATCAGTGAAAGTAATGTCATATATGTCGAGGTTGAGTCGAGTCGTGTACCATAAGTAGTCATTAGCACAGTTTGTTATTTGTTTATGAACCATCACTTGATTAGCCAAAATAAATCATATGCCTCAAAGAATTGTATTGTCATATACAGTCTCCGGTCTTAATGGCCATTCCAAACTTGATGGTTTGTCTTCAAATTTGTCTTTATCTGTGTTGTAAACTAATATCTTGCTGTCTTGAACCAACGATAAGTCTTATTAATTTTAATAGACCTTAACATCTTTGTATTATCATTGTTGAAAGCCATTTTTCTTCAATAACTGGTATTTGAGATTTTGTATCTATTCTAAAAATGGTCATACGATTGAGTTATCCTTCAAGATAGTCAGTAATTTTGATAGTTTAAAAAGTGTTAATATTTTCAAACCAGGTAGTGCCTAGTTTTGGGAAGTAGTACGATCTTGCATCTAATGATAATGCTCTATTAGGGTTGTGAAACTTTAGCGGACTAAAGAAAAACTTAACTTGTTGTGGTAGTAGTTCACTACCCCCTCGTGCATTGACTATTCTTGACTGATTAGAAAATATTGACGGAACATTTGACATTTCAACAAGGACGAAAACTCTCACTCACAAGGTAAAGAAGTGTGATACTAGTAAGTTTGGGTCAAAGAAAGAGACAACAAATGCCGAGGATACAAATCGAGAAGATGAGCCATTACAAGTAGCCGTTGAGGCTGATGTTGAAGTTAGTAAAATATCTCACAAACCCACATTCTTCAAAATTAAGAAAAAACCAAGCGCTTCAAAAACTCACAAAGGGGATACATTTAAGCCTTTTCAATTGTAAGACGGGGACACCATTTCTTATAGAGTATTGGGCTTTGTGAAGCCTTTGGCTGAGCACAAAAGGGAAGTGGTAATACACAAACAAACCACCCCCCTCCTTAAAAATGTTTAAAAAATAGTACTCTTCACATCAAGAATTCCTTATACATTTAATCTCTTACTAAAAATAAAGAATGTCTAAGAAGAATTAAAAGATTTGAAGAATCTATTTCAACTAGGTAACTTCAATTTTTTTTTGCAACCAACAATTAAGAATTAAGAATAGTTACTCAAAATTACACAACCAAGTTACTCACAATTAAGAATGTAACTTTACAACGCGATTGCAAGTAATTATGCAACCACAATCTGATAAACCTTTATTTCTTTTTATTTTGCGACCAAAAGATATGAATCTAGACTAATACATCATTAAATGAATTGAAGAACTAGAAACAAAAAACACTGAACAAATTAAAGAAGTCGAAGAATCAAATGTTATTCTTAAAGATCATGTTGAAAAACTGAAGAAAAAAAATCAATCTATTTGAACAACCATCTACAACGAGGTCTTGCATAAAATAGAAAAGATCATGCATAAAATAGATAAACATAAAACAGTTAGTTTATTTCTTAAGTATGTTTTTTTGTAAAAGTTGTTTGTTTGTAAATTACACTATTTTCGGTTTGGAGTATTGATTTTATTTTACCGTTTTTAGATATTGTTATTTCACAACTGTAACATTTAATAACTTAATTTAGAAACAATTAAACCATAATTTCAAACCACAATTATAATTTTATTTGTTTCATAACCAATGTCTATTTACACAACTAAGACTAATATTTTACTATCAATTAAAACGTAATTACGCATCACATCATAAGATAACATTGTAATTTCCTTACTTTCATAGCCAAAAAAGGTCTAATTCCAAAATGTTTATGAACAAACTTAAATTTTTGAAAAAAGAACATATCCAATTAAAATAAAATAAAATAAAAAGGTATTGTTTTATATATTTTCTTCACAAATTCTTATATTATAACGTTGTTTTTTACGGCATGTATGTTTTATTTAATAAAATAATTAATTCTTCATTTCGCGATAAACTACGTTTCTTCTTAGGTCTTCAACTTCTCATTTTCAAGATAGGTGAAAGAAAAGTAGGAGATAGATTTGAACTAGAAGCTTCACCAAAAGTAGATAAAGCTGGTAGCCCCGAGATGAAGTTTCTTTATAAATTGAACTATAACATGACTCCATATATTTTGAAGGACTCCATTGAATACTAAATATAGTAGCACAAGCGTGAAAACAAGTTCAGACTATTTTCGCACTCAACTTTCATATAATTCAACATCCAAACATAAGACAACAAATAGTTATTCCGCAACCTAAGTACACATAATTTCACAACCAAGTAAACTAACTAATTACGCAACCAAAATTGTTTTAATTTCGCAAACAAAACACACTAACCAATTACGCAACTGAAATGTACTTAATCACACAACCAAACTAGCAAAACTAAAAATTTCAAAATCTGTATTTCCAAAATCAACCTCTAATATAATTGTCAAACTATTTACGTAAATGTATAAGCAAAAATCAACATAACTAAAATAATCATATAATCATAAAACAACAACAGGACAATTCAAAACAATAAAAGATAGCAAACCTAAAAAGAATGTCACTTGTGAATAAAAAGGATTAATAAATATAGAAAAAAAATCAAATTATCACAATTACATAAGATTTTGTTGGAAGAAAAAAGAGGTATATCAAATAAAAAAATAAATTAATATGTATATTAATAGAATAAAAATAAAAAACAAATCAAAATTGCAATAACTCAGATTAATATTTGTTCAAAAGATTCATTGTAATGGGCAAGTGGTGGGGGAGTTTAGACAATATAAGGCGGAGAGAACTTTGAACTAATTAATAATTTTGACTTTGTATTTCTTTAAGTGTATTTATAAGTTTGCCTTAAAAATTTGCGATAGAGTGCCCTGAATTAAAACTAATTAGGGGCATAAAAGAAAATCCAAGAGGTATTTCAAAACTAGTTTAGGGATATATTTAATAGTACTCTCCCTTAATTGGATAATTAGGTATTTCAAAACTAGTTTAGGAATATACTTAATAAGACTCTCCCTTAATTGGATAATTAGGTATTTGAAAACTAGTTTAGGAATATATTTATTAATACTCTCCATTAATTGGATAATGAAAGGAGACCAGGATTAACAATAAGGGTTGTTGATAAGCTTAAATCCTACGGCTCATGTTCATGTGGTATCGCTCCTCACTTTTACCAAAACTCTATAAAAAGGACTTAACCACAAACACATATACTCAATCATCTCCTTAACCTAAGTCTAGTGACTAGAAATATAAATAAATGGTAGGTTTCACCTGTGCAGAAGCAAGTTCTTCTTCTTGACATTCAACTTCTTTCTATAAACTTCTCTCTTTTGTTTCTCTTCGATTACAATTCTGGATTATCTTTGATTTTAGTTTTGTTTTCTATAGTCCACGTACTTATTCGATTTATAATTCTATAAAATTAATTTATATTATTTTTTTAGCAAATTAATTAAGTCTTTGGTTATAGTTTACCTACTATTTTAATATATATGGCATATTATGTTCTGGATATGGTATGTGTTTTGGATGTGTTCATAACTGGACATTCTAGTTTAAGTTTTGTATGCATGTTTAAACATTTGACTTTGTTGATGAATATATGATTTTGTGTTTTTGGTAAATTTGTTTTGTTAGCAGATTTGGATATGGGAAATACATGGGAAGAAGTGGAAATACATAAAATTCTTCCAATCACATATTTCTCTATGCCAATGCAAAAGAGTAACTTCCTTTTTACTTATAACTTTTGAAATTGCTTCTGCCGGTTTTACATAACATAAAATTCTGGTTTTTGGCCTAATTACATGTTAACTAAAACAACACACTTAATTGCAACTAAAGTATGTCAGGAAGAGATTGAACTTGGAGTATTTGTCATCTATCTTATTGTATAGGATGAAAAGCAAAAACAGTTTGCAAGTTGGTTATTGATAGAACATTGTCACTGATTTTAAACTTCAAAGGACCAAAAATTGAGTCTTTTCTTCATTTCGTGCTCCATTCCATTTTATTTATATAAAAAAAAGATTTTGGTTGAGAGACAAGATGAAATATCTCTTAGGAATATGAACTTTCTATCTTTCCATTAAATTACTCGTCTATGTTTCCATTAAATTCGGACTATGAATTATTATTATTTATAGGTACATGTTGATTAGGTTACTTCGTCGTTGGCTTTTATCAGATCTTAACTTTCATAATAAGATATTGGCCAAATCATTAATACCTTTAATATGGTATTTCTAATTTCAATTAAAAGTATTAATAGTTTGGCTTATATCATATTAGGAAATTTAAAATTTGATAGGTCCGAACGATAAACTAATCTAATAAACATGTAACTATAAATATTAGTAATTAATATTTGAGCCCTAAATTGTGTATGTCCCATTAGATATTTCATCTTTTTCTTCTATCAAATCTATTTATTTCTGTATTTGAGCCAAGCTTTTAAACTTTTCAAAAACCAAATCTTTTTTCTAATGCTTAAGTAGTTGTCTTCACTGTAACAGTTGGGATTTTAAGTTGATTAATACTTTTGTGTTTATCGGCAAACTTTTCAAGGACGGTTTCTACGTTTTGTAAATGGACTAGTATTTTTGTTTTCGCTGTTTTAGCAGGTACTGAGTTTGATTTTTTTCTTCGCATTCATCTTTGTCTTATTTTCGCAAGTAAATTACAATGGTAAGTACATGTATTTGTGCATGTGAGATAAATGTACTTCCGCAAGTGTTTCACAACTTGTTTTTTCACAAGTGAAAAAACATTTTATTCACAACTAAATATATTTCCATAAGTGAATTTTTTTATTCCTTCAAGTGGATAACAACTTGTTTCCATTTGTGATCATTCTTTTTTTTATAAGTAAATGTATTTCCACAAGAGAAAATACACACATTTATGCAAATGGTTAACAAATAAATGCATATTTTCATACATTTTATGTTATACGACGATAATGAAGACTCTCTAAACCCTCGATGGGTGTACAATACAAATTTAGAAGTAGCCAATCCACATTTATCGCTCAGAAGAACTTCCTTAATTATTTTGACTGATCCACATACAATTTCGGATTCACCTTTGAAGCGCCACCAAATTTGTTATCCAATTAACATAATAAATAGCTTGTCCATAAACATGATTTAGTTTGAATTTTAGATTCTTCGTAAAATTCTCTCTACATATCATAAGTACATCCTAACCATGACCCTCATTGTTGTCATCGACTTTCACTAACTCATATAGCTCTGAAAAGTTTGTGTTTATAATAAATATTATGTACGTATGATCCAACATAATATATAACCTCAATCGTAACGCATAAAGTTCCTTATGTAGATCTAGCCTTACCAAGCTCGAACATGCAAATTCGTCCAGGACTAAACCATTTATGTCTCGAAATATCTCATGCACCTCCTTTCAAACGATCCAACCAAAATCAACATTCATAGCGATTTTAACTCTCACACTTATTTTTCGTCCATTTTACTAGTCCATCATCAACTTATGTTCCCTAAACTAAAATATAATCTTTGGCCGCGTTCGGTATCATAGACATAATTTTTACAATGAAATTTTAACTCGCATTAGGTTTAATAACCTCCGTGTTCATATTCAACCATATATGTCGTATTATAACCAATCAAACAATTAAATTTTTAGGTTATTGAATGTCCATTGACACTTAATTATACGATCCAACAACTATTTTTAAAAATATTTTGGTTTAAGTGCCCTCACCCATTGCACGTTGTCATTTTATCCAACTCAGTTTGTCCAATAAATCTTTGTTGAAAATTCTTGTACCCCTAAAGTCTAACTTTTTTTAGTCTACACATCTTGTTCCAAGGCAACCTTAATTTATCTTCATATCCAACCATATACGTTGTCTAGTCAATAGATTTATGAATGTTTTTCTAATCCTAAAACAAAATAATCATACAAAAATAAAATAATGCATTCTTCTTGTTATTTAATCTAATAATATATCCATCATTAGTCTTTCTCAATTTTTTGGACTTTTATTAATAGGTTAAAAAAACCAGGCCCGAAGTCCCCAATTCAAAGATTACAATTGAAAATTGAAAATTAAAATCTAAATGCGCGGTACTTTCAAATTTGGCTCCAAACTTCATCTTCTACCTTTTACCAACCAACAGCATCACTGAATCCCGTTTGAGCCTGAGCAAAAACCTTCATCTTCTCCAGCTTTCAGTCCCGAAGTAAACCAGTTATCAACCTCCCCCGAAGTGAATTTGAAAACCAAGTTATAGAACCAGAAACTGAAGCCCATGGCGATTTCAAAACCAGTAAAAACATCTTCAATAGCATCGCGATGCATCCATGAGGAGGAATAGAACGAGAATGCAGACCTCAGAGCATTGTCTTTGACCAATTTCCATCAGTAACCAGCACCACCACCATGTAAGCTTCTGATTCTTCTGTATTTATGTATCCAATACCAAGGCTCTCAAGCAAAACAATAGCTCTCATAACAATAGTCTAGATTCTTTTCTTTTTCCAAAGAGTATTTAGCTAGCCATCCGCAACACCGTTTTGTTCTCGAAACATATGTGTCAGAGACATTGTAGAAGAGACGAGGCCTCTGCAACATCTAGCCAAAGGCTCCAAAAACCAAGGAGCATTACCTCTTATGATGATTTCGGCAAGGATTTGAGAATCAGTTTCAATCTCTAGAGAAGTTATACCTTTTTGCTTGCATAATATGAGTCCTTCTAATAATGCTTGATTCTCAGCAATTAACAGACTTTAATGCCCATAAATATTTCCAAAGGCAGCAATCACTTCTTTTTTTTGATCCCTGATGATGCCTCATTCGCTAGCTTCTCCTTTAAAATTGTTGGCCCGGTCAATGTTTAGCTTATACATGGTTCTTTTTGGCAAGTTCTATTTAAAAGACGAAATCAATCTAGGCTTCTTAAGATGGTAAACACATCTTAGTGAATAGCAGCGTTACTATCCATTCTCGGACCTTTCTATAAGAAGATTGCCTTGGTCAAGCGTAGAAAAATATCTAACAACAAAATAAAACCATCGTTAGTCACCCAATCACGTGGATCATTTTTGGCTCTACCAGCCAACCCTCCTCCCTCTTATTAACAAAAATAAATAAAATAATAGATCATTTTGTCAAAAAATTGGTAATCAAACGGTAATAAATGATAAACACAAGATATATAATATTATATTTATATATTTATATTTAAAACCAAAATTTATTATTTAGTATTTATTAATCTATATATACAAAAATATACATACAACTATATATACCCAAAATAATGTTTTAGAAAAATATTATAAAATTTATTATATAATTCAATACATTTTATTCATTCAAAAGTTTACTAACACTTTTGTAAATTATAGGCGAAGCAGCTGCATGTAAGTTTTCAAATACATCATGGTGTGACGGACAAAATATATTTTCAGTAAAAAAAGTTGTATTTTCAATAGATATGTGGACTTTTACTAATTATTACTATAATATATTAGTTATAAATAAAATTATTCTAAGTTTTTCAAGTATTTAGGTTTTAAAAATAAAATTGTAATGGTCTATTATTAATAAAGGTAGGGGCTATATAGGTTGAATTCTATTTGGTTTTTTTTACTTCTAATTTAAAGTCAATGGTTGTAATATACATTTGTGCAACTAATGCCATAAATTGTTTATAAAACAAGATTTTTAAATCCAATGTTTATAAAAAAACATTGGTCAAAGATTTATGTTTATAACGGTATTGAATTTTCATCCAAAAAAAATCATTTTATCCTTGATTAATAATTATTATTTCTAAACAATTTATGATTCCTCCCTAGTAATATAAGTTTGCAAATATCTTCCTTTTTTTAACTGCAGTCATATATCCAAAAACAAAATCATATTTTTTTTATACTCTCCAACCATGGTTTATTTTACTGTTTCTGAAGTCTCGTCAAACCACATATTACACTGATATATTTGTCCCATAAATACAAAATCCTCTGATAAAATACCTTAACGCACTTTTGTCTCACCAAGTTCGTGTCATTTGTACGATTTTGTGTCATTTAGTACACGTAAGGATTTTATTTTTAAAAACTATCAAAAAATATAAAATAATTCAAAACTAAAAAAACGAGTCAATAACAAATCACATTCTTCTATATAATACAAACCTTTAGTCAATCTCGAAACACATGAAGAACCACTCCTGCACCAGCAACGCGCCTTGCTACTACGTATCATAGATCTTCAATAACAAATTGTTGCCCTTAATGAAACAGCAAGGTGATAATATAATTTCATTCCTTCAAAAAATACAAAAAAATATCAGTCCAATTATAGGAATGTATAATATGTGTATTTGAATAAAACATGTCAATAATTTGTAACAAAAGATATAACATTCTTAAATAAACCTTTAACTGTTATGTATCTTCCTCAAACATTCTAATATATATATATATTTGATTTTTTTAGTAGTTATGTTCACCTTTTTATTTTAATATTCCTAATCGATGATTTTATGCATCATTATACATTATTTTTCTTTTATTATTCATTCAACGTGTAATCATTGTTAATGTCAACGAGTCAAATTTAGATTTCAACTCATTAAATAACCAAAACAATCCCGATGATATGAGTTCATTAAGTTTTCGTTTGTCGGATAGTAGTTATTAATGTGCTAATAATTCAAATAACTCATCATCCTTTTTGGAAATGAACGTAGAAAAAATAACTACGTTAAAATTGGACCCGACATCAATACCTCATTCCAATCCAGATTTCCAAAACCATACTCCCTTCAAAAAATATTATAAGTCGTTGGATTTCTGCTAATGAAACCGAACACCGAAACTTAGAAAAAATCAATAATGCTGATATTGCTTCTTCATCCCATCATCAAACCGACAACAAAAAATATTAGTTCTTTCAACCGATACTCTTCTCAACTATCTTTTGCGTATTTTTGCGTATGCTAAAGATAATTAAGAAGAAGAAAAATTGATTTGGAATAAATAGGGTATTAGTGGAAATATGAAAATACGCATCCCATCAAAAGGTGGCTTCCCTAACAATGTTTTTGGAAATGAAGTCTATTGTTTCTACAAAGAAAATGGAGTGGGGTATTGAGTTCCCCCTTCATCTAAAAAATCTATATTTTTTAAATAATGTAGAATATGTCATGACCAAGTTACCGAGACGAATGATGGACACTTATAAGCATTGTTGTTGCATCTGTGATATTGAAAAATTCATAAGAATTTTTTAATATCATGTGCGAATTCACTTTTAACAAAGTATATATGTCTCATTTCTACTATTTTACCTCCACTAAACACATAATAATCGTTGCGCTTCCACAGTCAAATTATGGTTGGAAAGTGAAATTTTTATATTTCCGGCAATTGAGAGTTAAATCTTCTAACACAATTGGTGTTATTGAAAAATAAAAGATATAAAAATATGTTTCATATTACTATTCTCATTAAATTTTAATTTATAATGTATCAAATATGTATATATGTTTATGGAAATTGTTCACAGTATAAGATAATTTCTAAAGGTTGGAAAAGATAAATACTTGCCCAAGTCATCGTTGCACAACCCCTTTTGGAAAGATAAATTTTATAACATGTTCACTCCATAAAACTTGTTGTACTCCCTATTTTGGCCAATGAAAGGTTATTATATTTCCCACGGTTATCAAATCATGGATGACAACACCAATAATCATGAAGATGACAAATCATTAATCGATGATATAATAAACCTCATTGGACATGAAAGTGAATGAAATATGGATCTTAAAATTCCAAAGAGACAAAGCAACAAAATGAAGCAAAAAAACAAAAAAAAACAAGTTAAAGAAAAATGTACCAAACCACCAACACACGAATTTTCCAAAACAAATGTGGTACTCCTTCAACAACCAGTCCATTAAAAAAACTATTTTTTTATTGAAGATACTACTCAATTAACACTAAAATAAATCCATATAGGTCCGCTTAATTCATTTATTCTTACTAAACCTCGTAAGTTTTTTTCACTATAATTAACATTAATCTATCATATATGAAAATAACATATTTAACAGTATTTCATCGTAAAATATGATTGCAGAGGATTCATTATCGATAGATCCTCAACCACGACATGTATCTTTATTGCTTAGTGTTCTAACAACTATCAAGTCTTTCAAATGTTGATATTTTGCATTCGTAAATAAAACTTTCTATGAAGGTAAATTGAACTTACAACACCATTTTATATCTTTTATATTATTTTTTTGGAAAAATCTACCTTATATATATATATATTAAATATTATCACAACTTATTGAATTTCATATTTCTTGATGGTAGACCATTTACCTTTAACGAAATGAAGCTCTTTAATTCTAGTATGACCCTTCCATTCAATTGGTTAACAGCTCTATATAATAACAGTTATATAATAATAAAAGAAGATATTCAAATAAGAGAACATCATCAACAATTTAAAAGTCGATGATAATAATGGACATAACAAAAAGTACATATTGACAATAGCTTAAAATTAAAGAATGGTAAAATTCCCACACTTCAATCATCGTAAACCTTTTTTAATGGAGAACTTCCTAAACTCAAAATTTAAGTTGAAAATGCTAATAAAGCTAAAGATTTCAATATCCAAGACGTAAAGAAAAGTTTAACTAAACAAGTTCTCAACAAGGACAAAAAAATTGATGTACCAACAAAGGTAAAATGATTATGAGAAGAATAAATGACAATAATGTTCAAAACACAAGTTTGGTAGGACCATATTTTAAAGAATTTTGCAAAGAATATCAAGCTATATGTTCATATAAACTTATGATAGTTAGATCAATACTCAAAAAAATATATATTCTCAAAGCTGGCATTAAGAAGCCCAAAGATGCTGATATAGGTAAAGACGACGATAATAATTATACAACGAATCATGCCAATGTTACTCAAAAATCAAATTTACACTTCACACTCCAAGTAAGGTTATTTTTTCTATATTCTTTAATGAATGCATTTTAAAATATCATTTTTTTGAATTTTTTGGTGCCTACATTCGGTTGATACCTTGATATTGTATTTTTTTTATCTTCTATAAACTCTTTGCCGACAAACATCCGACTATTATCTTGTTTATGTTTTACTATATGATGTTATTACTATTTGCCTTATTTTCTTGCTTACATAAACTGGTGTGTCTTACAAGTTATGATTTTCAACTCTATTTTTATTGATTTCCTGACGTTAATTTTCGTATACCATTCATTTATAATTTATTTTATTCTTTAAAAAAGTAGTGTTGCCTCTTATACTTTTTAGGTTAACTTACTTTATAGTTAAAAGTACTTTGATTTTGAGGGTAACCATTTATATTTTAAAAATTAGGCTTGACTTATAATCATAATTACATCTTCAGGCCCTAACAGCCCAATCGTAGTCTCTTATGTTTTTCAGCTAGACTTGACTTATAGTCATATTCACTTTAATTAGATGCATAACCTATTACACTTTTCGAGTATGTTTTTCTTATGGCTACGTTTCTTATTAGTTATAACTTTATTATAATTTTCTATAATATTCCACCAATTATTTTTAATAATTCTCACAAAATATACTCCATTTCAACTAATCATAAGCATATGTTATAATTTCTTCAGTACATTACATTTACCAACTTATATTTATTTTTTTATGACTTCAAATGATGAATATTCCAAAAATAATTTAATGGATATCCTTCGATATCCATCAAACTATAGCATATTATGTCCATTAGAAACTACCTTAAAAGGTTAATCCCAATTTAAAGCTAATTTTCGAGCATTTTTATCTCTTGTTTCTTGGAATACTTTCCTTAACACTAAATATTTTCTTGAAAACTCATGAATTTCAACTTTGCATTATAAAAACTTTGCATCAAAGTTCTATAATGTTATGTTCTGACTTGAAATTGATCGCGTCATTCCTCTATTAAATCAACATCAATCTATTTTCCTTATCATTATTCACTGAGGAATAAAGTTATACTTTGTCACTAGGAATCATAATTCCACCGGAACGATTGCTTCCATCCCATAAACCATAGCAAATGGTTTTACTTTCCCATTTGTTTGTGGATAATACGAAGTATACAAAAGTTGTTGTATCCCAGTTTTATGCAAAAATGTTTCTTGTGAATTATATATCTTATCTTGAATTCACTTGAGCATACATCAAGAGTTCAATTGTCAAAACATATGAAATATTTTATATCTCGTAAATTTCCAAATCATTCTTGAAATATTAAATGAGAAAACTTTTCTCAAATCGACTCAAAGATATTAGAGATTTGCCATTTTTATACCATACTGCTTTCACATGATATTAATATATATCTTTTGTGAAGAACCTATGAATTTATCAAGAGTGGTCTAGATGATTCTTAGTTCTTTAGTAATTTTTATGAGTAATGTTTTCACGAATGTTTTTATCAAATAACTCTAAATATAAATCCGCTCCTACTGGATTTATGGTGTTCATAATGCTTTAATAAGGCATTATAAAGGCCAAAAGAAGATTGTAATTTGATAAATTATGATGTAATTTGATCAGATTAGATATCGTTAGAAGAGTACTATAACAATTCTAATTTTATCAGAAGGGGTATTTCGGTCCAAAGAAATTAGATTCAATAATTGAATAATAACTCGAGTATACCAATAACTCAGCTGTGTGCTAAGACCATTGATTATTGGGCTTGGAGGCTCACAGGATTAACCCGGATTTAAGATCTGACCCAAATGACCCATGGATCTTAGAGAAAAGTATAAATACCCTAACCAATGACATCAAATGGGTTGGACTTTTTCCTAAAATTTTATATATAAACAACTCTTTTCTCCTACTACTCTCTACAAAAACCTTAAATACTTAATCACCAAAATGTATTTTGTTTTTACCCTCATCAGATTGGCGACCACAGTGGGAGACAAGGGTACCTGAATAGCTATATTCAAAACCTTACTTATAAGTCAAAGTTCTAATATGGATCTCAATATGCAAGAAGTACTACCTCATGAAAATGAAGGAAAAAGATGAGAATGAGCATGCTATTGTGTCTCATGTGAAAATGAGCAATCCCCAAAGGCTCATATTAACTCTAAAAATGAGCATCAGAATAAATAGGGGATGAGCATATCAGATGCTGCTAAAAATTAAACTACAACATGTGGCTCTGATGGAACTTCTTCATTGATTAGCGATCAAGGTCTTCAAAAAAAGTAAGGTTAACCAAGAAACATAATAAGAAAAGGGGCATAAAGGGAAAATGAAGAAGAATAAATTTCCATGAGAAGTAAAATGATCGGCAGATCACGATATTGATTATCTACTAAGTGATCAATTTGCTATCCAGTCCAAACCATGTATATTTTCCACTCCTGATGAAGACAATGTGTTTAGCCGTAACCACAATTAGAGGCAATCATCTTTGTCCTACAAAATACTCTATGGACATATACCGAGGCGGTTTGATAGTTCAAAAATAGAAAAATACGATGAACCAAAGATCATAATAACCACCTCGAGCAGTTCAAGAATTTTATGATGATTTTTTATGATGAAGATAAACTTTTATGCCAAGATTTCTCACAAACTTTCGAGGGGAGTGCTTTAAAATGGTATAATAGTTTACTACATGGATCTATAAAAAACTATGATGTTTTATGAATAACGTTTCAGAGATAATTTATGGGAAGTAAGGAGACTAAAGGAAATGGTGACACTATCATCCATTACGCTTAATATACGAACGAGTCTTTGAATGAATATATCAGTAGTTTTATGAATACAATGAATGGATTGGCCGATTCTTTTGAACAAGTAGTTATTTATTCGTTGAGACAATGGTAAATCCGGGTGATTTGGTTGATTAAGTGACTCGGAAAACCAATGACATGTGGTGGATTATTAAATCAGGTCGGAAAACAGATTACTGTAGAGGAAACTTAGAAATCTAGAGTATCGCCCCATAATAGGTCTACTCCTACATCGTCAATTCCACAAGCCAGTACTCAATCCCAGGCCACAATTAATCATAGGCCTAAAGACTCCGGGCAAGGGTCACATTAGCCAAGACATAATCAATCAAGTCAAGGACAACAATTTAAACCCAAGAAGGGTCTGTGTATTCAACCTGAATGGTTTGCTGAACTACATGAAATTGTGGATACTATTTATGATAAAACTAGGAATTTTGTGCATTTTAGTAGACCATCACCAATTCAATCTCCTAAAGAGAATCAAAATACACATTTTTAATTACCACAATGATGTGGGCTCTGAAACCTAGGATTCAATCGCCTTAAAACAAGAACTACATAATTTAATTTAGAGAAGGAAGCTGTTAGTTTTTGTCAAAAAGAAATGAAGCAATTGGAAAGTGAATACCGATTCTCAGTCTAATACGAATACAACACGAACAACATCATATACCGGTCCAGGTAAGAGTATGTGTGCATCTAGACAAGAAGATGGTATGGTCATTCTAGAGAGGTTTGATGTGGATTCAGAATATCCAGACCCTGATCCGGATCAGAATCAAGTTAGGATGATTGTGGAAAAGACTTCAAAAGTTTCTGATCTATGTAACTTCTTCGAATATTTAACGATTATTGGGGGAAATACTATGACTTCACTATCAAGATATTCAAGAAAGAGGCATGTAAATAGTCTAACAACTTAGTTAGAGGGAAAACTATCCACACACCTTTATCAAAGCCCTGCTCTATTTATTGTCTATGATAAAGATTATTTAAGGGATGTTGCGAGCCCACACGAAGATGTTCCGGTGATATGAGCATCCATTGGAGGAAATGATGTACGTCGGATTTTAATTGATACTGACAGTTCGACAAATATATTGGTTCTATCAACTTATAAGAAAATAAATAACCCCTCACTTATCTGATGTTCAAATAAGTTGATAAGAAGTAGCCAAAAGTTAGCTCGTGAATGTTATGTCATTGCTCTTTCTCCAAAGTTGACAGAAGCAATGAAGGTTGATAAAGAGTAACAGTCAGTGGAGGCTTCTGATAAACTAAACGAGATAAATGATCCAAGGGAGGCTCCTAGTGCAATAATCCCAATTGAAGAATTTGAAATTCATTCGTTAGTAGAAGGTAAATGAGTCTGGGTTGGTCTACAAATTATCTATAGATTTAAAATAAAAATTACTATTTTTATCGCATAATTGCATGTATTTGCTTGGTGTAACGAGTATCTAACCAGAGTAATAGCAAGTATAGTTAATCACAAGCTGTCTGCGAAATCCGATGTTCGTGAGTAGGTGGATCTGGGATTGTAAAAGGTTGAGAAAGAGGGTTTGTTCTGGAAAATATTGAGGGTCTTTGAGATGATGAACTATTATATGGTTACGATATTTGTTGAACAATGAATCCACCAGGTGAAGCAGGTAGTCCGACGATGATCCTAGCTTTATTTTTCTCTTCCTCTAACTCGGATAGGTTAAGCCATCATATTTTGATTAAGGAAGTTCTTGATGTGAAATAGAAACTTTAAGGAATATAGAAGAACTGGAAAAACTTTAGAGATTAGAAAAACTGGAAAAAGTTGAGAGTTTAGGGTGTTTTTCTCTATCTAGAATCAAAGTTTGAAATTTTTTCTCACACCAGAATTAGAAACAGTGAAAAATCATACTTATATAGTTTAAAAGGTAATTGCGTGTTTCACCTAGGGGAGATGAACCGTATAGCTAAGATTAAGGGCTAGTAAATATAGCTATTTTAATGTTTAGACACAAGTACCCAGAAAAAGTGGCTAATGGGTCCAATTAAAACTTGGGACGTGTAAAGGAGAATTAACTATAAATTCCTGACCTTTGAGCTATTCAATTGACCCTTAAAGTTTACTTCGAAGACTTATCATACATTATCAACCATTGTTAGCTCTTTCAAAGATTTCTTGAAAAATCTAAGGGGATTATATTATCAGATCGGATATCGTTGGAAGAGTACTATAACAATTCTAATTTTATCCTAATGGGAATTCCGGACCACACAAATTATATTTCAATGATTGAACAATAACTCAAGTAGATTAATGACTCAGCTGTGTGCACCCGTTGGATTGAGGGCTCATAGGATTAACCTGAATCTAAGATCCGATATGAATGGTCCATGGATCTATGGAAAAAGTATAAATTCCCAACCAACGACATTAAATGGGTTGGACTTTTTCCTTATATATTAAATACAAGTATCTCTTTTCTCTTACCACTATTTACAAAAACCTTAAAATACTAAATAACCAAAAGATCTTCCGTTTTTACCCTTGTAATACATTTATCCTCATCATACATAAGTGACATTTATTGCAAAATATCATAACTCAATTTATTAATAACCATAGATGATTAAATCTTTTATATATGAATATGATTGTTACAAACTTGTTAGTTGTTCTATCGGTTGATTAAATTTTGTAGTAATCTTAATTAATAAAGTTATTGGGTTATAACACATATATCAAGTTTTTAAAATGTTACTATATAGAGCGAATTTATCTTAATTTTCATTTAATGAAACTTAATTTCATAAGTGTGCAAGATCTGTAGCGATTATCTAAATGGAATTTTTTGAAAAAATGAAAATAAAGATTATCTTAAAAAGTCAATATTTTCACATTATATGAAACCTATATGGTGTAAGTCCTTCTTAATATCTTAAACGAATCATCTTCCATAAATTTTCATTCTTGTTTGAATTGCCCATAATTAAACGCAAAAATTATGAATACGATCGTACGAAATCTTAAATTGAATTCTTTTTTATATCATAATATTTCTAAAGTTTTGTAGAATTCCATATAGTATTTCACAATCTAAAATCTGGTTTATTATGTTTCACCATATACGATTTTAATGTTCTGAAACGTATTTTTTTGCATCATAAACGATATTGTTGTTCTTGTCAAAGCTTTAATGATATTGCACAAGATGGAAATATTTATCGTAAACAATTTTAATTTCTTGTGGAATTTTTTTTGACATTACAAAAGTTGAAACTAAAAGTTATTCTAGTCACTTAACTTGCATAATTTCTTGAACAACTACAACTACTTAATCTTAAGTTGTTAGGATAGTCACACATTTTCTAATTGGGACATTAATACGTGACAAGAAATTTTAAGCAGATATGTAAGATTTAGTTATTCTGTTCGTATTCATAAATATATTCGGCATTTAACCAACAATATTCTGAAGATAGATAATCTTCTATACTTCGATTTCTGATTAATTTTTGCGTGGATCAAGATAAGATAAATTTGAACATGCCAAAAAACTTTACTCCAATATCTCGATGGCTTAATTTCTCCATTTAATGGTGGAAAAAATGTCTCATCAAAATGAGTTGTGAATTACATGTTAAAGGTTCAAAATACTTTATAATTAAGGGGGAGTCAAAACCAACATATATGTCTTTCTTACGTTGTAGGCCAAATTTTATACATTGTAGAAGTGCTACAAGCACATATACACAACAACAACAAATACGCAGGAGTAACATCTGGTTGGTGGCTCTGAAAAACGTTTCTGGGATGAATATTGATTATTTCCAGTATGCTGAAGTCATATTAAGATTGAGAAACATAAAATAGCTTGACCCATTATATACACACACAACATTTTCTTCATTAACATGGGTCGATCAATTAACTATAAGACTCTAATAAATGATTCAACTGAACCATTTTGTGTATGAACATGAGATATATGATTTTCACATCGGTACCAATAGAAAGGAAATATGCATCAAATATTTGGGATGTAGTTCAACCAACTCCATCTAGTCGAATAAATGTTTATGGGAAACTTTAGGAAACGTGCACATAGTTTAATATTTTATGCTAGAAGCTGAAAAATGAAACATTTCTTTTTCTTTTATAGAAAAAGACATGTGTCCATTTGCATGATGCATAAAATAGGATCATAAAATATCAAAAGGATCCACACTATCGGTGTACGAAAACACATATTCCTTCTTGAATCATTTGTAGAAAGTAAGGGGATTCAAGAATAACTTTGATCAGTGATGGCTTAGTAATCAATTTTATAATATACGAGGGAATATAATAAAAATAAATTCATGGTTATAAAAAACTTCTGATTCTTTAAAGGATAACCCCAAGAATTCTATATAATTTTACGCATCATGGTTGATCATGGGTTCCCTAATAGATCATGCAATAGCTTGAATATTCATGGATCATTAAATCTATGGTTTATCACATTATGAGATTCAATAGCTTTGACAGACGTAAGGTACAAACAAGTGGAGATAACAATAAGCTTCTCTATAACATGCTTTTGGCCTATGTTAGATGAAGTAATATACAAGTACTTTATATCACATTGATTCATTGTTTTAAGATGATTTCCAATTCTGAGAATATGTTTGAAACTCAAAATGATTTTTCAAAGACTTATGCGAATACAAGACATCATTAACTTGAAATATTATACCTCATCGTAAGATAATATTATCTCTTCGAGAACCAACTATTATATTTGTTCGACCATATATAGTATTAATGTTCTCCTTACATTCGTTCAAATTATTAAAGTACTTATTACGTTAGAATATTTTATTTGTTGTGCCACTGTCTATTTAACAAGTATCTCCACTTTCAAGATAGATTTTGGATATATTACATCTAGAATTCAAATTCTTCATAACAAAATAAAACATGAATAATATGAAATACATAAAAACAAAGATTTTATATTAAACAAGTTACATGCTTCAAATATATATTATACAAACACACCAAAATACAACCTAAAGCACACATGCATTGTGGATGTGGTACTAGTGCATTACACCATCATCAATATCAATAAAATAATAATATATATCCAACTTATATTCTTCATATTTTGTAGAAAAATCAAAGTTAAAATGGGAGAACTAGTGAAAGCGCCAGTGGTCTTGATCAGATTTGTCTCAATATCATGCTTGATATAAATCTATAATATAACTCATCGCAAAACATGTACGTGACCATTGTACTATTACTTCATAATTGTAGTGTACATCTTCTTTGTCTTTTATTGGCTTTTTAGATAATTTTTTTTATGTTACTTGTATTTTTCTCTTTCTTAGGTATACTATTTTTGCACTCATGGTGGTATGGTTTGTTCCTTTTACAATGAGTAAATTTATCTTTGCTTTTATAATTTCATCCATTTTTATGTGCTACTTTTGTTGTGACATTAAGTATTGAAATAGAGACCATAGGACGAGATTCGTGATTTTCATTAACAACACATTATTTTGTTCAACAACAACAAAAACATAAATCAACTCTTAGTACTTGATGAAATGACACTCTTAATATTGTTGTTGTAGGATAATATTTGAGATATGAAAAGTGGTAAATATTATCTTCAGCACATGCTCTTCAGTTATATCTTCATCATATAATTTCAATTGTAAGGTTATTTTTAAAAATGATGATGTACTTAGATACTCATTTAAAATGGTGATATGGAGATTCAACAAATACTTTTGAGCCTTTGGAAGAATAACCATCTTGAGTTGGTCTTGAATTTTCTTTAGATAATTCCATAGAATATCTGGTTTGCTTCACATTATATATTTAGATATTAATCTTTCATGGATATGATGACGAAGGAATATCAAAGAAAAACTTTATGTTGTGGAATGTAGAGTGTTTTGGCTTCATGGTATTTGTAAGATTCTTAGAATGTGGATGTAACTCAACATCTAAAGCCCATGAAATATAGTCGCTTATAGAAATATTTAAAGCATCAAACTATAGCTTCATTAAATTTGATGACATATTTAAACTAACCTTGAATTTTGAAGAAGGTATGTGATAAGGTTATATCACATAAATAGTATATATATGTTTATAATGACGAGGTAAGTGTATATCAAATTATAAGAAAAGAATAAGACCCATGTATGAGAAAAGAAAATAAGAGTTATGAGACGAGAGTCAGACAGAATATATGAGACAAGGGGCATAAAAAACTATAACATGAGGGTCATAAGGAAGATGTTCGATGAATGAAAGAAAGAAGATTTTAGATGAGGGTCATAAAGATGTGTTAGATGAGATTTATAAATAAGATGTTAAACGGAAATCATAAAAAATATAAAGATGAGGGTTATAAACAAGATGTTAGAAAAGGGTCATAAAGAGTGTTGACAATGGTAACTTGACTAATTTTATTTTTAAAAAATATATACGAAAAAATTAGTTATAGTACATTCGCAAAAAAACTACTAAAAGACAATTGGTTATTTATAAAGAAAGTTAACTAGTCATGTCGGTGAGGTTGAACTATCACTACCTGTTGGTTATGGTAATACTAAAAAATTTATGAGAATACAATTCAAGATAGTTGGTGCTCCTAGCCCGTAGAAGGATTTAATGAATAGACCATGATAACTTAAAATAGAAGGAACGAGTTGCTCATTTCAACAACATCTTAAATATCTTATCAGAAATCTGGTTGGGATAGTTAGAGGCAGTAAAAAACAGTTAGGATTTGTTATGAAATCTCTTTATATCATATAAAAATTAAGTGATAGTAGTTAAAAATATGTGAGGAGGCCGTTAACTAGCTAGAAATGATGAATTTGTGAAAGAGGTTAACGAACTTATAGAGGAGATTAGATGTGGAGAATAAGAAATATGAATTTTATATGTGATTAAAGTTATGAATTTTATGAGTCAAAATTTCAAGTTTAGATTAGTGGAACTGTTGAAAAAGAATTCATAAATTTTCGCCTAGATTACTCATGATGTATCTTGGGATAGTTCGTTTATCGTCTACCACAAGTTATCAGTTCGTAAAAGGATGAGGCCGGTTTATTAATGAAATCAAAGTTGACCGAGAATAGTTAAAACCATTGTTAACAATGGAGCCACCATAAATATCAAAGAGGTTAACATATTAACATGTCATCTAACAATATTATCCAGGTTTATCTCAAAACATTATGATAAAAGTAACTTTGTTTTGAAATCCTTAAAGAAGCAAAGAAGTTCATGTGGAATGAGGAATATGAAGAGATACCTTTTACCACTTTAAAAGAATATATGACTTCAAAAGAGTTCATATCATCTCCCATACGAGGTGAATCATTGTATTTATATATTTTTTTAAATTATGTTGTCAGTGTCGTCTTGGTTAGAGATATTAAAGAGGTGAGAAAGTAATTTATTATATAAGTCGGATTGATGCAAATAGAGTACTTAAATCTTGATCTGATGGACTTAGAATTAGTACTAGCTACAATAAATATGAGACCATACTTTCAGACTCATACCATCATCGAATGAACTTTTTTTACTTTAAGAAATATGTTATAAAAATCAGATATTTATGGAAGTCTCACACGGTGGTTGTTAAAATTAGGGGAATATGAAATCATATACGATTCTTGTACTTCAGTCAAAGCTTAATAGGTTATTTTTTTTATAAATGATTTCATTGGTTATGACGAAGGTATGCAATCAGACATGAGAACATATTCAAAATGAATTTTTATAATTGATGGAGGTTCAGGTCTTAACGTATGAGGAGTTGAAATTATCTTAAAAGCCCTATTTTTTGAAAATATCGTACAATCGGTAAAATTTGGATTTGATGTTACAAATAACATAGCAGAGTATGAAGTCGTTTCAGGTGGTTTGAAAAACCCCGCCTGACGGATGATCAAACGAGATCTAGAACATAATAGTAAAAAATTAAAAATACTATATTTTTTGTGCTGGTTATAATTTTGGGAACCAAATTTAACCAAAGCTATACCAAAATTCTTTATTTCTTCGAGATATCTTTCAAAATTTTCACACCTTTTCAAATTTTAAAAAGTTTTCAGAACTCTTTTCATTTACGTGGAAGAAACAAAATATGTTGTTATCACCCGTCAAAATTTCTTCTGGTTCTTCCGTTAACTACCGCTTAAGCATTAATACAACTTCAAACTCTTACTTTTTTTTTAATTTATTCCTTTAAACTTGCATACCATTTCAAGGTTTATGAATTTTGTGGAGTTCTTTTCTTTTAAATGGAAGAAGGCACGTTTGTTGTTTTCACCTCGTTAAAATTTCCTCTGTTTCTTTTACTATCTACTTCTTAAACATTTCTACGACTTCACCCACCTTATTAACCTTTAAGAGGACCCTTATCATGCTCGTCCAAATAATATGCAACCTTTTGAAGTTGAACCAAAAGCAAAGGCGTGCAAGTCTTTGAGGGTAAAGCGGAAAACATCATACTAGTGTTGAGATTAGGTTGTTCTTACTTATATACGTAGACAGAATACGGTGTACCCATATTTTTTATACATGGTATCAGAGCGTAGGTTAAGATCTTGAAGTTTTCGTGTCTTCTGATGCGCTGATGGGTAGTTGTTTTACCTATCTAACGGAAGAAAATAAAATTTTGATTGTCTTCCCCTTTCTTGGTCTTCACGAAAAGAGAGAAAATTTTGGTTTTCGGTATGTTGTGGGCACCCACAATCAACAGACTCGATCGATAGGCAAACAGTATCGATTGTTTCTGAATTTCGGGCCACATGTATAGAACATCTAATCCTTCAATATCACCTCTTCGATTGTGATTTTGTGATACGGTTTAAGAGAAATCACTAATGGAACAGTGCAAAAATATTATTGATACAACTGTGAATTCAAATTGATTTTGATTTTGATTTTTCTTGGAAATTGTAAATTGGATTTGAATTTACATTTCGTGTTTGGACTTAGATCCGGATTTTGATTTAGTTTTGGATTTTGATTTAGTTTTGGATTTACATTTGTTATACATTTGGTTTGGATTCGATTAATGGTTATTGGATTTAGTTTTTTATTTGAATTTGGATTTCGATTTGGTATATATTTTGTTTGGATTCACATTTGTTATAGATTTTGTTTGACGTTTGGATTATGCTTGATATTACTTAGATTGGTCTTTGTCGTTTTGATTTTTTTGGATTTTTTTTGGATTTGGTTGGTGTTTAGATTTCGTTTTTCGTTTGGATTCATTTGGTGTTTCGATTTTGTTTGTTGTTTGGATTCGTTTGGATTTTATATTTCGTTTGGAGTTTAGAGTTTGAAGTTTGAATTTTGGAGTTTGGAGTTTGGATTTTGGATTTTGGATTTTGGATTTTGATTTTTGGTTTGGTGTTTTATTTTTACTTTGGATTCCGATTATGATTTGGTGTTTCGCGTTTGGTTTTGGATTCGATTTTAGTTTTATATCCATTCAAATTTGGTTCTTATTTTCGAGTTTGATTTGGATTTATGTTTGGGATTTGACAAAGGTTTGAATTTGATGATTTAAAAATTGGTTGAAGAAGATGATGAAGTCGAAGAAATGCGAAGGAGAATATTTAATGAAGAAGCATGCATAAGATTACTTGAAGAAGACTAATGAAGAAGATAGGAAATATATTTAATATCTACTCATCAACTGAAGAGTTCTATGGTGCCTTATTGTTGTGCTTCCTTGCGTACATCTAGTTGCTCAAGAATTTTGGGTTTATTCCTCTGGTTGAAGTGTTTTTGTTCCTCTTAGGTTTCTTGATTACATTACGATGAGGCTTGTGGGACAAGTTCTAAACGATGTAAAGAAGAAGTATGAGAAAGATTGAAGGCAACTTGCGAAGTTCTTCACAAATAAACACAACTTTCAGATTTCCTTACAAAGGCTATGCTAGTATTTTATTTTAATTTTCTTTGTGACAAACTCTCAAAGTTTATTATTATTGCATTGTGAGTTTGAGAGTTGGTGTTAGAGATATTAGGCCCAGTCCATTATTTCATATGTTTAATCTATAAATAAGAGCATATACTATTTGTAATCTATACACAATCTAAATAATAAAATCCTAGTCGTCTTTCTTTGTTTATATTTTTCTACATGGTATCACAGCTTGAGGCCCAGATAGAGAACCGAGTGTGTGAAATTCTCTATGTGAACCTGTATCTTTGATACCATGTTAAAAAAGATAAACAAAGAAAGACGATTAGAATCTTATTATTTTGAAAATATACATTACAAATAGTATATGCTCTCATGTATAGATAAAACATATAAGCTAATGAAATTCGGCGTAATATATCTAACACAGATGGCCCTTGTTAAGAATATAAAGCCCATATAAAGCCCAAGCCCGTTAGCTTTCTTTTATTATAAATAAGAGTGTATACTGTACTAATTGTTATACTTCTGAATAATACAAAACCCTAGCCGTCTAGCGGTTTGTTCATTTTTCTACTTATCTCGTTTCTCTCTTTATTTCTTATCATGGTATCAGAGCCAGGTTTGTGTGTTTGAGAGGTATGCGTACCAGGTTTGTGTGTTTGAGAGGTATGCGTGTTTTAGAGGTATGTGTGTTTGAGGTATGTGTTTTTGAGAGGTATGTGTGTTTGAGTAAAACAATTTGAGTGAGAGGTATGTGTATCTGAGTAAAATAATTTGAGTGAGAGGTATGTGTGTTTGAGTAAAAAAATTTGAGTGAGAGTGCGGTATGTGTCTTAGTGAAACACAAAAAAAAAGAGTGAGGTATGTGTGTCGGAGTGAAACACAAAAAGAGTGAGGTATGTTTGTATGAGTGAAACAAAAAAGAAGAAGTGAGGTATGTGTGTCTGAGTAAAACACAAAAAGAGTGAGGTATGTGTGTCTGAGTAAAACAAGAGTGTTTAAGTAAAAAAAAAAACAAAGAGTGAAGAAAGTGCAACTGGTACAGTGGAGATTGTGGATCTTATTGCGAACATGATAGGAAAAGATGATAAGAAGAACTTTGTTACATCTGCATACCATTCGGGTATGTCCTCGTCTTCCACTTCAGGTATTGATTCATCATTGTGGATTTTGGATTCGGGTGCGTCTCATCATATGTCACCTCACATGTCGAACTTTGTTTCGTTGTCTCATGTTTCACCCACATCTGTTTTGTCTGCTAGTGCTACACCAATGTCAGTAGAGGGTATTGGCTCTGTTTGTACCCCTCATATATCGTTATCTGATGTTTACTACGTTCCAACCCTTGCTTTGAATCTAGTTTCGGTTAGTCAATTGTGTAAATCTGGTTATTGTGTCTTATTTTCCGACTCTGTTTGTGCTATACAAAATCAACAGACCCAAAGAGTGATTGGGACAGGTCGTAAAATAAGGGAACTTTATGTTTTGGAGAAACTCGAAGTAACAGATATGGATGTCTATGGTGTTGATAGTGAAAAAACATATTTGACTGATATTGCTGCCTCGGGTGTTGATTTGTCTTCGTTTCGTTTGAATCCTTCATCGTCTAAGTTTTATCTTTGGCATTCTCGTCTTGGACATGTATCCACATCGAGTTTAAAGTTTTTAGTCTCTACAGGTGCTTTAGGTCAGCTAAACACTTGTAATATCTCGGATTGCAGTGGTTGTAAACTTGCAAAATTTTCGGCGTTACCGTTTAATGAAAGTATTTCTTCCTCTATTGCTCCGTTTGATATTATTCATTCTGATGTCTGGGGTCCATCTCCTGTCTCCACAAAGGGTGGTTCATCCTACTATGTTTCTTTCATCGATGATTATACTCGATATACTTGGGTTTACCTTATGAAACGGAGATCAGATTTCCTTGGAATTTATAGAGAATTTCGGGCACTTGTTAAGACTCAACATTCTGCTGTAATAAAATGTTTCAGGTGTGACTTGGGGGGTGAATATACATCCAATGATTTTACTCAGTTACTTGCATCTGATGGTACCATACATCAGTCTTCTTGCACTGACACCCCTCAGCAGAATGGTGTTGCAGAAAGAAAACATCGTCATCTTATTGAGACTGCTCGTTCTTTACTTTTATCTGCTGAGGTTCCTACTATTTTTTGGGGAGAAGCAATTCATACTGCTGTATATGTGATTAATCGAATTCCCACTACTCATAATGCAGGGATATCTCCTTTTCAGAAGTTATATGGACAACTTCCAGATTATTCTTCCTTACGAGTGTTTGGATGTACATGTTTTGTCCTTCGTCCTCATGTAGAACGCAACAAATTGGGCCCTAAATCCGCAATATGTGTTTTCTTGGGTTATGGTGTTAGACAGAAAGGTTATCGTTGTTTTGATCCCACTAGTCAGAAACTTTATGTCTCTCGACATGTTACTTTTCTTGAGCATATCCCGTTTTATTCGATTCCAACGAAATCACATGATATAACAAGTACCAAACTTCAGACTATTGATCCCTTTGAAAATAATAGCGACATACCCATTGATATTGATGTGACAGCTCCTGAGACATCAACTACAACTGATACTACTTCTGCTCCATCAAGTCCTGATTCAGCTTCTTCTTTTAGTGAACCACCAGCTCCACCCCTTAGAAGATCTACTCGTACAAGTAAGTCTACCAAACTACCAGATTTTGCGTATTCTTCTTACTCAGCTCCTTTTGCCTCTTTTATAGCAAAAATACATGATTTATATGAACCTCAGTCGTTTAAAGAAGCTGTTTCTGATCCTCGTTGGCAAAATGCAATAGTCGAAGAGCTCACTGCTCTTTACCAAACTCATACATGGGATATAGTTAAGCCTCCATCCGGTAAGCATATAATCGGTTCTCGATGGGTTTTTAAAATTAAAACAAAATCTGATGGATCTGTTGAAAGATATAAGGCTCGTCTTGTAGCAAAAGGGTATGCACAAAAGTATGGTATGGATTATGATGAAACATTTGCCCCAGTGGCAAAAATGACGACTGTTCGTACTCTTATTGCGGTTGCTTCTGTTCGCCAGTGGAAAATCTTCCAACTCGATGTCAAAAATGCATTTTTGAATGGTGATCTTCATGAGGAGGTTTACATGACTCCTCCTCCAGGTGTTGCTCACCAACCAGGTGAAGTTTGTCGACTTAGGAAAGCCTTATATGGACTCAAACAAGCTCCTCGTGCCTGGTTTGAAAAATTCTCTACGGTTATAACTTCACTTGGTTTCCTTGCTAGTAATCACGATTCGGCCTTGTTTATCAAATGTACTAGTGTAGGACGAATTATTTTATCCCTATATGTAGATGATATGATCATTACAGGTGATGATATTGATGGCATTGCAGCACTAAAACGTGATTTGGCTCAGCGTTTTGCAATGAAAGACTTGGGACTATTACGATATTTTTTAGGTATTGAGGTGGCTCACTCTCCAAAAGGTTATATTCTCTCTCAGACAAAATATATATCTGATTTATTCGAACGAGCGCGACTTTCTGATAACAGAACGGTAGATACTCCTCTTGAAACCAATGCTCGGTATTCTCCGACTGATGGCGTTCCTTTGTCAGATCCAAGTCTATATCGAACTCTTGTAGGGAGCTTGGTCTATCTTACAGTTACTCGGCCAGATATAGCTTATGCTGTTCATGTGGTCAGTCAGTTTGTTACTGCTCCTACATCTGTTCATTGGGGAGCTGTTCTTCGAATATTGAGATATCTTCGTGGCACTCAGTTCCAGAGCCTTTTATTTCCCTCGACCTCTTCACTTGAACTGCGTGCCTATAGCGATGCTGATTGGGATAATGATCCTCATGATCGAAAATCTACTACCGGTTTCTGTATTTTTCTTAGAGATTCATTGATATCATGGAAAAGCAAGAAACAAGATGTTGTCTCTAGATCGTCTACTGAAGCTGAGTATCGTGCTATGGCTGTCACCACATGTGAGATTGTTTGGTTACGATGGCTTCTTGCAGATATAGGGGTTAATGTTACTAAACCAACTTCCCTACATTGTGATAACAAAAGCGCCATGCAGATAGCAAAGAATTCAGTTTTTCATGAGAGGACGAAGCACATTGAAATAGATTGTCATTTCACTCGACATCATCTTCAGATCGGCACCATCTCGCTTCCGTATGTTCCGTCAGCTTTGCAGATTGCTGATATTTTCACAAAGGCTCAGTCCACAGCGCGGTTTCGTTTTCTTTGTGACAAACTCTCAATGCCTATTACTGTTACATTGTAAGTTTGAGGGAGGGTGTTAAGAATATAAAGCCCATATAAAGCCCAAACCCGTTAGCTTTCTTTTATTATAAATAAGAGTGTATACTGTACTAATTGTTATACTTCTGAATAATACAAAACCCTAGCCGTCTAGCGGTTTGTTCATTTTTCTACTTCTCTCGTTTCTCTCTTTATTTCTTAACAGCCCTATCATGCTCGTCAAAAAAGTCGATAAAGACCACATATAAAATATAAGTTTCAAAAATTACTCTTCATCTCACAAGAAGAGAGGGGCATCAACACAACCTTCTTTGGCAATAACACGAATGAGAATTGTAAACAAACAAATAAACATTACCTAGATGAAAAACAGTTAGCCATTGGATCCTTTAACAAAATAAAGAACACCAATAAGAGTTGTGCATGTGGAAAAGACACATTACTCCTAGAATATGTCCTAAGCAACCATACGCTTTGTTGCGGACCACTACATTATCTAAAAACCTACTCCTCTATGTTCTTGTCACCTATACTCATTTAAAGCAACTGTGCACTACTTTAGCTGTCATTAAAAACCTTAAATACTAATAGCACACCAACCCATAACATTATATACACAATAATGCCGTACTCTATCATGGAAGAAATCATCCCAATTATTTCAACCTCCGCCTCCTAAAGGTTGGATTTTTTGAACTTTAAGGGACTCTCGTTCTGTATATGCTCCAATCGAATGCATGTATTTATCGGTAGTATCATAAAAACCAAGTATCTTACCGCTACCAGGAGGAAATACAATTTTTTTCCGATTTGTTTGCCATCAATTGGTCCATATGTTTTCCTATTCGTTTCAAAAATAATGGAGCTGACAACAGTAGTTGAGTCGACAAAGACAAGAAAAACCGATGCCGACACAATGTATTCTTCAGGATACCCAAGATCAATTTGTAACCACCTCAAAATAATTATTAAAATTGATATATCAAGATTCCTACGTATATATAATTATATTAAGAAATAAATGTTTAAAGTTGTTTTTACACTCTTTAACTATTAGGTGCTACTATAATATGATATGGTATTCACCCCCGTTGTCCGATTAGAAACTATTAGACTAATAATATCTTTGGCAGCTCAAAACAAGTGGAAGATACAACAAATGGATGTAAAGTCAGCATTTCTAAATGACGTCCTTGAATAAGAAGTCTACATTCAACAGAGGTCAAAGGTCACGGAGATAAGGTATTAAAGCTAAAGAAGGCTCTTTACGGGCTAAAACAAACACTAATAGTAGAGTCGACAAGTATTTCAAAGAGAATGGCTTTAACAAATGCCCGTACAAGCACTCTCTATACACCAAGATCAAAGATGGAGATATTTTGATTGTGTGTCTCTACGTGGACGATTTGATCTTCACAGGAAGCAGCCCAAGTATGTTCAATAAATTCAAGGAAGTAATGCCAAAAACATTCGAGATGACAAACTTGGGGCTCATGGCATACTATCCTTGAAGTTAAGCAATAAAAGGATGAAATTTTCATCTCACAAGAAAACTATGCTAAAGATATCCTGAAGAAGTTTAAGATGGAGAATTGTAGCCCGATAAGCACACCCATGGAGTTTGGAGTCAAAATGTCCAAACATGAAGAAGGTGAAAGTGTAGATCCGACATTATTCAAAAGTTTGGTAGGAACTCTACGCTATCTAACTTGCACGAGACCGGATATTCTTCATGAATTTGGATTTTTTAGCCGCTACATGAAATCTCCAACAACAACTCATTTCAAAGCTGCAAAGAGAATCCTTCGCTATTTGAAAGGTACAATTGATTTTGGATTACTCTATTCCATTTCTAATGATTACAAACTTGTTGGGTATAGCGATAATGATTAGGGTAGAGACATAGACAATCAAATGAGTACTATTGGATTTATATTTTTATGGGAAATATTGCCTTCACATGGATGTCAAAGAGATAACCGATTGTCACGTTGTCCACTTGTGGGGCAGAATACGTTGCTGAAACTACATGTGTTAGTCATGCAATGTGGCTCAGAAATCTATTGAAGGAGATAGACCTAATACATAATGAGCCAACTAAAGTGTATGTTGACAAAAAGTCAGCCATCTCCTTAGCTAAAAATCCAGTATTTCATGATCGAAGCAAGCATATCGATGTTCGCTACCACTACATAAGGGAGTGTACTTCAAGAAAGGATGTGCAAGTTGAATATGTGAAGACACAAGATCAAGCTGCCGATATTTCACCAACCCACTAAAAAGCGAAGACTTCAAACCATTAAGGAAACTACTAGGGGTCATGGGATCAAGTTTAGGGGGGGCGTGGATCATATAATTGACCCGGTTAAAGGGTCCAACCCCCTTAATCAGACCTATCTTGAAAGAATATTTGATAAATAATTAAATTAATATTTAGTAGTGGAGGTTGTGTGTAAGACCATCCTTAGGTTGAGTGCAAGATACTTTTTGATGTTGAGTGTAAGAAACACTTTTACCTTGAGTGTAGACTTGAGGTTGATTCTTTAAGTATCCATAAGATCTTGGATGGTGGATCCTTGTCTCCACTATGGTTCTATAAATAGTGGAGCTCTCCCACCATCTTAGCATCACAAAAACACACCAAGGAGTAAAGTTAGAGAGAAAGTTAGAGTGAGAAAAAAGAGAGACAAGAATGCTTTCTTCAGTGTTAGGAAAAATATTTCTCTTGTAGTGTGAGTTCTAAGAGTGTTCTTGTAACATTTTTTTATTTTAATCTACATCAAAGTTGTTTGTTTGTTCTCAGTGAGTGTTGTTTTTATTTTCCTCCAACAAAGCTGACCCTACAACGGATCCAATTGATCCAGTAGTGTAAGGATAATGTTTATACTAAGATCCTATTGAATCAAACTTTCCCCCCATATTCCAAGAAATCCTACAATCTTGCAAGCACATGGTGGAAATGAGAATGATGTCCCATGACCGGAACCAAAAGGTCCAAACTTTCTTTTGATGGTTTGAAATGCAAGAGACTTTAGCACTGTTGTTGACCAAATTTTGGATGATAATGTATGAGATTAGAAACTAATTCGAGAAAAATATGAAAGTTGTTACGGTTATTATAGAGAAAGTAAGTAATTGGTTAATGCAAAAAAATTATGAGTAAGAATCAGATATAAAGAAACGTAAAAGCAAAAAATAGAATTCTAATTTTGAAAAGCAAGTGATTCGATGTATACGAATCTTTCTCTATTTATAATTGAGGCTTGGTTCGGAAGGCTAGTTGATTTTTTGTGTAAGCCTCATAGTATTGCAATATTAAGCTTCTATGGGTTTAAGTTGACAATCTTAAGCTTCAGCCTAAATCTATAAGTTGCAAGTAATAATTTATAATGGTATTTTCCCCACATAATTTATATCATTATAAGTAACATTCGTAGTCTTTGTAAGAGGATCAAGGAAAGACGAGAACTTTGAGTTACTTTTATTTGGCTGTAGCTTTTTGTTTCTTTTGTTTATTACAATGTTATTGTTGTGAATGAGTTGAATAGTGCCTTGACAGTGTACTATGTTCGACAGTACAGTTTTGTGTCTGTGATAGTGATATTATGCCTTGATAGTGTATGGTGTTCGGTTGTGATTTGTGTTAGTCTTGTGGTATAAGCCCATTAGGCTCATTGTCTAGTAAGTATATTAATTCCATATAAATAGATTACTAGGGAGACACAAAACACAATCTGAAATTTGTAAGCTTTTATATCATAGTGAAACTCTTTTCTCTAGCGGCGCCCATGGACGTAGACAATTGTCGAACCACGTTAAATAATGTGTTCATTTAAATATTTCATTCGCATATATTATTTGCTTGAGCCATTTTGTGATAATTGCATAGTAATTTAATAACAAAATTGGTATGAGAGCCACGTGGTGAAATTAGGGCTTTTGCAATTAGGGTTTCACAATGGTGTCTACAGCAACAAAATACATGATTGAAAAATTTGATGGGGGATCCAGCGTTGCGTTGTGGAAGATTAAACTAAAATTTTCATTGGTACTGCAAGGACTGTGGAAGGCTGTGGAGAATAAGTTACCAGAAGAGATGAAAGAAGAGGAGAAACAAGATCTTCAAGAAAGGGATTTGTGCTTGATTTTAATGAGTGTGAAAGACAATATGCTTCGCGAGATTAGTGGTGAGAAGACTGCTGCCTGCACATGGAAAAATCTAGGAGATCTTTACTCAGAGAAATCAGTAGTAAACCGATTATACTTGAACAAGCATTTGTATGATTTCAGATTGAAAGCAGGTATGTCCATAACAGAGCACTTAGATAATTTCAAATCAATTATAATGGACTTGGAGAACATAGATATCAATATTGAGGATGAAGATCAAGCTTTGTTTGTATTGAGATTGTTACCAGTTCCCTATGAAAACTTCGTAGATACCATTATGTATGGTAAGGATAAGTTATCGCTAGCAGATGTCAAAGGGGCACTGAAATCAAAGGAGATGAGACAGTTGCAACCAAACAATCAAACTGAAGGGGAAGGTCTTATGACTAGGGGAAGATCTAGAAGCAAAGCGATTTCTTTAAGAAGGAAGAACTGGAGGTCCAAATCAAGGGTAAAGGACACTCTCTCTCTCTCTCTCTCTCTCTCTCTCTCTCTCTCTCTCTCTCTCTCTCTCTCTCTCTCTCTCTC